>JAAGEH010000343.1:3707987-3789057 GCA_011751065.1 Lasiurus cinereus | reverse complement strand
GGGGGACTAGAGAACTGTTGGCCACCCTGGGGACCTTAGGGTATCGGGCCTCCGCAAAGAAAGCTCAAATATGCCAAGAGAGGGTGAGTTACCTGGGATACATCCTGGAGGGTGGACAGCGGCGGTTATCAGATGCTAGAAAAGAAAACTGTCCTGAAGATCCCTGCCCCCAACTCTGCAGCGGATCAGGAGGCTTCCCCATGTCCAGGAAATTAAAGGTTGGTGGTACACCCCGAACAAGGAGCTCATACTACGAGACTGGCTTGGGGTCACCGTGTTAGAACGCATGCACAGGTCCATTCACCTGGGGGCATGCAAATTAAAGGACTTAATCTGCAAAATAGAGCTGGTTGTATTCACCTGCAAGACCTGTCAACTCACAAACTCGAGAACCAGGCCGAGTGAAAAGGAACCTGGCTCAGAGGAACAAAGCCTGGAGCACAATGGGAGGTCGACTTCACTAAAATTAAACCAGGAAAGTATGGCTATAAATATCTTTTAGTATTTGTAGATACCTTCTCTGGATGGGTAGGAGCATACCCAATTAAGCATGAAACAGCTTCAGATGGTAGCTAAGAAGCTGCTGGAAGACATTCTTGCCCAGGTATGGTTTTCCCGCTGAGATAGGGTCGGACAATGGACCAGCCTTTGTCTCGCAGGTAATGCAGGCAGTGGCCATGGCCATTGGGGCAAATTGGATAGGTCCCAAAGTTCAGAGCATGTAGAAAGAATAAATAGAACTCTAAAAGAGATACTTATTAAATTGACCATGGAGACTGGCGGGGACTGGGTGGCTCTCCTTCCATATGCCCTTAACCAGGATAGGAATTTCCCCTACACGCTGGGTTTTATTCCTTATAAAATCATGTTCCGTCAGCCACCCCCTATTATCCCTAACCTTAAAGCCAAATTTCTTGCAGAATTTGAAAATCTAGAACTGTTTCTTTCCTTGAGAGGGCTCCAGAGGGTGCACGAGGACATTTGGCTATGCCTCTGCATCATCTACGAAACCGGCCAGCCCAGACTCCTCGTCAGCATAAGCCCGGGGACTGGGTCTACATCAAGAAACATCACCGGGAGACCCTTGAGCCACGCTGGAAGGGTCCCTACGTTGTGGTGCTGACGACCTTCACTGCCCTCAAAGTAGACTGCGTAGCGACCTGGGTCCATCACACTCAGCTCGCCCAGCCGACCCCTCTGCAATCCAGGAGGACTGTGTGCCGCCCTGGGTGAAAATTGCTGTTTCTACGTAAATCACTCCGGAGTCATCAGAGAGAGCATACAGGTCCTTAGAAAAAGACTTTGTGAAAGAGACAGTGAAAATGAAGTCAGTAATAATTGGTTGACCACTCTAATTTTTGCTATAGCGGGCTCCCTCTTACTACTGATGATAGGTCTAACTAGCGGACCATTTTTAGTTAATAGACTTATCACGTTCCTCCAAAACAGAATAGATACAGTGAAGCTTATGGTTTTAGCTCAACCATACCAGAGACTTCCCCAAGAGGATTTTAGAAATCAAGAATCAATTATTTGATTCTGCCATAACAAGAGGAGGGAATGTTGTGACATGGCCAAACAGCCCCTGTGTGCATAACCTTTAACTCCCCAACCCCGAGCCACCCACTACCAACCCATAGCAAACGGGGAGTGGGAACAGTCGGAATCAAGGATTTGATTCCCCTATAAGACCAGTAGGGAATGTGGAGGGGCAAGGACCAGACTGCATTTCCCCATAAAGAATGAATCAGGGTCAGGGTGACCTCAGGCCTGGAGGCAGAAGAAACGGGGGGGGGGGGGGTTTCCTCAGCTGACATCCTGTGACATAGAACATCAGGTGCCTGAAGGCACTCCCGGCCTTGAGAAGCCATAAAGTTTGACAAACAACTCCTGCAAGGACAACCGTTATCTAGACTGCTTACTTGCATAACCAAAAAGCTTAGACAAAGAGTCAGTGTATGAAATTTAGTAATGCTTAGCCAATTAAAATTTGCCAAGTCCTCCTGTGCTGAGGATAAAAGGCACTTGCTGCAGAGGTTCGGGGCTCTCGTGCTTCCCTGCTGTGTCAGTGGAACCGTGAGCCCAGACTCGAGTTCGTAATAAAGGCTTCCTAAATTTTCTAATTGACTGTCTGGTAGTAGTCTGTCGCAGGTCGCCCTATTACATCAATAAGAGAAAAAGTTAATTACCTACAAGGGAGCACCCATACGATTGTCAGCTGATTTCTCAACAGAAACTATGTAGGCCAGAAGGGAGTGGCAAGAAATATTCAATGTGATGAATAGCAAGAACCTACAACCTAGGATACTCTACCCAGCAAAGCTATCATTCAGAATTGAAGGGCAGATAAAGAGCTTCACAGATAAGAAAAAGCTAAAGGAGTTCATCAACACCAAACCAGTATTATATAAAATGCTAAAAGGTACTCTTTAAGAAGAGGAAGAAGCTAAAAGATAAAAAAAATTATGAACAACAAATACATATCTATCAACAAGTGAATCTAAAAATTAAGTGAATTAAAAATTTGAGAAACAGAATAAACTGGTGAATATAATAGAATCAGAAGCACAGAAAGGGAGTGGACTGATAATTCTCAGGGGAAAGGGGTGTGCAGGGTGCAGAGAGAGACTGGACAAAAATCATATACTTATGGATAAGGTCAATGCGAGGTGAGGTAAGGGTAGAAGGACGGGTGGGAGCTGGATGGAGGGGAGCTATGGAGGGTAAAAAAAAGAGAAACAAATGTAATAATCTGAACAATAAAGATTTAATTAAAAAAAAAAAGTGGAAGATGTTGGGGAACACACAAGACTTGGTTGGAAAGTTTATAAGGACATTCCGAGAAAAAAGAAGTGTGTGGAAGGCTGCCTGCCTTTTATGGAAATTCCAACTTAGGGAAGTGATGAAGGCAGTGCCCTTAATTATTCCTTGACCTTTCCAAACAATTCTGTGCACATGCAGACACTGTTTACTGGAATCCTTATACTTAATCCTTGGGTGTCCTTGCTAAAAGGATATTACAAACACAAGTTTGCTCCCAAAATTACTTACCTTACTGATTGTATCTGAAAGATAAACTTTATCTTAAATTGCTGATACAGCCCTAACCAGTTTGGCTCAGTGGATAGATCACTGGCCTACGGACTGAAGGGTCATAGGTTCAATTCCAGCCAAGGGCATGTACCTTGGTTGCAGGCACATCCCCAGTGGGAGGTGTGCAAGAGGCAGCTGATCGATGTTTCTCTCCCATCGATGTTTCTAACTCTCTATCCCTCTTCCTTCTTCTCTGTAACAAATCAATAAAATATATTTTTTTAAAAAAATTGCTGATACAATAAAAGCCTAACAAGGCAGACAATCTAGGCTGACACGATTTTATTGGATACATCCTTTAGCCAGGCAGTACCTTAGGCCTCTCTTTCACAGCAAACTTTGTGTCAGAGTAATCCATTCATCTGTTGCTCAGGATCTGCAGGTCAGCCCGGCAATGACTGAGCCATTTCTCTTCAGGAAATATATCCAAAACAAACTCAAAACACTAATGCAAAAAGAAAATATGCACCCCTGCCTTCCTTGTAACATTATTTACAATAGCCTGATTTGGAAGAAGCACAAGTGCCCAACAGGAGGTGAGTGGATAAAAAAGCTGTGGTCCAACTCAACTGAATATTACTCAATGGTAAAAATGAAGGAAATCTTACCCTCCATGACAATATGAATGGACCTGGAGTGCATTATAGTAAGTGAAAAAAAACAGTATGAGAAACACAAATATCACAAGATTGCATCTATATTTGGAAAGTAAAGAAGAGAAACTAACGAAGTATACAGAGACTCAGATACAGAGAACAGACTGACAGGTGTCAAAGGGGAGGAATCAAAAAAGGGCGAGGGCCGAAACCGGTTTGGCTCAGTGGATGGAGTGTCGGCCTGCGGACTGAAAGGTCCCAGGTTCCATTCCGGTCAAGGGCATGTATCTTGGTTGCAGGGTACATCCCCAGTAGGGGGGTGCAGGAGGCAGCTGGTAGATGTCTCTCTCTCATTGATATTTCTGGCTCTCTCTCTCTCTTCTTTCCTCTTTGTGGAGGAATCAATAAAATATATTAAAAAAAAAAAAAGGGCGAGGGATTAAGCAAAATAAACAAACTCTTAGACTCAGACAACAGCATAGGGTACCAGAAGGAAAGAGGATGTGAGGAGGTCGAAGAGGGTAAAGGGGAGGAATCAATGGTGACGGAAGGGGACTTTGGGTGGGGAACACACAATACAATGTACACATGATGTGTTATAGAACTGTACATTTGAAACTCATATAATTTTATTATCTAATGTCATCCCAATAGTTTAAAAAATTCCTCACTTTGAAGACATAAAAGTTACAAAAGTGATTTTCTCCAAAAACTTGATGCTACTCTAGGGGCTCTTCTCCCAAGTGGTCTCATTTCTGAGCTCACCTACGAGTTCAGCAGCAGGACAGTCTATCCCAGGCAGAGGACCTGCCCAACAGCATAACTCCCCTAAATGCTGCTCCCAGAGAAATGACTACCCACTGATGTCTATGTGTAGGGAACAGAGAAAAGGTTTCCACTCACCACTTGTGATGCCAGAAAAAACAATGATCTAATCAGTAGAACAATGACAAAATAGGAAAACCTCTCTTGTCTTAGGTCCAGGGAGAGGAAGGAATAAGATAAGCTCCTGATTGAACCCTAATTGTTTTTCCTATAGAGCAGGTGCTGGGAACCTTTTTTCGGCCAAGGGCCGTCTGGATACTCATAACATCACTCATGGGCCATATAATATCATCAACTTAAAAATTGTCTGCTATCTTTGGTGACACATTTATTGAACTGTCAGAGCCAGAACAAATGATTCCAGGACCACTTAAAGAGGGCCCAATACCATACTCTGCCTGCCAATTGCCTAGAAATGCATGAAAGCTCCCACTCTGGTACATAGAAGTGAGATGCAACAGGCTCAGCAATGCCACATGGGGCAGCACAGCTCCCAGCCCCATCTGCCTGGCACCCAGCAGCCACAGGTGAGCAAGTCTGAGAAAAGAAAGACAGGCCCACAGGCTGGTATGTTGGGATGTGCTGTTCTTAGCAGCAAGTTCAAGTGTTCTGGTCACCTGCAGAGGTGTGGATAAGAGTGATGCTGGGGTGTCACCCCTCACACCCACACCAGGAGAGCAGGAAAAGCCTTAGGACTCACACAGAGGTCTCAAAGGAGGGCGGGCTGGCCTCTCAAGCAGCTGAGACCTGGCTTCAGAGCCAGAAATGGAGCCCGGGGTGGTCATGTGGGGCTTGGTAGAAGGGTCCTGGGCAAGAGTTCTGCACAGGCAGGGGTTCTGTGGTTTGAATCACCTGCCTGCTCTATAGGAGACACCACCCAGGCGTTCTTATCAGCTTGTTCAACTGGGAGGCAATAGGGACAAGAGCAGCTGAGGCTCAAGCTGTCAGTAGGCAACCATCAAAAAATGTATAGTTTGCCAGAATTGCCTGGCTCACTGGTTGAGCATCTATCTATGATCCAGGAGGTCACAGTTCCATCCCTGTTCAGGACAGATGACCAGCTGCAGGTTCAATCCCCAGTGGGGAGAGGGGTGGCAGGAGGCACTCTATGGAATTCTTCTCTTTCATCATAAATATTTCTCCCTCTCCCTCTCCCTTCCTCTCTGAAACCAATAAAGATATATTTTTTTAATGAATAGTCCAAGTGCTAATTACAAGGTTAGAAAAACACTCAGATCTTGTGCTTCACTGAGGAGTCAGCTGCCTGGGCCTGAGTGTGGGCAGACTCTAAGGTATCAGTGACTGAGCTGTATGCCTCTGGGACAGAGATCATTCCCCAAAAGTTTTCTATGAACCTCACTGGTGCCTCCTCCTCAAGAGAGATGTTCTAGTCCCACCTCTGGACTCCCAGCAGCACACTCCTCCAGGTGGCTCCACCATGCTAAAGTGTGGGCAGAATCCAGCTCAGCCTGAGTTGGGTGCTCAAGGCTGAGTGCCATTGCACCTATCTTCCCACAAGCTTGACGGACACCTCCCCCTCAAGGGAGACCCCGAACCCCACCTGCGTCACACTTAGTGGGCCTGTCCAGCAGAGATCAGGTTCCTGGAGAATCTGGCACAGACTGAGCTGTGTGGCTCTAGGTCTGGGGCCATTTTTCCTTCCCAGGCACCACCTGTACTGAGTATTCCCTTCACATGGGCAAATTTTGGGTTGTTTTTGCATCCGATAAACTCTGCTGGCCTCATCCTGAGGACTTTCGCGGGCCCTGCCCCACCACAAAGGTGTAGAGTATCCAGTGGTAGTGGCTAGATTTGATATTCTTTGGGACATTTGCTAAGAAATGATCAAAACACTATTTAGGGGTAACTGGAGAAACATTGCTGGAGGGAACAGCATATGTTGGCAGTGAGTTTTAAGTTGCACTTTTCCATTTCACAGGTGTATTGCAAAAAATGCAAAAATTTACACACTATTTTTAACCATCCTAGAATTTAATTTCTTTAAATAATAACACTTTACCCTGGCCGGCTTGGCTCAGTAGATAGAGCATCAGCCTGCGGACTGAAGGGTCCCGGGTTCGATTCCAGCCAAGGGCACATGCCTGGGTTTCGGTCTCGATCCCCAGTGGGGGGCATGCAGGAGGCAGCCAATCAATGATTCTTTCTCATCATTGATGTTTCTATCTCTCTCTTTCTCCCTTCCTCTCTGAAATCAATAAAGAAATATATTTAAAAAATAATAATAATACTTTAACTCCTAAAATGTATTGAATTTTCAGATATTTACATAATGTTCTCATAGTTATCACATCAACTACAGTAAATATTCAATGATGTAACCATTTTTAAGATTCTCTAGAGCAAGCATGTCAAACTCAAAGGCTTGATTCCCAGTAGGAGCCATGCAGGAGGCAGCCATCAATGATTCTCTCACTTAAGTTTATGTAGGCTGCAAAAAAATGAAAGCTTCAATTTTCATAGAAATGTACGTTTATTTTTGATAGAGACATACTGAATACAAAGGGCTGCAATAAATGACTAAATCGTTAAAATAAAATAATAGAACATTTTTTAGAAAATATATTTTATTGATTTTTTACAGAGAGGAATACAGAGTTAAAAACATTGATGAGAAAAAACATCTATCAGCTGTCTCCTGCACACCCCCTACTAGGTTGTGCCCACAACCAAGGTACACGCCCTTGACTGGAATTAAACTTGGGACCCTTCAGTCCACAGGCCGACATTCTATCCACTGAGCCACACCAGTCAGGTCAAATAACAGAACATTTTAATAAAAGTTACTATTTTTTCTTTTTTAAATATATTTTATTGATTTTTTACAGAGAGGAAGGGAGAAGGATAGAGAGTTAGAAACATCGATGAGAGAGAGACATCGATCAGCTGTCTCCTGCATGCCCCACACTGGGGATGTGCCCACAACCAAGGTACATGCCCTTGACCAGAATCGAACCTGGGTCCCTTCAGTCTGCAGGCCGATGCTCTATCCACTGAGCCAAACCAGTCAGGTCAAATAATAGAACATTTTAATAAAAGTTACTATTTTTTCTTGAACATTAACTTACCAGACACTGAATCACTGCACAAATTAATAAGCATAATGCAAATAAACCTAACATTCTTGTTCACTGAAAGCAAAATAATTCCTGAAGTGAACACCAAAAAAAGTCAGTACAACACTAACGACGCAGCAACCAGCTGCTAAAATATTCACTGCTAGTATTAGTGGAAAGAAATGGCGCTCCTGCACGTAAGGCACTGAAAAGAAATGAATGCAACACGATTACAGTAATCAGTCATTAGCAAACATTGTAGTTCAACTAGAAGCCTGGTGCACAAAATTCATGCATGGGTAGGACCCCTAGACCTGGCATCCCCAACTCCAGGCCTCATTTTCCTTCACTCCCTCAGTGTCCTGCCACCATCTGCCATGTTCCACACCACCACATGGTGGTCAGCGCACATCATAGCAAGCGAACAAACTGCCGCTCTCCTGATCGAACTCCTAAGTGGACAATTGGCATAGTAGCTTTTTATATATATAGATTATATATGACAGGATATTGTAAAAATTAAGTTGTGAAATTTTTATTAAAACATTTCTTACATACTATAAGATTGGTTGGGCCGCAAAAATATTCGTTTTGGGCTGCATGGGGCCTGTGGGCAGCGAGTTTGAGATGCTTGCTCTAGACACATGCCATACAAAGAGTGATCTAAAAATAAAAAATGTGCCCCATAGGCGTGGCTCCGTGGTGGAATGTTGACCCATGAACCAGGAGATCATGGTTAGATTCCCACTCAGGGACAAGCCTGAGTTTTCCAGAAGAGGGGCATGCAGGAGGAAGCCAATCAATGATTCTCTCTCACCATTGATCATTTTTGTCTCTCCCTCTCTTTCCTCTCTGAAATCAATAAGAATATATTTAGAAAACTTAAAAAAAAAATGTGCCTGAAAACTTAAATACATTAATTTCACACTTGGAGTTTCTCTTGCATAAAAGGAAAAAGAAAAATCTGTTCGCTTTCACAAATTTCCTTGCTTTTTTCATTCTCTCTCTCTCTCTCTCTCTCTCTCTCTCTCTCTCTCTCTCCTTTTAATGCTCATCCAAGGATATTTTTCCACTGATTTTTAGAGAGAGTGGAAGAGAGAGGAAAAGACAAAGATAAATATCTATGTAGGAGAAACATATAGATTGGTTGCCTCCTGCACATGGCCAGACCAGGGCCTGGGCCAGGGAGGAGCCAGCAATCAAGTAGGTGCCCTTGTTCACAATCAAACCCAGGGACTCGTTGATTCACTGAGCTAAACCAGCCAGGGATGTCTCTCTTGCTCTCGTTCTGTCTGTCTGTCTCTCTCTCTGTGTGTGTATATATTTTTAATATATTTCAGAGAGGAAAGAAGAGTGAGATAGAAACATCAGTGATGAGAGAAGCATTGACCAGCTGCTTCTTGTATGCCCCCTACTGGGGATCAACCATGTGCAACTCAGGCATGTGCCCTGACCAAAATGGAACAGTGATCTCCTATTTCATAGGTTAGCGCTCATTCACTGAGAACAAGGAGAATGGGCCAAGGGAAGAAGGTCATACCCAGCAACAGACAACTGTAGGGTGGGATCTCATCCCAGGGTGACCTTTCATCCCATAGCATATTGTTGGCCATGCAGTTTAGAACCTGGACCTAGAAATAACCTCTAGGCCACACTTCTATTTTAGCTGCAGACCCAAAAAGCAGCAAAGCCAGAAAAGGGATGCAAGGCTAACCTCAGGATCAGCTGCATTGAATGATGACCTATCAATTGGTGAGACCCAGATCATGAAGGGACACATCTGGAAAGCTGCTGGATATTCTACTGAGATTTTCCCAGGACCTCCCTTAAAATTTCCACCCTTAAACCCCTTAACAGAGAACCCAGCTTGCTCTCCTTCCTGGAAGCATGTCCCAACCTCTCCTCACCCACGCATCCCCCAGGCCTGTAACAGCTACCTTCCTCACTTCTAAGAGCCAAGGGCCCTTCCATTACCTCTATAATGTGTTTCCTAAGCCCATACTTTCTAAGAATTGCTTCTTCTACCTCTGTGATTTCCCAATTAAATGTTCTCTTACAGTTTGAGTCTTGGCTCTGAATTCATTCCCAGCCAGAACTCCAAGGTTGCTGAACCCAGAGACCCAGTCTGACCACACAGTTCTAACAGGAGGTGCTGTTCCCACCATGCCACCACCAATAGACACACTCCCTCTCTCATGCTGCAGCTCACAGTGAGGGGGTGCTCAGCTGGATTCAGTGTAAGGTTCTGACCCAGATGAGCTCCCAATCTCACAATCCCTAACCCAGGACACACACTCCTGACTTTCCCAGATTTTCTCAATGTGCACCCACACCCTAGATGCAAAACTTCAACCTATGCCTAGGAACATGCCCAGGGGGACCTCAACTAAAACCTCAGAAGGGGCATCACCCACTCCTGCAGGTGCACTTGCTTCCCCAGCTTTCCAGGACTATAGCTTCTCTCACTATAAAGGCTCCCGAGGAAAGTCAGTGGACCTTCAAGTACTTCCCTTGGCAGGCTCAAGGGCGAGGGGGGCTTCCTTAGCTTAAAGCACCTGGCCTCAGATCTCTGCTCCCTGTGACACTGCTCTGGGCCATCACTGATGTTTCAAGCGACACAAAGCCAGAGATGGAGAAAAGGAACCCTGGTACATAGCAGGTGGGAATGCAAATTGGTGCAAACTTTATGGAAAACAGTATGGAGTTTCCTAAAAAAATTAAATATGGATCTGCCATTTGACCCAGTCATCCCACTTCTTATATCCTAAGAAACCCAGAAATATCTATCAGAAACAATGTAGGCACCCCTATGTTCATAGTAGCACAATTTACAATAGCTAAAATTTGGAAACAGTGCAGTACCCATTAGTAGATGAGTGCATTAAAAAAAAAAAAGCTATGGTACATTTAGACCATGGAATACTATGCAGCAGTAAAAAAGAACAATCTCTTACCCTTTGAAACAACATGGAGAGACCTGGAGAGTATCATCATAAGTGAAATAAATCAGTCAGAGAAAGACAAGTATCACATGATCTCACTCATATGTAGAATCTAAGTAATAAAAAATAAACTGATGATAGAAGTGGATCCAGAGACATAGAAGCATGGAAGAGAGTGCGGAATCTCAGAGAGAAGGTGGGGAGGGTGGGTGGGATGAAATCAACCAAGGGCCTTAAATGTATAGATGTATAACCCATGGACACAGACAGTAAGTTGCTGAACACCTGGAGGGGGGAGGGGAGACGAGAAGGAGGGAGGGAGAGGATCAATGGGAGAAAAAAGACAACATATGTAATAATTTCAAAAATAAGGAATTTTTTTTTAACCGAAGTACATGGCTCAGTGGATAGAGCATCAGCATGCAACCAAAAGATCCCAGGTTTGATTCTGATCAAGGGCATGGTTGCAGGCTCCTTCCCAGCCCAGCTCTGCTTGGGGGTCCTGCAGGAGAAAACCATGTGATGTGTTTCTCTCCCACATCAATGTTTCTCTCTGTCTTTGCTTCTCTCTTCCACTCGCTTCAAAAATCAATGGAATGCCGAAACCGGTTTGGTTCAGTCGATAGAGCGTCGGCCTGGGGACTGAAAGGTCCCAGGTTCGATTCCAGTCAAGGGCATGTACATTGGTTGCGGGCACATCCTCAGTAGGGGGCGTGCAGGAGGCGGCTGATTGATGTCTCTCTCTCTCTCTCATCGATGTTTCTGGCTTTCTATCCCTTTCCCTACCTCTCTGTGAAAAATCAATAAAATATATATTTTTTTAAAAATCAATGGAAAAATATCCTAGAGTGAGAATTTGCATCATTTTTTTAAAGAAAATGGTGCATGATTTGGAGACAACCTAAGTGCCAATCAGCAGATGAGTGGATTCAAAAACTGTGGTACATCTACACAATAGACTACTATACTGCTATAAAAAAAGAAACTTTTACTATTTGCAACAGCATGGATGGACCTGGAGAGCATTATATTAAGCAAAATAAGCCAGTTGGAGAAAAATAAATATCACATGATCACACTCATATGCAGTAAATAATGAACAAAAAAAGGATGAACAGATATTAATCGAGAGACTAAGAAACACTGGACAGTTCAACCTCAGAGAGAAGGCGGGGGGGGGGAGAGGGTTAAGAGATGTATGCAAAGGACATGTATGCATGTATATTAGCATAGCCAATGGACATGGACACTGGGGCTGTGGGGGCTTGTCCAAGGGGGAGAGAGTGGCAGGGGCAGGATTCATTGGGAGAAAAGGAGATATATGTAATACAGAACTTTAAACGAAACAAAAAGAAAAAGAAAATGGTGCATACACACACTAGGAGGACTATTCTTGTATTATTCACCCATTAGAAAAAGAAATTCTGCCACTGTAACAACACATTCATGGATCTTGTGGGCAGGATGCTTTGTGAAATAAGTCAGAAAAAGAGAAATGCCATGTGTTCTCACTTATCTGTGGAACCTTAAAAAAAAACAACTCCATAGATACAGAGCAGACTGATGGTTGCTAGAGGTTGCAGGAGAGGTGTATGGGGATGAGGTAGGGGTCAAATGGATGAAAGGTGTCAAAAGGCACAAACTTCCACTTATAAAATAAGTCATGGAAATGCAGCTTACAGCACAGTGATTGCAGTTAGTAATACCATATTTCAGATGTGAAAATTGCTAAGAGTAAATCTTAAAAGTTCTCTTTACAAGAAAAAAATATTCTATAAGTATGTATGACGACTGATGCTAACTAGACTTATTGTGATGATCACTTCACATTACATACAAATATCAAATCACTAGAGGTCCAGTGAATGAAATTCCTGCACAGGGGGCATGGGAAGATGTGTGTCCCTCAGCCCAGCCTACACCCTCTCCAATCTGAGACATCCCTCTCTCAATCCAGGACTTCTGGCTCCCAACACTTGCCTGCTTGCCTACCTGATTGCCCCTAACTCAGTTGGCAAACCACAGCTCATGAATCACATGTGATTCTATGGCCCCTTGAGTGTGTTTCTTCCACGAAATACCATGGCCTGAGCAAGTCTATTTTGAAGAAGTGGCATTAGAAGAAGTTTAAGTTTAAAAAATTAGGCTCTCACTGAAATCGGTTTGGCTCAGTGGATAGAGCGTTGGCCTTCAGACTGAAAGGTCCCAGGTTCAATTCTGGTCAAGAGCATGTGTCCTGGTTGCAGGCATATCCCCAGTGCGGGGTGTGTAGGAGGCAGCTGATCGATGTCTCTCTCTCATTGATGTTTCTAACTCTCTATTCCTTTCCCTTCCTCTCTGTAAAAAATCAATAAAATATATTAAAAGGAAATAAATAATAAATAAATAAATAAATAAACAAACAAACAATTAGGCTCTGAAAAGAAACTTCAATTATTGTACTGTTGATATTTGGCTCTGTTGACTAATGAATTGGCCAACCACTGCCCTAACCATTTCTGTCTGCCAGCCTGATCACTCCCCTGCCAGCCTGATTGACGCCTAACTGCTCCCCTGTTGGTCCAATTGCCCCTAACTGTCCCCCACCCCCGCCAGCCTGCACCCCTAACTGCCCTCCCTTGAAGGCCTGGTCCCCTGCAACTATCCTCCCTCTCCTGCAGGCCTGTTCACCCCCAACTGTTCTCCCCTGCTGACCTGATCACCCACAAATGCCCTCCCCTACCAGCCATCTTGTAACCACATGGGGACGGCCACCTTGTGTGAGGGTGTGGCAATCAATTTGCATATTACCTCTTTATTATGTAGAATTATGTTGTATACCTTAAACTAGTATAATGTTGTATATCAATAGTAACTTAATGAAAAATAAAATCCCTCTATAAAACAAAAAGATTAGAGTGGATTTGAAAAACTGCAATCACCTAGTGATGTCATACCCATCACAGTGTCATAGAGAAATGCATTGCTCAGATGTTTATGATGATGCTGATGTAAACAAGCTTCCTGTGTGGTCAGTCCTATGAAAGTCCAGCACATACAGTTACGGTCACTACATAGAATACCTATTGATGAGAAATTGGTTCATGTACTATTTGCTATACTTTCCTCTTTTTTTTTTAAATATATTTTATTGATTTTCTACAGAAAGGAAGGGAGAGAGATAGTTAGAAACATCGATGAGAGAGAAACATCGATCAGCCGCCTCCTGCACGCCCCCCACTGGGGAATGTGCCCGAAACCACGGTAAATGCCCTTGACCGGAATCGAACCAGGGACCTTTCAGTCCGCAGGCCGACGCTCTATCCACTGAGCCAAACCAGTTTTGGCTATACTTTCCTCTTTATCTTTGTGAGCTCTCTACTTAGTGAAAGAAAACTTTGCTATAAAGCAGTGTGCTGTTTTATTTTATTTTTAAAATATATTTATATTGATTTTTTACAGAGAGATAGAGACCCTTCAGTCTGCAGGCCGATGCTCCATTCACTGAACCAAACCGGTTTTGGCGAGTGTGCTGTTTTATGTGGCAGCAGCTCAGAGGTCTTGTGCTGACTGTGCCTTTTGATTGCATCACTGCCTCCTGGGCTTGATTGAATCTGTGTTTTGTAAATTTCCTGGCCTGTGTGTACATACAGTGTGATAAAGTCTACAGTTGTGCACAGTAGTGTCCTAGGCCTTCATATTCACTCACCATTCACTGACTCCTGCAGAGCAGCCTCCAGTCCTGTAGTCCATTTAGGGTCAGTGCCCCACACAGATGGACCATTTTCTATCTCGCACACCACGTTTTTACTGCACCTTTTCATGAATGCTTACTACCACTGCATTACAATTGCAGACAGTATTCAGTACAGTAGCATGTTGCACAGGTTTGCTTTTTAGGACCCACGGGCTACACCATATGGCCAGGTGTGTAGCAGGAAACACCACGCAGGTGTGTGTAAGAGAACTGAAAACCACAAAACTGCCTCAAGATGTACTCCCCAGGTTCAGGGGTTCATGCCTGTATGTAACTGCAGTTTCACCTCTCCCAGGACTAAAATTCTAACTCAGTCACTCTGCAACTTGCTGTTCAACACTAATCTGTCTAAAAGCCCCCTGAAAGGGGACCCTGTCTGAAGCAATCCTTTTTCTTTTTCTAATAAACTGTCAAAGCTACTTCGTTTCTGCCTACTGTAAACGCCTTCCACTTTGAACAGCTCCACAGATTCTATTTACTAGATGGGAATCAAGCCAGTTAGACCTTCCAACTTCCTCAACTGAAGTTTGTTTTTAACAGTTTGAAAAACATCACATAACAAATAGCTGATAAAGATGCTGAGACTCAGAGAAGGGAACATGACCTTTAGGATTGGGGGGGGAGAGACTGGGAATGCAGGCATTTGCTGCAGAGCTGGGCCTGGGGGGCAGAGAGTGGACTTGAGAGCCTGCTCCACAAACATCAAAACTCAGGAGAAAGCGGGATCCTTCTGGGGAGAAAGGAGGGACGGGGACCCCACAGACCACAGCTCCCCCCATGCACGAACCGCGGAGACCGAGTCACCATTGTCCCCAATGACCCGCCCCGTGGTCACCGCACCAACTGCGGCGCCGCGGGGATGTGGGTGCGGAGCTGCCCAGACACGCTCCGCAGCCCAAGGCCCTGCCGCGGGGACAGACTGGACGCCCGGTCCCGGCTGGAACCCACACTGCGAGCCCGAGGGGCCTGCAGTTTCAGCGGAGCCGCCGGCGCCTGGGGTCCGCAGGCCCCGGACCCGACCGTGGAGAGAGGGTCCCGCCCCGGCGGCTCCACCCGCCCTCCTCCCCGTCTCCGCGCCGCCGCACACTCACCATTTCTAGGTTCCTGGCTCCCTGAGTCCCGCCTGCGGCTCCCACCACCCGGACAGACCGCAGGTGGACGAAAGACGGAAATGCAAGGAGATGGGATCTGAGTGAACTTCCGCGTGGTAGCAGACACCCGCCCCCATCGCAGCTCCACCCACCTGGCGCCCAGCTCAGATGACAGACACTTCGTACGACATCGCCCCCTAGCGCCTGAGGTGCACAGGCCGGAGCCCAAAGCAGCCACAACTCCTGTCCAGGGACGTTTGCACTGAGAGGCAGGGCTGAGAGCCCCCAGGGAACAGCGGTCCTTCCTTGCAAACACACACACCGAAAACGCACCTAATGAATCTGGCTCCATTTTGATCTTTGTTGACAACTGGAATCTGACGTGAATTAGCAAAAAGGTGCAACAGGAATGCCTCACGGTGGTATCCTTACAGAAACACAGTCAGATTTCCAAAAAGAGCATTGAAACCAGAAACAAGCCACCATGTCCAGCGGGAAAAGTGACTTCTGCATATTTAGAATGGTTAACTTTAGAAAATGTTTTTCACATGAAAAATGTGTTCCCACTGGTGATTCAGTCACGGTCCTCCGAGGTCATGAGCCACCCCTTACTTGTGGTTATCTTGTAGGCAGTTCCACAGACCTATGCAGAGCCAAGAGATGGGCCAGATACAGACATCACCAGGGTGGAGACCCCAGGTGTCTAGCAATGGGCAGTCAATTGTAGGGTGGGGCCTTGTCCCCAGGTTGACTTTTCCTCCTCTAGCTCCAGGCCCAGATCAGCAACAAAATGCCAGGGCTGACATCAGAACCAGCTGCATTGGATAATGACCCCTGCTCTGGTGCCGGCCAATCCATCAGTGGAGGCCACAGCCCTGAATGGACACACCTGAATATTCCATTCAGATCTTCCCCTGGGACCTCCCCTAATATCTCCACCCTAAAACCTTTAGGAAGGAGGACCCAGAGCTCTCCCTCCCTGGAGCATACCTGTACCTTTCTTTTCCCCTCCACCTCCTCCTCCCCCTGGCAGGTTACCATTAGCTTGCACTCCCAATCTCCAAGGGCCCTTCCATTACCTCCTTAACTCCTTTCCTAAGCCCATTTCTTCTAAGAATTACTTTTCATAACTCTGTAATTTATACAATAAATGTTCTCTTACACATTGGGTCTTGCTCTGAATTCTTTCCTAGCCAGAACCCAAGTACCCAGGTTGCTGAACCCACGTTTGGTCTGAGCCCAGTCAGACACCTGGTGCCATTCCTGTTGCCTACCACAGTTACACTGTTTAATCCAGCAATAATGAGATTTATTCAGAAAACTAGTTTTTATCTGTCAGTGTAAGAATCATTCAAACCTAAAGAGAATTTTTGTGAGTTTATTGTCAGGAAGTAAAATATCAATGGATTGACATATTGTCCCAGAAAATGGCAGTTTTGTACCTTATCCTAATATATAAAAACTCTGGGTCCATCACATCCAAAACGACTAGGAGGATCAACCAACTGGAAGTCATTGCTGGTCAACCAAAAAGCTATAACTGGACAATCAGATTCCTTCCTCCCACCCCTCTGTCCTTGGGATATATGTTCCGCCCACTGATGGAGAACTAAGAGCCATTTCAAGGACCAAGGTTTGACCATGTGCCCCAGTGAAGGCACAAATCCCGGAAGTACAGACAGTCCCAAACAAGATGTACCAAAAGGCCCATTTTCAGACACTTTACAGGTTAAAGACAAAGATCATCTTAGAGGCAGTAAGGGGAAACCAGCTGGTTGCATACAAGAAAAATCCCATAAAAGTGTCAGCTGGATTCTTAATAGCAACTTTGCAGGCCAGAAGGATTTGGCCTGGAACATTTTTATTGGAGAGAGAGAGAGAGAGAGAGAGAGAGAGAGAGAGAGAGAGAGATTAACGTGGGAGAAAAGCATCAATGGGTTGCCTCCTACACCAATCCCAACCAGGGATGGAAGCAGCAACATGGGCATGACCCCTGACAAGGACTCAAACTGGCAACCTTACGTACACAAGACAATGTCCAACCAACTTAGCCACACTGGCTAGGGCCGGCATGGAGTATTCCTAGTAATGATAAGAAAGGACCTCTAACCAAGACTACGCCACTCAGTGACACTATAATTCAGACTTTAAAAAAACAAAGCAGATAAAAACTCTCCCATACAAGAAAAAGCTAAAAATGTTCAGTGTCATTAAACCAGTTTTTTTTATTTGAAATAAGTTTTATTTCACAGATACAAAACAATTTTGAACATTTACAACTTGTACAAAGACTGGTAGCTTTTATATTTTAAAAAGTGCTATACTAAGAGAATAGGAAAAATTAAAGACCACAATGACATTCTAAATTATAGGTTCCAGGAATGGGGATATGAAGAAAGTACATATTCTATCCAACTACAAAACCCTCAGACCATCTGCGTGTAGGAAAATGAATAATACTGGACTTGTGTGAAATCGCACTTTGGTCTGTAAACACATTTAGCTTTGTTTTCCTTTCAGATGTCTACCTAAAAATCATATAAAATGTCACTAAAATTAGCCAGTCGAAGGTATACTAAAAAGAGGTAGGGAATGAAGATGAAAGAATTTATTTTGGTAGTTCTTCAATAATGATGCGAGACACTGAATTCCACCCAGTAGAGGCGTCTCCTTTGGGGTAATCTGAACAAGTACCAACCCAGATAGCAATATCCGCTAACCCGGTACCAATTCCTTCACAGAGTCCTTCCACAGAAAAGGTGCAATGGATGTTAATTATTGAGTTCAATTCAGGGCTTCATTGATCCAAATAAGTGATGGCTTCAATGGGAAGAGGCCCTGAACATTCAGCTCCGTTGAACGTGAAATACCAACGCTGACAGCACGCACTTCTGCACTTTAACCGGAGCGAGCCGCTGAATAGAACTCGGAGAGCGCTGTTGGAGCGCATCTTAGTGAATGTGCACTCCGCAGTTTTTCCAATATCGGTGCCATAATTCAGCGAATTCCATGAGCACTGCTTGTAGTTAGGTGTCCAGGACTCCTCGAAGGTTTCTCTCAGGCATTCCCCCTTTTCTCCTTTGAATCCATCCCGACCTGGGATCGCAGGGGTACCAGGAATGCCATTGGCCCCAAGGCTCCTATCTCGACCAGGAACACCCACAGGCCCTTGTAAGCACATCCCATTATACAGGTCCACCACCTCCCGCTGCCGCAGCAGCGCCTTCTGCTTCACCTTGGGGGTCTCCCCATTAAACCAATTTTTACAAGAAAAGTTAGAGACTTCATTTATAAAAAAAAGTAAAAATATAAAAATATGGATAAAAAGTGGTAATAATGACATTCCTATTAATAATTACTTTAAGCCGAGACTGGTTTGGCTCAGGGGATAAAGCGTCGGCTTGCGGACTGAAAGGTCCCAGGTTCGATTCCGGTCGGGGGCATGTACCTTGCTTGCGGGTGCATCTCCAGTGTGGGATATGCAGGAGGCAGCTGATCGATGTCTCTCTCTCATCGATGTTTCTGACTTTCTATCCCTTTCCCTTCCTCTCTGTGAAAAATCAATAAAATGTATAAAAAATAATTACTTTAAGTGTAAATGTTTTAAATGCAACAATCAAAAGACAGAATGGCTAAATGGATTTTTAAAAAAAACTTATATATTTTACCTACAAGAGACCCACTTGAGATTGAAAGTAATACACACTACCTAAAAGTAAAAAGATGGAAAAGGATATTTTATGCAATTGGAAATGAAAGAAAAGCTGGTCCAGGAATACTTATATCAGACAAAATAGATTTTACCAAAAAGGTTTTAACAAGAGAAAAAGAATGACATTTCATAGTGATAAAGTGATCAATCCAACAAGAAAATATAACCCTTGGAAACTTTTATGCATCTAACATAGAAACACCTAAATATTATAGAAAGCAAGTATTGAGGGGAGGTAGGGGGGAGCATAAATTGAGATACTGAGTAAGATAGTATTAGGAAGGTACTTTAACATTCCATTGAAATCAATGGATAAATCACCCAGACAGAAAATCAACAGGGAAATAGAGGTCTCTAATAACACATCAGATCCCATAGTTTTAATTGATTTACATAGAACATTTTACCCCAAAAGCAACAAAATATACATTCTTTTCATGTGCATATGGAACATTGCTGGAGGCTAATTCCAGCAGGGTCATAATAAATGTGAGAAGTCCTCAAAAGGTTGAATGGACTCTTTCAGCAGGGCTGAAAATCTGCATGTTATTACTTGCTACTGTAACAGCTGAAGGCAGTTCCCCCAACCTGTGAGTCCTTTATTAAAGTTTACTTTGATATGTATATCTGTTTTGCTATAGGGAAAAATGTGGGAATAAAATGCCATGGATCCAGAGATTCAGAGAGCTTAGTCACTAGAACTAAGTTTCTGTCTGGCACCCCCCAAAATGCCTCCCAAATTTATATTTCATGTCTAGTTTATTTAACTTAAGTTGCAGCCATTCTCCAGATTCCTGAAACCTTGTAGATGCAGAAAAGACCCCAGCAGAACATGTTCCAGGATATACCAGTTGTTGGGCCACAAAATAAATCTCCATAAATTTGGAATTTGAAATCATATCGAGAATGTTCACAAATGACAATGGAATAAAAGAATAAATCAATTACAAGAAAAAACTGAAAACCACACACACATGAAGGCTAAATAGTACTCTACTAAACAATGAAGGGTTAACGAAGAGATCCAGGGGGAAAAAATAAAAGATACCTTACGGCAAATGAAAATGAAAAGACAATGACCCCAACTCTATGGGATACAGCCAAAGCAGTTCTAATAGAAAAATTTATAGCACTATAGGCAAAGCTAATAAACAAGTAAATCTCAATTTTAAAAAATCTAACTTTAGAGGGGAAAAAAAGCAAACCTTATACCTAAAGAAACTAGAAAAACAACAAAAAAATAAAGCCTAGATAAAGGAAATAATAAAGAAACAAGTAGCCCAGCCACTGTGACTCAATGTTTGAGCATTGACCCGTGTACCAAGAGGACCCTGATTTGATTCCTAATGTGAGCACATGCCAGGGTGTCCAGGTTGCTAGGGTTTGAACCCCAGCAGGGGGCATGCAGGAGGTAGTAGATCTATATTTCTCTCTCTCTCTCCCTGACTCTTCCCCACTCTCTAAAATCAATAAAAACATATTAAAAAAAATAAGCAACAATAAAGTAGGATCTAAAAATATATAAAAGATCAATGAAAACAATTTTCTAATTAATAAACTTTAACTAAATTCATAAAAAAGGATATGACCAAAATACATAAAATTAGAAATGAAAGAAGATACACCAGAGAAATCCAAAAACTTAGAAGACAATACTATGAATAACAATATGCCAACAAATATGAAATTTTAGAAAAAGGATAAATTCCAAAAAACATACAATCTTCCAAGGCTGATAAAGAACAGAAAATCTGAATAGACATATAATCCTATATAATAAAGAGGTAATATGCAAATTGACCCTCACACCCTCATGCAAGATGGCTGCCCTATGTGGTCAAAGATGGCCACCACAAGATGGCCAACAAGGGAGGGCAGTTGGGGGTGACCAAGCAGGCAAGGGAGAGCGGTTGGGGATGACCAAGCCTACAGGAGAGGAAGGGCAGTTGAGGGGGAGGGAGGACCCGGCCGGCAGAGAGGGCAGTTAGGGGTGACCAGGTTGGCAAGGGAAGGAGGGCAGTTGGGGGCAAACAAACCAGCAGGAGAGGGCAGTTAAGGGTGATCAGGTCAATAGAGGAGGTAGGGCAGTTGGGTGTGCCAGTTCTGCAGGGGAGGACAGTTGGGGGCAACCAGGCCTGCAGGGAGGGCAGTTGGGGGTAGCCAAATCAGCAGGGGAGGGCAGTTAAGGGTGACCAGGCCTTCAGAAAAGGGCAGTTGGGGGTGACCAGGCCTGCAGGGGAGGGCAGTTAGGGGTAACCAGGCCAGCAGGGAGAGCAGTTGGGGGCAATTGGGCTGGCAGGGGAGTGGCTAGGGGGTGATCAGTCTGGCAGGCAGGCAAGTGGTTGGGAGCCAGCAGTCCTGGGTTGTAAGAGGAATGTCCCTCTGCCGGCAGTCGGACATCCCCTAAGGGGTCCCAGATTGGGGAGGGTGCAGGCTGGGCTGAGAAACACCTCCCCCATGTGCACTGTGCCTCTACTTGCTAATAAAATTGAATCCTTAATCAAAAACTCCCAACAAACAAAAGCCTGAACTGAATAGCTTTACAGGTAAATCTCACCATGTTTGAAAAAAGAATTAACTCCTATCTTTCTCAAACCATTCCATAAAATTCAATAGAAGGAATAGCTGTCAAACTCTTATTTATGAGGACAGCATTACCCTGATTGCAAAATAGACAGGCCAATATCTCTGATGAACATAGATGCAAAAATCCTCAACAAAATATTAGCAAACCAATTCAGCAATATATTAGCTATATCATATGCTGTGGTCAAGTGGGATTTATTCCCCAGATGCAAGGTAGCTTCAATATTCTCAAATCAGTCACCTGATACACCACATGAACAACAACAACAAATCATATAATCATATCAGTAAATATAAAAAAAAGAGCATTTGACAAAATTCAGCATTCATTTATGAATAAAATTAACAGTGAAGTGAGGTTAGAGGGAATGTACTGGAACTTAATAAGAGCCATATATACTAATAACAAAGCCACAAACACAAAAAATAAATAAATTAATTAATTAAATAAACTTTTTTAAAGGGCCAGTTTCTGGCTGTGTTTTTTCCTCATGGGGCCTGGAACCTGTGCTTCCAAGGCGCGAGTGGGGATACAATTTGGGGGAGGGAGTTGACAGGTGAGGACATGGGATGGGACATGCTCTGAGCTCCGGTTCGGGATCTCTAAGTGCCTCTACCTTTGCTGCAATGCCAGGAACTATCCCATTCCTGCTGGAGCCAGTGGTGGAGGGCCCCGTTGGGGGAGGTTTAGGGCCCCTGGAAACTCCGACCAAAGAGGAGCAGCAAGAACAGTGTTGGTCCCCACAAACCATCCAAAGTCAAGCAGTTGTTTTCTTCTTTTTTGAAAAGTTGGATGCCGTAACCAGTTTGGCTCAGTGGATAGAGAGTTGGCCTGCGGACTGAGGGGTCCGCATGTACCGGTCAAGGGCATGTACCTTGGTTGGGGGCACATCCCCAGTAGGGGGTGTGCAAAAGGCAGCTAATGGATGTTTCTAACTCTCTATCCCTCTCCCTTCCTCTCTGTAAAAAATCAATAAAATATATTTTTTAAAAAATAAAATAAAAGTTGGATGATGGTTTTAAAGCTACTTGAACCTAGCCTGTGCCTGGCATAGCCAGAAAAGCAGACCCAATCACTGGAGTGTGTTTACTGAAAACTACTTGCTAGAGAAGGAAGAGCCAACTCTTTAGAACCTGATGATTCTTACCTGTCTGGCCAACCTCCATATCAATTTTCCACATGATAGAGGAGCACTTGCTGCAGCCTCTGTAGCCCTGAGAGATGCCCTCTTAGTGCAGTGGTTGTGCTCTGGTCTCTGGAACCAAAGACCTGTCTGAATTCCAGCTCTGGCCCTGGCCAGGTGATGAGGAGGCTCTGAGAATGCACCTCACAGGCCCGCACAACAAGGAGCTTAATTGACCAAGGAGCCCAGCTGCTGTGCTCTGAAGTGCAGCCTGCACCTGTGCCAAGGCTTTGCTGCTTTTACAGCTCAGCGGCCAGACATGACAGAGATGGTAAGGGAGGCCTGTTTCTGGGAGACACCAGGTTAGGGCTGCCGAAGGAGGACACAGGAAGCCAAAGTGGTAAAGGATTATAAATTTATAAGGTCATCTGGAGACCAGATGAGCTGAGCCCCCAAATGGCGCCAGCTCCCAAAGAAGGGGAGTCAGAGGTTTTTAAAGGACTCTAGACAGGCTTTCTCTGGGTGAAGAATTTTCTGTGCAGGTGGGGATTCTGGGAAACTCTGAAAGGGAGAGATAATGGTCTTAGCAAGTGGAATGTGGTCTAGGCAAGTGGAACGTGGTCTAAGTAAATGGAATGTCCATTGTGAAGTGGCCTAAAGGTCAATAACCAGGAGAGAGGATATGGAGTCAATTATTTGATCAGTCCTAACATTCTAGCCTTTTTGTTCTGTGGAATAGGGAGGAAGGGCATATCTTCCGTATTGACTTCCTGCTGAGGGGGGACATGGAGATCACAGGGGAATGGATGTTGATAGTGGTGGACTGGACGAGGGGTCAAAGCAGCATGATTTCCCCAGAGACCGGTTGGTGAGGCTCTAAGACAGTCCTGTTGAGTGACGTGGGAGGTAAAAGCTGGTCCTGGGGTTGCCACAGCCTCTCTTGTCTGGTTTTGCTTCTTTTCTGGGCCTGGAGCTGAAATACACCTGAGGCCTACATGTTATCTTTAGGGACAGAAAGCTCAGGGGTCTAAGTTGCCCGACTAATTATATGAAAGGAGAGGATAGGTTACTCTGAGTGCAAGTTTCTTGCTTTCCCAGTTTTGCCCCTTGCTGTGCATCCACAGCTTTCTGGTAGGTCCTGAGACAGGATTTCAAAATAGGTAGAGCAGTGGTTAAGCTCCCTATGGCAGTTCCAGCCCCTGCTGTGATGGTGAGGGTTAGGAGGAGAGGGATTATACAGACTGCCCTTTTGTGTCAGATATGTTGGGCTACCGGGACAGGTAAAGACTGATTATTTGGGGTCACATCTACATTGAATGAGATAGAGTGGACAGGTTCCTGTCCAGTTGCTCAAGAGGCAGATATATGTGTGTGTTTTCCCCAAAGAGGAAGAAAAATCCCTGATCATGGAGACAACCTGAAAGATATGGGAGAGAAGAGGTAGACTAAAGGATATGAGGTTCCTTATCCTGGTTTTGAGCTCCAAGTTGAGAGGGTAGTCACCATGGCATTACCAATAAGGGGTGACAGATGAGTGGTTGAGAGTCTATTGCAGTGAAAGTGATAGGAATGTGAGAATGGGCTTTTATCCAATGGAAAAGCTAAAGGGAAGGAAAGGTGCAGTTGAAGCCTATGGCCTTGAAGGTTGGATAAGAAGTAAAATAGTCTGGCGATAGTAAATAACCTTTGGCTTCTGGGGAGACTGGTAGTCAACCCTTTGGGACCAATGGCCATTTGGTAGTTGTAGGTTAAATGTGGTGTTGCTAGCTGATGATGGGAGATGGCCTATTGTTTGTTATACTGCCTTGTGACCTTGTAAAGTATATAGAGGCTTGGGCGATTAGTGAGGTGGGTAGAGTGATAGGACTTGTGATTGGGAGGGAGGAAGGAGCTACCTTAGTAAGAGATAAAAATATAAATATGGAAAAGAAAGGAAGCCTGATTTGCCTGGGCTGTAGGATAATTACCTAGAAGGATATCTGCCTTTTTGAGAAATATCGTTCCTTTTTCCTTTTTATTAGAGTCATTTTTGGCTGATTCCATCTCTTGATTGGGATAGGGATGGTGGTATACACTGAAGAGGAGAGAGAAAGGCAGAGCCAGCAAACCTTGGCAAAGGTTGGATTGATCTGGTTTAGGAGGGAATGGGTACATGTTTATTTGAGATGAGTGGAGGTGAGAAATTTCCTTACGGGAGAAGGAGAGGAGGGTTGAAATAGGATGAGAAGGAGAGCTAATCCTCACTTACAGGGCATGGATTGTCCCAAAAAGGGGAAAGGTTATGTTAGGGATTTAGAAAGAAGGAAATATCCCATGGTAATCGAAGTCCTCTTATACAGGAGTGTCCCATAGAAAGGCAAGAATCCTGGTGAAAAGGAAGAGGGGCAATAGCTAGGACCTGTAGGATTTTTTTAAAATTTAATAAATCTTTATTGTTCAGATTATTACAATTGTTCCTCTTGTTTTCCCCCATAGCTCCCCTCCAC
Source organism: Lasiurus cinereus (assembly GCA_011751065.1). Classification (NCBI taxonomy): domain Eukaryota; kingdom Metazoa; phylum Chordata; class Mammalia; order Chiroptera; family Vespertilionidae; genus Lasiurus; species Lasiurus cinereus. Next base: position 3,763,792 of record JAAGEH010000343.1, on the reverse strand, counting down.
CCAGTTCCCAACCTACCCTCTGCCTTTACCTCCACCCCCATTGTCCTCATCCATAGGTGTATGATTTTTGTCCAGTCTCTTCCCGCACACCCCTCACCCTTTCCCCGCTGATAATTATCAGTCCACTCCCTTTCTATGCCCCTGATTCTATTATATTCACCAGTTTATTCTGTTCATTAGATTTTTAATTCACTTTATTTTTAGATTTACTTGTATTTGTTGTTCATAACTTTTATCTTTACCTTTTTCTTCTTTTTCCTCTTCTTAAAGATTACCTTTCAGCATTTCATATAGTACTGGTTTGGTGTTGATGAACTTCTTTAATTTTTTTCTGATATGTGAAGCTCTTTATATGCCCTTCAATTCTGAATGATAGCTTTGCTGGGTAGAGTAATCTTTGTTGTAGGTTCTTGCCATTCATCACTTTGAATATTTTTGCCACTCCCATCTGGCCTGCATAGTTTCTGTTGAGAAATCAGCTGACAATCATATGGGTGCTCCCTTGTAGGTAATTAACTGTTTTCCTCTTGCTGCTTTTAATATTCTCTCTTTGTCTTTTGTTCTTGGCATTTTAATTATGATGTGTTTTGGTGTGGTCCTCTTTGAATTCTTTTTCTTTGGGGGTTCTGTGTGCTTCCTGGACTTGTAAATCTATTTCTTTTACCAGGTCATTATTTCTTCAAATAGGTTTTCAGTTTCTTGTTCTCTCTCTTCTTCTGGCACCCCCATAATTCTGATGTTGGTATGCTTGAAGTTGTCCCAGAGGCTCTTTACACTACCTTCAAATTTTGAGATTCTTTTTTCTTTTCCAGTTTAGTGTTTTCTGCTTCTTTGTATTTCAAATCTTTGACTTGGTTCTTGCATTCCTCTAGTCTGCTGTTAGGTCTCTGTATAATATTTTTTTATTTCAGTCAGTGCATGTTTAATTTCTAGTTGGTTCTTTTTCATATCCTCAAAGATCTCACTAAATTTGTCCATCTTTTCTAGGAAATTCTTGAAAAACCTTATAACTGTGGTTTTGAACTCTATATCCAGTTGTTTGTTTTCCTCCATTTCTTTCATTTGTGATCTGTTCGTCTCCGCATTTTCGCTATTTCCCTGAGTTGGTAGAGTAGCTTTGTGTGTTAGTTGTCCTATATGACCCAGTAGCTCCACCTCCCCAGTTACCTGAGGTGGACTGTCTTGGTGCACCCCTTTGTAGACTGTGTGTACAGCCTTGTTGTAGTTAAGTCTTGATTGTTGTTTGTATCACTGGGGGGAATTGATCTCCAGGCCATTTGGCTATGAGCATCAGCTGTCTATACTGGGAGAACTTCTGTGCTGGAGTCAGCCTTATGAGACAAGACTGGAAAAATTGCAAAAGCATCTGTACTCAGCTTGGATGGGGCAGAGTCTCAGGCTTGAGCCTTGGCTTCCCATCAGTCCTACCCTATGAGGCCCTTGGGTCTCAGTGTCCCATGGTAGTTGCTACACCCTCTCTGCATCTACTGGCACACATGCCTCCGGACCTCTGCCTTTTGCAGCTTCCCTGACTTTCCGTGCACTCCAGGGACCCGTATGAGTCTGGATCCCTAAAGTCTTGCCCAAAACTGGGGTTCAGTGTAGTTGGAACTGGATTTCAGCACAGTCGAGAGATTCTGTCTTCCTTCTGCTAGAAAAAGCCAGAGGCACAATCAACAGTCACTCATTGTGTGCACTCCCACACGCGCCTCCACACCTCTGCCTTTCTCAGCTTCCCTGAGTTTCCATGCACTCCTCCCTTTTTTCGACAGTCCAGACTCCCCCCATATGAGTCTTGTCTGGAACTGGGGTTCATTGCAGTTGGAACTGGGGTTCAGTGCAGTTGGGAGTTTCTGTGTCTCTCCCACTAGAGGAAGCCAACCAGGCACTTAGCCACTTATCCTCTCCATGCACGTGTCTCCATACCTCAGCCTTTTACAGCTTCTCTGAGTTTCAATGAGCCCCTCTCTTTCCTTCTAGTTGTAGAATTTCCACTCAGCCAGCTTTCCTGTGGTTCTGGATGATGTCCATTCTGTCTTTTAGCTGTAGTTTTAAAATTGTTGTGCAAGGCAGCAGTTTAGGTGTTCACCTATGTCCCCATCTTGGTTTCCCCTTCCATCTGAACTCGATCTGTAGGATTTGTATTGGGAGAGGCAGTGGGCTTACTGGTAATTCAGGGTTGGTTGGGTCAGTACATAGGGGGTTCATGTAAGGATGCTCACTCATTTGTTCTCTTCCTCTGGGATGTAAGACAGAGTCTGGTGGGCCCAATCTGGTGGCTGTAATACTTAGGGGAAGGAGGTATTCAGGGGATAGATTTTAATGTGGAAAGGAGAAACCCTGCGTATTATAATCTGATAGTTTAGCTGCAACTAGGGCAGTTAAGAGTACATGATAAGGGCCTTGCCATCAGGGCTGTAACTTACTGATGGATGGATTTCCTTTAGTAGGTCTCAGTGCCCTCGCTATATAGGAGCAGGGGAGGCTGTTTCCTGTAATATGTCAAGGGAGGACCTGTCCCAATTTCTCCTCTAGGGATGTAAGCACAGGTGACCCTCTGCCAATAGGTTGCACTTATATGGATGACTCAAGACACTTATTAAATATTGGCCGAGCATAAATTACACAGGTGACAGACAGGCAATGCACGAATCACACACGGTTTATTTACCAGAGTCCTGGTGGTTTCCAGACCTCGGCAGGCCACCCAGAGATCTGCGCTGACAGACACACACACACTGGACGTTGCATGTTGCAGCTGCGGCTTGGCATCTCATAGAGGCCTCTGCTAGTGGCTCACAGTTCGGACCCACAGTCCATGGCAGAGCTTTAGGCAGGTGCAGAAAGGGGAGCAGAGAGGGACCATCTATTGAGGGGCAGACAAGCGGCTCTAATCTCCTTTGGAGCTTGTTCCCTTTTATGTGCTAAAGTGGACGTCTTCAGTATGTCTTCAGTGTGTCTTATCAGCAGGTCCCAGGAGTCCTGCTATCTGGTCTTATATGTGGGGTACAAACTTCTTTATCTATTTCTTACATGCACATCATTTTTTTAAAATATATTTTATTGATTTTTTACAGAGGAAAGGAGAGAGAAAGAAAGTCAGAAACATTGATGAGAGACATCGATCAGCCACCTCCTGCACGCCCCACAGTGGAGATGTGCCCCCAACCGGAATCGAACCCGGGACCTTTCAGTCCACAAGCCGACGCTCTATCCACTGAGCCAAACCGGTCTCAACGCACATCATTCTTAAGGGCATTTACATTTCATTTCACTCTCCAATATGTCACACCCAATTCTTATTTTATACCTATATTTTGTCATTATTATTACTATAACAGGACCTGATTAGCACATTCTCTCAGTATTTTTCAGATGAGATTTAAATTGGGGACAGACTCCTAAGATGTCCCTGTGGAAGGGAAATTTTCTAATGATAAGGGTCTTTCATACATGAGCTCAAAGGGACGAAGAGGGGGAGGGAGCATTGGGGGCATTGACCTGAAGTGCATAAAGGCTAGAGGGAGTAGTTTAAGGTTCTTTAGTTTGAAGAATTAATTTAGTTAGTTGAGACTTAATTAAGGAATGTGCCTGTTGTACCTTGCCTGAAGATTGAGGCTGGTATTGGGGGGTGGGGAGTGTAAGTTCCAGGAGATGTTTAGAGTGGAGGAGACCTATTGAGTCATTGGAGATATGAAAGCAAGACCATTATCTGATTGTAATGAGGGGAGTACGCTGAATCTGGGAATGATATGCTGAATGAGAATTTGAGTGACCTCGGAGGATTTTTCAGACCTCATGGGGAATGCTTCTACCCAGCCTTAGATGTATCTACTAGGGTTAAGAGATATTTAGGTTTTTTTAATAGGGGTCCCTGTGAGTAAAGTCAACCTGCCAGTCTAGTTCAGAGATTTGGCCCCTGACTAATGGGTGGGGCAAGAAGGAGGTCCAATTGAACCTGTCCTTGGGGAGATACTGAGTAACAAGTAGAACAGGCTTTGATGATTCCTTGCAGTAGGAAGGATATGTGATGAGGTGTTTTAGGTTATAAATGTATCCTACTAGCATATGTAGAGAGTTGTGAATAGCCCATAAGATATCACAGGCCTGTCCCTGGAAAAGGATATATTTTCCCTTTAATTTTAACCATGGATCTTCCTGAGGAGTTCCAAGATTTAGTATGTACTTAAGTTCCTCTGGAGTGTATTAGGGTGTTAGATGGAGCATAAGAGCTGGGGAGATGGAGGCTTCCTCTGAGTCACTGCCTTGGCCTCCTGGCCTGCTTCCTTATTTCCCTGTATTAAAGGATCATTCCCGATTTGGTGTCCTTTGCAGTGTATGACTTTTACGAAGGGTAGAAAGGGGAGAGAGGTGCCTGAATACCAAGCAGGAAGACCTATTGAGGTTTCAATGATAGTGTCAAGGACTGTGAATGAGCGTGGAAATAAAGTCTAGGCTCAGATATAAGGACTTAAGCAACAGGAGGGAGCCGGGGTGGGGATGCTTTAGCTTACTAGGCGAGACATCATGGGTGATCAGGTCCTCACACACTGAACACAAACCTACTCATTGACAAATACCCAGCTGTAGCAAAAAAGTAAACAACCAACATTTAAATTTATGAACACTTTATTTTTTTTAATATATATTTTTATTGATTACAGAGAAAGGGAGAGGGAGATAGAAATATCAATGATGAGAATCATCGATGGGCTGCCTCCTGAATGCCCCCCACTGGGGATCAAGCCCGCAACCCAGGGATGTGCCCCACCGGAATCAAACCGCACCCCTTTCCTGGTTTATAGGTTGGGTCTCAACCACTGAGTGATGACGGCCGGGCCAGTGGCTAGGGCTGGGCAATTCTTTGCTGTAGGAGCCACCCTGGGCAATGCAGAGTGTTGGGAAGCCCCCATGAGATGGCAGTAACACTGCTGACTTTTATGATACCCAAGTGTCTCCAGTAAACACACTTTATTTTATTTTATTTTTTTTAAAGAAATTCTGCTTGTTTGTCTGGGCTCCACATCATTTTTATTTTATTTTTTATCGATTTTTTACAGAGAGGAAGGGAGAGGGCTAGAGATTTAGAAACATCAATGAAAGAGAGACATTCATCAGCTGTCTCCTGCATACCCCCAATTGGGGATGTGCCTGCAACCAAGGTACATGCCCTTGACTGGAATCGACCTGGGACCTTTCAGTCCGCAGGCAGACACTCCATCCACTGAACCAAACCGGTTTCGGCAGTTCCAGTGAACACACTTTAAATACAGTGTTATTGTCAAGAAAATATACATTCAGCCAAGTATAAGTGACCTTCTGTAATAAAAATTAAAAGTAGGTGAATTAAAACTTGTCTATCAATCAATAGTATTTTATTATTTATTTTTTTAAGCATATCTTATTGATTTTTTTACAGAGAGGAATAGAGAGTTAGAAACATCAATGAGAGACATCAATCATCTGCCTCTTGCATGCCCCGTCCTGGGGATGTGCCTGCAACCAAGGTACATGCCCTTGACCAGAATCGAACCTGGGACCTTTCAGTCCGCAGACCAATGCTCTATCCACTGAGCCAAACCGGTTTTGGCTTTGCTATTTTAAAATATTTAGCCCTACCCAATTTGACTGAATGGATAGTGTCAGCCTGCAAACTGAATTGTCCTAGGTTCGATTCTAGTCAAGGACACATGCCTGGATTTTGGGCTTGGTACGTGCAGGAGGCAGCCAATCAATGATTCCCTCTTATCATTGATGTTTCTATTTCTCTCTTCCTCTCTGAAATCAATAAATTAAAAATAAAATAAAATATTTGGATGTTTATCATTTAACCCAGCAATGCTCCAAAGTCTTCAAGTTACCAAAGACTTTGGAAAATTATGTATAGACACATGAGGCTGGAGAAAAGGAATTGGGGATAGAGGAGGGAGAAGTCTGTTTCTAGGCCTCTGGCTACTTGGACTTAAAACTGCCACATTCTTTCTTAGAGATAACACGCTAAGGTTTGAGTGATAATGAGTTCAGCTTCTGATAGGAGCAGGACTGTTAACTAAGTGCAGTTTCGAAGCAAAGAAAGGTGCTCTTTGGGAAGGGGGTGGTGTTGTGAGAAGGTGCTGAGATGAGAGCAGTTTTGAGAGCATTTAAGGGGTGAGAATGCTGGGTTTGGGATCTAAAGGCTCAGTGAGGGATCCCTTCACTGCATCATAGAGGGACTTTGCAAGAAGATAAGTTAGGAACCAGAGGTGAGAGTACCCAGCCAGTCCAAGAAAGGAGAATATTTCTTGCCTAGAGGAGGGTACAGTCATAGAGGAGATAAGGCATTTAGGGTTCATGGTAATGGCTCAGCTTTGTGGGGTGAGAGTGAAACCAAGGTAGGTGACTGTTGTTTGGGATAGTGGGCTTTATTGAGGGCGGGGGGAATGCTTGGTAGCCCCTGTTGGGTATTGATCTACAATGAGTAAAGAGTCAATAAAGGAGGTCTCTACTATGATACAATATAGAGTGAGGTGGCTAATGGCTGTGAGACTAGTCTGTCAATGCCCATAATAGAGATTGAGGTGGGGACAAGGGTACTAGTGAATTTGGAGAGGGCAGAATAAGTGGCCCCAGTGTCAAAGAAGATTGGCTTTCCTGCTACCACAATCGTTCCCTGAGGCTCTGTCCTGGTGATGTAACTCTGCAAGGCCATATCGGGGCCCGGGCAGCTTCAGTATTGGGTGGCCAGTCCCAGGAGGTCTGGGAGCTCCATACCAGACCCAGAGGGCAGCCTTGCTGAGGTCTGAACTGGAGGGGCCAGGTCAGACTACAGTCTGATTTCCAAGCCTTCCCTTCTGCACCTTGGACAGGGCATTCATATTTGCACATATGATCGAGAATGGGTTTCCAAGGCATAAAAATAACAAAAATTGTCTGTGTTACTAATATGATTTGTGCTTCTTACAATTTAGGTTTAGCATTAAGTTATTTTTTCTGCCATCTAAAGAAAAATAATTATCATTACCCAAAATAGAAATAATTTCATCACTTCACAGAATCCAATGCAGAAAAATGTCTTGCTTCCCTGAATGGCAATTAAATTGTCTATTGCTGGGGGCTAATTCCAGCAGGTCATAAATGCAAGAAGTCCATCAGAAGGTTGATGGACTTTGAGGCTACAGCAGGGCTGAAGATACATATTATTGCCTGCTGCCTGACGGTAGAAGGCAGTTCACCCAACCTGACAATGCCTACTGTATACCAAATCTTACCTTTGATATGTATATCTGCTTTGCTTTAGGGCAATTTGTGTTAATAAAAAGCTAGAGATCCAGAGATTCAAAGAACTTGGTTACTGAAGCTAGGTCTCCTCTGGCTCCCCAAAATGCCTTCCAAATTTATATTTCATGTGTAGTCTCTTTATTAATTTACTCGCAGCCCTTCTCCAGATTCCTGAACCTTTCTATATGCTGAGAAATACCCCGGCAGACTATCATCAGGCATAATACAACAAGGCTGCTGTTGCTGTTACATCTCCAAGCATTTATGGTTTCTGATCATTCTTATTATTTGAAGCCATTCCATCTCATTTCTATATTACTAGAGATGTGATTTTATTGGTCTTTGGGAGGAGGAGACTAAAAAATACATGACTGAAGTTTTTAATACTTTGAAGAAGAAATGAGTCTGTGCCAAATATTATAAGTGTAAAAATAATCCTATCTAATAAAAGCATAATTTGCAAATTAACCAGCCACACCCACCAGCCAATCAGGAGCAAATATGCAAATTAATACCAACCAAGATGTCTGTGGCCATGGAGCGAGTAGGAGGGAGGTTTGGGTTTCCCTGGAGATGGAGGAAGCCAAGCTTTCTACACATCTTGGCAGGGCCAGGCCTCCACTCAAGGCTACAAAGTTTCAATTATAGAAAATAAATAAATCACAACAAAAATGGTGGCAGCCACAGAGCTGGAGAGAGCAGGAGGCTAGGGTTGCCTTGGACGATGAAAGAAGCCAACCTTCTGCAGCCCTGGACTGTCTTGGCCTCTGCTTAAGGCTACAAAGTTTCAATTGTAGAAGATAAATAAATACCAACAGAAATGGCTGCTATCACTGAGCTAGCAGGAGGCTTGGCTCTGTTCCAGGCTACAAATTTTCAATTGTAGAAAATATATAAATCCCAGATACTGGAGGAATCCAAGATGGCGGCATAGGTGAATACCTACACTGCTGCCTCGCACAACAATTTCAAAACTACAACTAAAAGACAGAACGGACATCATCCAGAACCACAGGAAAGCTGGCTGAGTGGAAGTTCTACAACTAGAAGGAAAGAGAGGGGCTCACAGAGACCCAGAGGAGCTGCAAAAAGCTGAGGTACGGAGACGCATGTGCTGAGAGAGCGGGTGCCGGAGGACCTGGCTGGCTTTCTCTGGCGGGAGGGAAACGGAGACTCCCAACGGCATTGAACCCCTTATCTTACGACACTAAACCCCAGATCCAGCTGAAACTCATACGGAGGGAGTTTGGACTGTGAAAAGGGAGAAGTGCACGGAAATTTAGGTGAGCCGCAAAAGATCAAAGGCCTGGTGGCGGCGCGCACGGAGGACAGACTACTGTTTGTGCTGCTGGCTTTCGCGAGTGGGCGGGAGACAGACCCTCCCAACTGTGCCACTTCTGAGTCCCCTGGGCCCCTGTTTCGGGCGAAACCCTGTGGACCTAGACTCCTGTGGTCCTGGTGCGCAGGGGAGCTGGAAAGGCAGCAGTTAGAGGCACTGCGGGCTCTCGGGCACAAGGACCGCTCCAGCGATTACCCAGTCACGTGAGACTCAGGGGCCGTGGAGGGCGGGGCTGACTGGAAGGCAAGGCGGTCCCTTAAGCCCTGAGACTCCACCCATCCCAAGCTCAACAGAGGCTTCTGCGGATTTGCACGTCTGGCATTATAAGGCTGAATCCAACACAGAAGTTTCCCCGACATAGTGAAAATGCCATGACAGGGGAAGGGATCACAAACAAAAGAAATGGAGGAAGAAAACGACTGGATATAGAGTTCAAAACCATGCTTATAAGGTTTTTCAAGAATATGCTAGAAAAGATGGATAAATTCACCAAGTCCCAAGAGGAAATGAAAAAGGACCAACTAGAAATGAAACATTCACTGACTGAAATAAAAAATATTATACAGGGTCCTAACAGCAGACTAGAGAAAGGCAAGAATCAAGTCAACAATTTGAAATATAAAGAAGCAGAAAACACTCAACTGGAAAAGCAAGAGAAAAGAATCCAAAAATGTGAAGATAATGTAAGGAGACTCTGGGACAGCTTCAAGCGTACCAACATCAGAATTGTGGGGGTGCCAGAAGAAGAGAGAGAGCAAGATACTGAAAACCTATTTAAAGAAATAATGACTGAAAACTTCCCACATCTGGTGAAAGAAATAGACTTACACGTCCAGGAAGCACACAGAACCCCATATAAAAGGAATCCAAAGAGGACCACACCAAGACACATCATAATTAAAATACCAAGAGCAAAAGACAAAGAGAGAATATTAAAAGCAGCAAGAGAAAAACAGTTTATTACCTACAAGGGAGCACCCATACGACTGTCAGCTGATTTCTCAACAGAAACGATGCAGGCCAGATGGGAGTGGCAAGAAATATTCAACGTGATGAATAGCAAGAACCTACAACCAAGGATAATCTATCCAGCAAAGCTAGCATTCAGAATTGAAGGGCAGATAAAGAGCTTCACAGAGAAGAAAAAGCTAAAGGAGTTCATCAACTCCAAACCAGTATTATATGAAATGCTGAAAGGTACTCTTTTAGAAGAGAAAGAAGAAAAAGGTAAGACAAAAAATTATGAACAAATACATATCTATCAACAAGTGAATCTAAAAATTAAGTGAATTAAAAATTTGATCAACAGAATAAACTGGTGAATATACTAGAATCAGGAGCATTGAAAGGGAGTGGACTTATAATTCTCAGGGGGAAAGGGGTGAGGAGTATACAGGGAGAGACTGGACAAAAACCACACACCTATGGATGAGGTCAACGGCAGGGAGGGAAGGGTGGGAGCTGGGTGGAGGGGTGCTATGGAGGGGAAAAAAAACAAATGTAATAATCTGAATAATAAAGATTTAATTAAAATTAAAAAAAAATGAATTTCTATTAAGCTTTCTTCATAAATTCTCTTGCATTTCTAAGAAACTGTAAGGTCTGTAGGCTTTACCAAACTTACATTCATAGGATTTTTCTCATGACTTCTTTAATGACTTTTAAAGAGGAACATCTAAAATCTTTACCACATTGCTCATTTTCACAGGATTTCTCTGCTGTGTGCAGTCTAGTATGTACTTTTAAGGTTTGTTAATATGAAAGGCCCTTTCACATTCCTTACATTCAGTGTTTCAAGTATGACTTCTTTCATGTTTCTCAAACCAAACAAAACATCTGAAAGTTTTCCCACATTGTTTACATTCATAGAGTTTCTTTCCAGTGTGCAACTTCATGTGCCATTTCAAGGTTCGGTAACGATGAAAGCCTTTACCACATTCCTTGCATGTATAGAGTTTCTCTCCAGTATGAGTTCTCTCATGTAATAGGAAAGAAGAGTGATAACTGAAGGCTTTCCCACACTCCTTACATTCATAAGGTTTCTCCTGAGAATGAGTTTTTTCATGACTTTGATAAGAACTGGAACAATTGGAAACTTTACCACATTGCTCACATTCATAGGGGTTCTCTCCTGGGTGAGTATTTTTATGGTTTTGGAAGGCTTGATGAGATCTAAAGATTTTTCCACATTGTTTACATTGATACCATTTCTCTCCAGGGTGAATCTGTTCATGTTTGTGAACAGACTGATGATGCGTAAAGGACTCCCCATGTTTCTTACATTTGTAAGATTTCCCTACACTGCGATTCCTTTCATGTTTATAAAAAAAATGGCGATAACTGGTTTTATTATATGTCCTAAATGCATAAGGCTTCTTTCTGTATTTGTCATACTCATATGGTTTGTGTCCAGTGTGACATCTGGTGTGCCTGTCAAGGGGTGAATGATGCATTGAGACTTTTCCACATGTACTGTATTCATGTGGTAGTACTGCAGTGATCTTCTTGTTCAAAGTCATTTCTGAAATAAGATTAAAGTTGTCTTCACATTGACTACCCTCTTTAGTTTCACAGAGTCTCTCTGCCATATGATTTCTGTAAAAACACAAGTACATTATTAATAATTTGTTTATTAACAATTTTGTTTATTGGGTTATTTGACCTGCATTTTTATGGTTTGTATCAAAGGGGTAGGGCTTTTGCCCTGGCTAGAGTGGTTCAGTTGGTTGGAGTGTGGGCAAGAAGCAACTGATTGATCTTTCTCTCTCTCTAAAAAGAAGTAGGCTTTCTCTCTGATTTGTTTAAAGTTCAATGTAAGAAATATTCTCGCCAAAACAGGTTTGGCTCAGTGGATAGAGTGTCAGCCTGCAGACTGAAAGGTCCCATGTTTGATTCCGATTAAGGACATGTGTCTTGGTTGCGGGCACATCCCCAGCGGGGTGTGTGTAGGAGGCAGCTGATCAATGTTTCTGACTCTCTATCCCTCTCCCTTCCTCTCTAAAAAAAGAAATGTCCTCAATGGGAGACTCATGTAATACTTTCAACAACTAAGAATTACTTAAGAAAATGAAACAATGTTCTGCAAGAGGATGTCACCCTTCCTATTACTAAAACAGTAATCATATATAAAATTTAACAATACTGTTTTGAAGTAAGCTACTTGTATCCATGTCTAATAAAAAGGTAATTTTGGTGAAAATTCTCTATATAAGCAAAAATTGAAGCAGGGATTATTTCCTTTTTTCAAAATTTCATAATATAATCAAATCTTTAAATCAGCCACTACTTTCTATTATAAATAGGGCTCACCTTAGTTTTCTCCCCTGGTTTTTATACAGTTCTTCAATATCATGATCATCCCATTTTTTCCCTAAAATGCAAACAAAATAAAACAAATCCAAAATACTTATATTAGAGAAATATTAGATTATGGGTCCCTTTTTAGTTGTGGCCATGCCTAGTTTTTATTTACCAATGTCTTATCTTTTCACAATTCAAATCTTTGGTGGGGGAAAAAGCAATGATCAAAAAACACTTACCTAATTGATGAAATGAAAGAACACATCCTTACCTACTGAGGCCAGGTTCTTGAAAGTTTGTCGCATTACATCTCTGTAAAGTTTCTTTTGTGAAGAATCCAGTAAGGCCCACTCTTCTAGGGTGAAGGTCACAACCACATCCTCAATGGCTACTGAGTCCTAAAACATCCCAGATATGTGTAAGAGTAGGATGTGACAGCACTGGATACCCAGACTCCATTTATAGGAAGGTTACATATGATTCTGTTGTTTCCAATGACTGATCATCATAAACCTACTCCCTTGTCCACACTTACTTCTGGAAAATTATTTGTGCACCGTTACTGTTACAACATTACACTAGATGCCTAGTGCATGAAAATTCATGCACTGGAGGGAGGGGGGTTTCCCCTCAACCCGGATCATCCCCTCTCACAGTCTGGGAGCCCTCAGCAGCAGATGACATGGCGATCAGGGGAAGGTGATGCCCCATCACACCTCTGCTGCTGCCACTGCCGGCAGTGCAAGCCTTGGGCGGCCCTGGATACCTGAGGGGCTGAGTGCCTCCATCTTTGAGGGCATAGCAGTCAATTAGCATATTCCCTCTTTATTAGATAGTTATTGCTCTATAATGGCAGAGTACACAGCAAGTTGAGAAATAGCAGAATGCTTTAAAAAAAAACAACCCACACCTATAAATGTATATATTTTTCACTTTTTGTAATTTGCATTTTTTAAATATAACTTTGTCAATTTCAGAGAGGAAGGGAGGATATTAGCACCATGATGAGAATTACCAATTGGTTGCCACCTGAACGCCCCCCACTGGGAATCGAGTCCATAAACCAGGCTTGAGCTCATGTGCCTTGACTGGGATGAAACTGTGACCTGGTTCATTGACACTTAACCACTAAGCCACATCAAATATTATCATTTTAAGACCCTCAATTCTTTGTGAGAAAAACTTTCATTCCCTTCTTTATACAGTTCCCCATGAGGCAGAATTTAATCAATAAAAACAAAATGAAGAACTAGACTCTTTCTGCCATTCCCATCACCACATGAGATCCATGAAAGCTGTGGAAATACAACTTTTAATAAGGTCCAGCTGGCTATATTGTCCTAAAGTACTCCAGGGATGCCGAAACCGGTTTGGCTCAGTGGATAGAGCATTGGCCTGCGGACTGGGGGTCCCAGGTTCAATTCCGGTGAGGGACATGTATTTTGGTTGCGGGCACATCCCCAGTGGGGGGCGTGTGGGAGGCGGCTGATCGATGTCTCTCATGGATGTTTCTAACTATCCCTCTCCCTTCCTCTCTGTAAAACAATCAATAAAAATATATTTTAAAAATAAAGTACTCCAGGGTTTTAGTAGTCAATGCAGCTGGCAGAATGAGAACATTCCTTCTTGTTGGGAAGTATTGCTTTTACCTTGTTTAATATTCATCACAAATCTCTTTGTATGCTCTGATCACTTTTTCTCTGAACCTAGAACTGCTTTTTAAAAAGCACATTAGGGGAAAGAAAGGACAGATTTGTTACAATTCACCCATGATGACTGACGTGGATGAAATACACCATGTGTCATTCAACTGATTTAAACTTATTTCAACAACCTAGCATGGTGCTCTATGAGCCTGAGACCTGTAAGGGAGGCAAAACTCCCATGGAACACATTGCTGGAGAACCTAGGACTGTATATTAATGAGGGGCAACTCTGAGACAACAGTCCAAGAGTCAGTGAACATATGCAGGTGGGGCCAACTGTGGACCAGTAGTAAGGTGACTGCCTGATGCTTGGTCAGCAGTGGTTAATTCTTGGGGTTTGATTCTCTATCAGAAATGAACCAATTCAGGGATAAAGAACAACAACTCTCCACTAAATTCCATCATTTACTCATGTGTATCCTCATCTTGAAAGCAAGTCCCCAGTGCTGTGCAGTCAGTGAATTTTGAAGTAAGCTACTTGTATCCATGTCTAATAAAAAGGTAATTTTGGTGACAATATCATAGACCCCCTTCAACAGACTGAATATACAAGGGGCAACCATCCTGCAGGTGGCATAAGCCATAGGACCAAGATATCAGTGGATGTCCATACCTGGTGTCATTTTCTAGCCTAAAAACACAATGGCCAGCTCAGTTTAGGATCACATGCTCAGTCTTTATGAGCACCTCTATCATAAGAGATACTACTACATAATGATTATAGTTCTAATGGGCACATAGTATGTGGCCTAGGGCAGGGTCTTGCATTAGAAGCTAATGGGCAAGCAAAGACCTTCATAATTAACTCCAGGAGGCATGAAAGACCATCACTAAAACCTTTACAATGAAGGAAACTCCCAGAAAACTAATAGGAGTTTAGAACCTTCTGTTCTAACAACATATATAGGCTAAAGTGAATTTGTAAATAAGGAAATTGTGGCCTCCCCAACAGCAAAAAAATCAAGCATACATTGCAGTTGCTGAGAAGGACCGTGGCTATTTCTTAATGTCAGGTAGGCATGAAGTAGTCAAGGCAATAAAAAGCAAGGTTCTGAAACCAAGATTACCATATCCAGCAAGGCTATCATTCAAAATAAATGGCAAATAAAGAGCTTCCCAGGCAGCTCTAGCCGGTTTTGCTCTGTGATTTGAGCATTGGCCTGTGGACTGAAAGGTTCCGGGTTCAATTCCAGTCAAGGACACATGCCAGAGGTTGTGGTTCAATCCCCAGTAGAGGGTGTGCAGGAGGTAGCCAATCAATGAATGATTCTTTCTCACCATTGATGTTTCTATTTCTGCTCCCCCTTCCTTTTAGAAATCAATAAAAAAAAATTTTTTTAGAAATGGCAATAAATAAGTACCTAGCAATAATAACCTTAAATGTAAATGGACTAAATGTTCCAATAAAAAAATACGGAGTAGCTGAATGGATACAAAATAATGATCCAACCACGTGCCGTCTACAAGAGACCCACCTCAGAACAAAAGACTCACACAGGATGAGTGAAGGGATAGAAAATAATTTTCAAAGCAAATGCAAAAATTTAAAAAGCGGGGGTAGCAATACTCATATCTGACAAAATAGACTTCGAAATAAAGACCATCACAAGATATATCAAAAATGGCCCAAACCGCTTTGGCTCAGTGGATAGAGCTTTGGCCTGCAGACTGAAAGGTCCCAAGTTCGATTCCAGTCAAGGGCATGTACCTTGGTTGTGGTCACATCCCCAGTGGGGGGTGTGCAGAAGGCAGCTGATCGATATTTCTCTCTCATCGATGTTTCTAGCTCTCTGTCCCTCTCCCTTCCTCTCTGAAAAAAAATAAAATATATGTTTATAAAAAAAAAAAAACTACTAGAGGACTTTAAGGGAGACATAAACAACAATACAGTTATTGTAGGACACCCTGCTGACTTCACTGGCTATATCTTCTAGACAAAAAAATTAACAAGGAAACAATGACTCTAAAGGACAAACTGGGTCAAATGAACTTAATTGACATAACATTTCAGCCCAAAGTTGCAGAATATACCTTCTTCTCAAGTGCATATGGGTCATTCACAAAGATAGACCATGTGTTAGGACACAAAGCAAGTCTCTAAAAGTTCAAGAAGATTGAAATTATATCCACCATCCTCTCAGATCACAGTAGAATGAAATTAGAAATAAGCTACAGTAAAAATATCCCCAAACACTCAAACACATGGAGGCTAAATAGCATGTTATTAAACAAAAACAAAGAAATAGCCCTGGCTGGTTTGGCTCAGTGGATAGAGCGTCAGCCTGCAGACTGAAGGGTCCCAGGTTTGATCCTGGTCAAGTGCACGTCCCTGGGTTGTGGCCTCGGTCTCCAGTGGGGGGCTTGCAGGAGGCAGCCGACCGGATAGGTGGTTCTCTTTCATCATCGATGTTTCTATTTCTCTTTCCCTCTCTGAGATCAATAAAAATATATTTAAGAAAGAAAGAAAAAACTTCCTGGAAACAAATGAAAATGAATGCAACAACCCAAAATCTCTGGTACACAGCAAAAGCAGTCTTGAGAAGGATGTTCATAGCACTACCTCAGAAAACAAGAAAAAATTAATAATAAACTATTCAACCCCATAACTTAAAGAACTAGAAAGAGAACAAGAAAAGTCCAGAGTAAGTAGAAGGAAGGAAATAATAAGACTAGAGCAGAAATAAGTGACATAGAGACTAAAAAATATATTAAAAAAAAAAAAAAAAGAAACCAAGAGCTGGTTCTTTGAAAAGATAAACAAGGTTGATGGACCATTATCCAGATTCATCAAGAAACAAAGAGAGAGGACTCAAATCTATACAATCAGAAATTAAAGTGGAGAAGTAACCACTGACACCACAAAAATACAAAAGGTTGTAAGAAAATACCCTGAACAACCATATGCCAACAAGGTGGACAATGAGGATGAAAGGAACAAATTCCTGGAAAAACACAATCTCCCAAAACCGAATCAGGAAGAAGCAGAAAACCAGAATAGGCCAGTAACAGCTGATTAATAGAAGCAGTAATCAAAAAACTCCCAGCCTGCGGACTGAAAGGTCCTGGGTTCGATTCTGGTCAAGTGCATGTATCCTGGTTGTGGGCACATCCCCAGTAGGGGGCGTGCAGGAGGTGGCTGATCGATGTCTCTCTCTCATCAATGTTTCTAACTATCTCTCTCCCTTCCTCTCTGTAAAAAATCAATAATATATATATATATAAAAAGCCTGGGTCCAGATGGCTTCACAGGGGAATTTTATCAAACAGTCAAAAGAACTAACAGCTACATTCAAACTATTTCAGAAAATACAAGAGGAAGGAACACTCCCAAGCTCTTTTTATGAGTCCAGCATTATTCTAATTTCAAAAGCAGATAAAGGCACTACAAAGAAAGAGACTAACAGGCCAACGTCCCCAATGAACACAGATGCTAAAATCCTCAATAAAATGTTAGTAAATCGGATCCAGCAATATATTAAAAATATGACACCCCATGACCACATGCGGTTTATTTCCAGGAATACAAAGCTGGTACAATATTTGCAAATCAATAAACATATCACACCAGATAAACTGAAAGACAAAAATCACATGATCATATCAACCCTTTGTACACCATAGGCATCTATAGTTGCAAACCTCATATATCAACTATGGTTGCCCAATTTTAAAATCAGACTTGTTAGTGACATCTCTGGGTTTGTAAAGAAAATTATGGTAACTTAAATTCATAAATATTCCAGCACATATGGAAGAAGTAGGGATGGTTTCCGTTTTGGACCAGTTAACTGGTCAATAGACACAAAAAAAGCAATTCAACAAAAATCCAACACCCTCACAGCAAGATGGGAATAGAGAGATCATATATCAACATGATAAAGGCCATATATGACAAATGTATAGTAAACATTATACTCAATTGGGCAAAAACTAAAAGCATTTCCCCTAAGAACAGGAACAAGACAGGGATGTCCCCTCTCACCACTCTCATTCAATACAATACTGGAAGTCCTAGACACAGCTATCAGACAAGAAGAAATAAAAGGAGGAAGTATAACTCTCATTATTCATAGATGACATGATATTGTACATAGAAAAACCCTAAAGACTCCACCAAAAAACTACTAGATTTAATAAGTGAATTTGGCTAAATAGCAGGATACAAAATCAACAATCAGAAATCAATGGCTTTTTGATACACCAATAATAAATTCTCATAAAGATACTAGAAACAACAACAAACCATTTACCATTGCAATAAAAAAATTAATACTTAGGAATAAACTTTAACCAAGGACGTAAAAGACTTGAGCTTGGACATCCACAGGATCTTGAAAAAGTAGAGAGGGAATATAACAAGTGGAAGAATATGCTGTGCTCATGGATTGGTAGAAGCAACATCTTCAAAACGTCCATACTACACAAGGCAATCTACAGATTCAATGCAATCCCTATTAAAATACCAACAGCATATTTCACAGAACGAGAACAAATACTCTAACAATCTTAAGAAAAACAATGTTGGAGAAATCACAATACCAGATTTCAAATTATACTACAAAGATACCATAATCAAAACAGCCAGCTATTGGCACAAGAACAGGTATACAGATCAATGGAACAGAGCAGAGAATCCAGAAATTGACTCAAGCCATTATGCTCAATTAATATTTGACAAAGGAGGCAAGAGCATACAATGGAGTCAAGACAGTCTCTTCAATAAATGGCGTTGGGAAAATTTGACAGATACATACAAAACAATGAAACTAGACCACCAACTTACACACAAGAATACACTCAAAATGGATAAGACTTAAATTTAAGCCTGGAAACCATAAAAACCCTAGATAGCAAAACCTGAGATATCTCTCATAGCAATGTGTTTGCAGATACATCTCCTAGGGCAAATAAAACTAAGTAGAAAATAAACAAATGGGACTACATAAAAATAAAAACTTTCAGCACAGCAAAAGAAAACATCAACAAAATGAAAAGGAAGCCCACTGTATGGGAGAACATACTTGACAGTGATACATCTGATAAGGGGTTAATATCCAAAATATGTATATAAGGAACTCATACAACTTAACAGAAGGAAGACAAACAATCCAGTTAAAAATGGGCAAAGGACCTAAATCGAAACTTCTCCAAAAAGGACATACCAATGGTCAAGACATATGAAAAAATGCTCAGTCACTGATCATCAGAGATGCAAATTAAAATGACAATGAGGTTATTACCTCACAGCAGTTAGAATGGCTAATCAACAAATGCAAGTGTTGGCAAGGATGTGGAGGAAAGGGAACATTGCAGATGTGAATGCAGATTGATGCAGCCATTATGGGAAACAGTATGAAGTTCCCTCAAAAAACTAAAAAATGGAACTGCCATTTGACCCAGTCGTCCCACTTCTAGGAATATATCCTTAAAAAAACCTGAAACACCAATCAGAAACAATGTACGCACCCCTATGTCCATAGGGGTACAATTTACAATAGCTAAGATCTGGAAACAGTGCAGTGCCCATCCGTAGATGAGTGGATAAAAAAGCTGTGGTAGAAACCTAGAGTGTTATGCTAAGCCAAATAAGCCAGAGAAAGACAAGTATCACATAATCTCACTCATATGTGGAATCTAATGAACAAAATCAAATGATGAACAAAATAGATTGATATGTAAAAGCATGGAACAGACTGGAATTTCAGAAGGAAGGTGGGGGAGGGTGGTTGGGAAGAGATCAACCAAAGAATTTGTAGCATATATACCTAACCCATGGACACAGACAATAGGGAACAGAAGGCCTGGGGAAGGGGTGGAGACTAGAAAGGGTCAATTGAGGGAGGGAGATAAAGGGGAGACATATGTAATACTTTCAACAATATTTACTTTTAAAAAATATATTTTATTGCCAAAACCGGTTTGGCTCAGTGGATAGAGCATCCGCCTGCAGTCTGAAAGGTCTCAGGTTTGATTCTGGTCAAGGGCATGTACCTTGGTTGCAAGCCCATCCCCAGTGGGGTGTGTGCAGGAGGCAGCTGATCGATGTTTCTCTCTCATCAATGTTTCTAACTCTCTATCCCTCTCCCCTCCTCTTTGTACAAAGTCAATAAAATAAAGTCAATAATGGGGATGTGCTGCAACCAAGGTGCCAGAAACCAATAATCATTTCACTAATAGAAAGTGTGGACAAGGAATCCAGAAGGCTGGCAACCTTGAAGCTCTGTAAGGTCAGGGCCAGCCACCCCCTTCTAATTAAGACAATGGTAGCTAAAGCAACTTCCCCACCAAATAATAAGATAATCTACTTGTTACTGGAATTGCCTGCTTCAGGGCAAAAGGTGTATACTAAACCTAAATAAAAGGGTTGGCAAGGCCAAAGGAAGGTGGTAGTCTTCTCACTAGAGGAAGGCTCCCTCCTGGCTCCCCAATATCGCCAAATTAATACTTTTCTAGTCTCTCTTTACATTTCCGTGCGGCCTCCTCCAGAACCCGAACCCTGAACTACGAGGGACATGAAAGGGACTCCCACACCAAGGTACATGCATTTGACTGGAACCGAAACTGGGACCTTTTAGTCTGCAGGCCGAGGCTCTATCCACTGAGCAAAACCGGTTTCGGCTATTTTAAAAACGGTAAAAAAAAAAACAAAAAAAAAAAAACCTAACATCTAGGTCTTAATTACATTCCAGCTCCAGCCCCAGAAAAGTAGCAAAACCAGACAAGTGTCCCTCAGGAGTAGCTACGTTGACTAAGGACCCTCCCCTGCCATGGACCAATCAGTGGAGACCCTGACCCAGAAAGAGCCCTCCAGGAAAGCTTAAGAATATTCTATCAAGACCTCCCCTGAAGACTCCCCTAAGATTTCCAACAGCAAGAAATAAATAAGCTCAGGACAAAGGACCCAGGGCATGCTCTTCCTCCAGAGACCACGCCCATCGCTGGTGCTGTTCCCTCCCCCCCAGACTCGTTACCTCCGACTTCTACCCGGACCCCAGGAGACTTGCAACCCCGAGAACAAAAGGCAGCAGCCGCTCAAGACCCCACTCCTCAGACTTAGTGAGCCCAAGCAGCCCCGCCTGGGTTTCCTGTTGCTTCTAGCTCTCCCCTGTCCACTGTCCTGAGTATATTTTTGCTGCCATCAGGGACCCAACACCCTTTGGCTCAGCGCTGTGTAGCCCTTCCCTTTGTATATCCCGATCCCCCAACCCCATTCTTTAAATAAATTCAGTTTTTCTCTATCCTCCGTCTGAGACGGCTATTTAGCCTGACGACGCACCACCGACTTTAACCTTTCAGAAATATCCTAAACTGTCCTTAAAACAGTTTTAAGTAAATACATTTTACTCTTACTGAAAAAACGGAAGCCTACCGAAGTGAATAAAGCTTTTAAGGATAACTAATCCAGGAGGACCCTTACCCAAAAGACTTCTTTTTAAAAGTCTTTTAAATTGATTTTCAGAGGGAGAGATAGAAACATCAATGATGAGAATCATTGATGGGCTGCCTCCTGCACGCCCCCCACTGGGGATCCAGCCCACGACCCATGCATGTGCCCTTGACCAGGATCGAACCCTGACGCTCTACCCACTGAGCGAAACCGGCTCTGGCCCAAAAGACTCCTGATAGCACGCCTGTGCCCAGGGAAGATCCTGGGTGGGTAGGCACAAAGATTTCATGGAAATTAGTCCCACGTGGTTAATTTTCTGTTTCCTCTCATGTAAAATATCCACAGACAAATATCTTTAGAAAATGAGCCATCCATGCCTCCGGGGAAATTCATAAAAGTTAAAATACTGGGTCTGTTTGAAATTCACCGGCGATAAAAAGAAAAAATAGTTGATAGTGATGTGCGCAGCAGCGGGGAAGCTGGCGCTCGGGAATGGGATCTTCATTGTAGGGGCTGACTGCCAGTCCCAGTTAGAGAGGCGAAGACTGGCGGGTAGGGCCGTGAATTTCAGACCCTGCTTCTCAAACATTTGGGAGACTCCGGAGGAAACAGGTGCTCCGGAGGTGAAAGTTGGGACAGGGGGACCTCATAGGCCACAGCTCCTCCCACGTCGGAATTGCGGGAGACCGAGCTCTGTGGCCCCACGACCCTCCACGTGGTCACCTCGGCATCTGGAAAGATGCCGGGCTGTGTGCGCAGAGCTGACCAGAGCCGGTCTCAGTGCCCGCGCGGGGACGGGACGTGGGGCTGCCGGCTCAGCCCCCACGTCGCGAGCCGGAGGGGACGGAGCTCCTAGCGGCGCCCCCCGGGGACTCCGCACTTGACCGAGGGGAGGCCGTCCCGCCCATGGTTCCACCAGCCCCCCGGGTCTTCTGGTCCGGCCCCCGCACACTCACCATTTCGGAGGTCGCCCTGAGTCCTTCCCACGAACCCCACGACCCGTGCAGATGGCACAAGAGGTGGGGCAGAGCAGAGGATTTGCACACCCCAGCAAGGCTAGGAGCCGGAAGGCACGGACACGCCCCTCCGCGCCTCACCCCACCTACCTGCCCCAGCGGCATCCTTGATTGGGTACTTCCCCTAGACCCCGCCCCCTCGTGTCTGAGTGACAGTAAGCGGGAGGATCAGCCTGACTACCCTGAACTCAGCCGAACCTTACGGCGCCTGGTATATTTGCATTCAAATAGATCCTTTTCCTGGGTTTGGGCTCAGTTCCTTGGGAATTTCCAAGAACCTGCGGGTGACTCTGCAGGCCAGGCCAAGCTAGAACGAGAGGGTCTTATGGCTCGAGGGGGTCAAGGTCTTAACCTAAGAGTTGGAGTCCACCTATGAAACTGTGACTCTTGTTTAGAAGCACAGACAATGAAATGTGACCGGGACATCTTTAAATAGACTCTGGCTCCATTGCAATCTTTGCTAAGGCCCAGTCTTGACACCTTCCACCCATCCCTTCCTCACCCCTAGCCATTCTGTCCTTAAGAATCCCAGAGCACTGGGTTCTGGCCTAAAGTCCTAGCCTGTGATACCGAATTTTTGGAACTGGAACCCGGGATCGAAGAATGAAATGAATCCGCGGGCAGAAAGTGGTAGAGCAAAAGTGGAGATTTATTGAAGAATGAATACAGACTCCCACATGGGGAGAGGGAAGAGTCCCACAGAATGGACTCCCATGTAGGGAGAGGGAAAGGGGTCCCACTGGGTTCCTCTTTCCCAAGGCTTAGTAAAGGCTGCAGATCCTGGAGCCTTGAGATCCCCTCTGAATGGTCACTATTCCCTTAGACTGGTTACTATAGTAACTCCTGGGCTCAAAGGTTGAACCTCACATGGAACCTGTGAGGTTGTGAGGTTCTTCCCTGCCCCCCTCCTTCTTAATTGTTTTCCTATTCTCTTTGGGCTTTCTTCTCCTCCTTCTGAATGAAGGGCTTCCTTCTCTTTATTTTGTAAATATGACCTTTCTTGGCTACTTCCAGTTCCCTTGTCTTATGGAAATATATCTCTTACTGCCTCCTTGTCTTATGGAGATGTAACTGCACCAGGCTTCCATGTGTTGTGGAAATGTATCTTCTCCCAGTCTGCAGTCCATGCTTTTTCCCATGTACCCCAATTCTAAAAAGTCCCTAAGCCTTCCTATGTCCCCCTAAAATTTCTGCTTCACCTGGTCGAAAGGACTCTCCTCAGTCTAATTACTATGAGATGTGTTCATGAATTAGGTACATATTTTACTCTAGAAGGAAATTTATTTTAATCTGTTTTTGCCTGTATCACCCTCCCCTTCCTTTCCCCTCTCCCCTGGCTTTAGGTGGAGTGGATGAAAAGGGACCACATGTTCAAACTCAGGGAAGGCCTGCTGCCTGCATGCTCCCTTGCACACTCAGAGACTTAAAGTAACCACAGAGGATGGTCTAAAATGAAAACTTTTTTATTATAAATAGTTTATACCAGGTAGTCATGTCCTAGGCTAGACTCTTCCCTGAGAAAAGTCCATCTTTACCTTAACTAAGCCCGTCTGCTGTCTTTTGCATCTATGACAACAGACCTTTGGAATGTCAGGTAACTCCCTTTTTTCCAAGTTCCTCAGGGCACAACCAATGCCCCTGAGGGGAGACCATACTTCCTCTCATAGTTAGTGTTGTCATGTTAATTGCTGACTGTTAACTATCCGGTACCCACCTACATCAAAATCTGTGTGTATCTACCATTTTACTTTTCATCCAATCCCAGAAGTTTCCCCACTTTGCTTTCTCCCCCTCCCTAATCTATCACCAATGGATTTCAGGTAACTCACATCTTCTGTTTTGAGTGTAATGTATAAAATAAGGTACAAAACTGCCATTATCTGAAGCATTATCTCGTTCAAACCTATAGAGAATTTTTGTGAGTTTATTTGAGCCAAACTGTCAATGCTGGGAAGCAAAATCTCAATGGATTGAATGTACTCTCTCAATATGGTTTGTTATGTTTGATTGTATATGTTTAAAAGTACATGCATTTTTTTGTCAGAAAATACTTCTATAGTTGTTTCATAGAAATATTTTATTAATGATTTTGAAGATGTTGAATGGTAATAGTCTATTTTATTGAGAGAATATCTTAAATTATTTCAACATAATTAGATTGTCAGATAAACTTGGCATTTTTTTATTCATAATACATTGAGTCAATTATATCTTGTGTCAAATATATATTCAGGCATTTTTTTCCTTAACAATTTTCATTCATTTATAGTTAGAACTTTTGTCATGAAACTCATTTCTTATTCTTTTTTTAAAAAAATCTTTATTTTTGAAAGTATTACAGATGCCCTCTGCTTTTCCCCCATTGAGCCCCTCTCCCACCACTTAGCCCCAGGCCTTCACCCCACTATAGGCTATAGCAATGTGTTGTAGGCAGTGGGAAGGCACCAGGTGTCTGACCTGTGGGATCAGACCAAACCTGGGTTCAGCAACCTCAGTACTTAGGTTCTGGCTAGGAAAGAATTCAGAGCAACACCCAAACTGTAAGAAAACAGTTACTGGGTAAATTACAGAGGTAGGAAAAGTAATTTCTAGAAGAAATGGGTTTAGGAAACAAGTTCTAGAGGTAAAGGAAGGGCCCTTGGAGCTTGGGAGTGAGGAAGCTAATGGTAACATGCCTGGGCCAGGAGAGGGAGGAGGAGTAGGTAGGAAAGAGAAAAGCAAGGGCATGCTCCAGGAAGGGAGAGCACACTGGGTCCTCCTTCCTAAGTGTTTTAAGGATGGAGATTTCAGGGGAGGTTCCAGGAAAATATCTCAATAGAATATTAAGCAGTTTTCTGTTCTGGGTTGTGGTCTCCAATGATCGACTGGCTTACATCGAGGAAGGAGGTTATTATTCCTTGCAGCTGGTCCTGGCCATGGCTGGTTTTGTTGCTTATTTGGGCCTGGAGCTAAAATACAACTTGAGGCCCTAGACAGTTTGGCTCAGTGGATAGAGCGTCAGACTGCAGACTAAAGGGTTCCAAGTTTGACTCTGGCCAAGGACACATGCCCAGTTTGTGAGCTTGATCCCCCCAGTGGGGGACATGCAGGAGGCAGCCAATTAATGATTCTCTCTCTAGCTCTCTCCCTTCCTCTCTGGAATCAATAAAAAATATATATATATTTTAAAAGCCAAGAGCTTTCTTAAAAAACAACAAACAAACAAACAAAACAGAAAGAAAAAATATTTAACAAAAGAAATACAACTTGAGGCCTAGATGTTATCTCTAGGCAGGAAAGGTCAGGGTCCAAACCTCAGGACCGGCGGCCACGTGCTGGAGAGAAAAAGGCAACCTGGGGGGGTGAGGGGGGAGTTCAAGGGGAGAGATCCCACCCTGCAAATGAATGTCTGTCACTAGGTACCTGGGCTTTTCCACCCCAATGGCCTGTGCCTGCCCCATCGTCCTTGCTCTACTCACATCTATCTGCCTACAATACATGGGTTATGCATTATGTATATAAATTCTTTAGTTAATTCCTTCCTGCCTCTTCCTTCCCTTCTCTCTGAGATTCAGTCTGTTCATGTCTCAATTCATTCTTAATATAAAAATCTTTAATCATGGGGATTTTTAGTGCCCTCTGCTGGTGACTCCCAGGATTGCACATGTAATCAAAGAGGATTATAATCATAGCCTATCTAATAAAAGGGTGATATACAAATTAACCATCACTCCATCACAAAGATGGCAGCACCCAGTCCTCTCAGCCCTGCTGGAGTTCCCCAAAAGGGGGGAAGGGGAGGGCGGCCACTGAGAGTGGGAAGTGTGAGTGGCCTGGTAGAATGCTTGCCTCATCACTATGGTGATGAGGCAAGCATTCCACAAATGGCCATGGATGGGCCTCTGGGCCGCAGAGAGCCTCTGGGCAGTGGATGCAGAGTGGCCAGGCCCTGCAGAGAGCTACTGGCACACGGATTTGTGCACAGGGCTACTAGTCTGTATATCCTATTTAATAAAGAGGAAATATGCTAATTGACCATCATGCCCTCACAAAGATGGTGGCACCCACAGCCACAAGATGGCAGTGACCAGTCCCCTCAGCCACGCCAGCACACCTGCTTCTGGAGTCCCCCAGCTGGCCAGGGCTGGCCTGAGACGCAGGCAAGCCACTAATGGTGGCTGCCCAGCTGCCCAGGGCCGCCCAAGGAACAGGTAACCAGGGCCTGCCGAGGCTTGCACTGCCAGCGGTGGCAGCAGCAAGATGTGATGGGGGTCGCCTTCCCCTGGTCACAGGGTCACCTCCTGCCCCTGAGGGCACCTGGACTGTGAGAGGGGGAAGGCTGGGCTGAGGGATACTCCCTCCAGTGCATGAATTTTCATGCATTGGGCCTCTAGTATACTAATAAAAGGCTAAGCCACCATCTGACTGTTGGATTGATAGCTATGATGCACACTGGCCACCAGGGGGCAGATGTTCAATGCAGGAGCTGAGCTGCTGAGCTGAGGTGACTTGGCAATGGTGGTTCTCGGGTGATGTAACCCGGAACCAGAGAGGAGGGAGCTCAATTCCGAGGTGTGTCACCTGAGAACTGCCCTGTAGCAATCTGGGATCCGTCAGGGGATGTCAGAAAGCCAGTTTCAGCCCAATCCCCGCAGGCCAGGCCAAAGGACCCCACCTTCTAGAGCAGCGGTTCTCAACCTGTGGGTTGCAACCCCTTTGGGGGTCTAATGATCCTTTCACAGGGGTCGCCTAAGACTATTGGAAAACACCTATTTCCCATGGTCTTAGGAACCAACACACTGCTCCTCGGTGTAGCAAAATGTAGCAATGTAGTTTACTGTTGTCATATGAAGACTGTTACCCATGCTACACCAGACAACATTTCATTTATTTGTAATTAGAAATAAATATTTCACAATATATAATTACATATTGTTTTTGTGATTAATCACTATGCTTTAATTATGTTCAATTTGTAACATGAAAATACACCCTGCATATCAGATATTTACATTACAGTTCATAACAGTAGCAAAATTACATTTATGAAGTAGCAACGGAAATAATTTTATGGTTGGGGGTCACCACCACATGAGGAGCTGTCTTAAAGGGTCGCGGCATTAGGAAGGTTGAGAACCACTGTTCTAGAGGGACCCCTGTTCATTCTGCTGATGCCCTTCCAGCTGTGGTGCGGCCCCAGGTGCAGCTGGCCAGGGAGGAACCACAGAAGGTTGGCTCCAGGAGGTGTCCAGCACGCCTTGCCCAGTCCCACCCTGCCGGCCACCGAATTAATTTCCTTTCAATCTGCATGAATCCAGGCACCAGGGCACTAGTGCTTTAATAAGAAGGGTCACAAATCACAAAGGACTGTGAGGTACAACAGTAACAGGATGCTGGAAGAGGCTTGTTATAAGATTTAGCTTCTGTTAGGTGATTTGATTGCTATTCAAGGAGGAAGAACATATTTTTGTATGGGAGGTTGTGAGGAGGTAAACTTTATTCAGTTACTAGTGGTCATGATGGCTTTCTAAAGGGAAAATAATGTAGTGGAGATAAAGGTAATTTGTAAGAAGCTCTAGTCAGTGATATTAGTAAAAGAGTGGAACTTTGATCATATTTATGATTTGGAACTTTATTTTATACCACTTTTAGAGATGTGGTTACACATGCCCTTATTAATATCTTGGTCCATCATGGTCATCAATTATTTTTTTATGAAGGAGGAGTGTGACATCTTTCTCTTCAACAGGAAAAAACTTGGCCTTGAATGAATGCAAGACCAATTCTTGGTCCCTTGGAATGGCTTCTGACTTTCCTACTTATTATCTAAACATTGATTGTTTTTCATACAGTGTATTAGGTACCATTTACCATAATCCTCAGTTAAAATACATAAAATCTTAATATACTATGTAATATTTTAAATATTTCCTTTATGACTCAACTGAGGCCTATACACTTTGGTAAATTCTACACAAACGTAGCAAGGGAAAGTCAGGACCACTATTCTAATCAGGTCTTTCTTTTATATATATACTTGAGGCCCAGTGCATGAAATTTGTGCAGGGGGTAGAGGTGGGAAGAGATGTCCCTTAGCCCAGCCTGCACTCTCTCCAATATGGACCCCTCAAGATATGTCCAACTGCCCATTTAGGGAGTTGGGCCTAAACGGGCAGTTGGACATCCTCTCACAATCTAGGACTGCTGACTCCCAACTGCTCACCTGCCTGCCTTCCTGATTGCCTCTAGCCACTTCTGCCTGCCAGCCTGATCACCCCCTAATCACTCTCCTACCAGCCTGGTTGATGCCTAACTGCTCCCCTGCCAGCCTGTTTGCCCTTAACTGCCCTCTCCTGCAGGCCTGGGTCCCCTGCAACTGCCCTTCCCTGTAGGCCCGGTCACCCCCAACTTCTTCCTCTGCCAGCCTGGTCATCTCTAACTGTCCTCCCCTGCAGGCTTGATTGCCCCCAACTGCCCTTCCCTGCTGGCCATCTTGTGGTGGCCATCTTGTGTCCACATGAGGGCAGGTTCTTTGACCACATGCGGGCAGCCATCTTGTGTGTTGGAATAATGATCAATCTGCATATTATTCTTTTATTAGATAACATAGAGGCCTGGTGCATGGGTGGGGGCCAGCTGGTTTGCCCTGACGGGTGTCCCGGTTCAGGGTGGGGGTTCCCTTGGGGCAGGGGCAGCCTGGCGAGGGGCCTGTGGTGGTTTGCAGGCTGACCACGCCCCGCAGCAACCCAAATGGAGGCAGGGTATCTGGGATTTATTTATCTTCTACAGTTGAAACTTTGTAGCCTGGAGTGGAGCCAAGCCTCCTGCTAGCTCTGTGGCCACAGCCATTTCTGTTGGGATTTATTTATCTTCTATAATTGAAACTTTGTAGCCTCAAGCCAAGGCCAAGGCAGGCCAGGGCTACGGAAAGCTTGGCTTCCTCCATCACCGGGGGCAACCCCAGCCTCCTGCTCTCTCCAGCTCCATGGCTGCCGCCATTTTTGTTGGAATTTATTTATTTTCTATAATTGAAACTTTGTAGCATTGAGTGGAGGCCTGGGCCAGCCAGTGTGTGCGGAACACTTGGCTTCCTCCATCACTGGGAAACCCAAGCCTCTCTCCTGCTCTCTCTGTAGCTATGGCCATCTTGGTTGGGGTTAATTTGCATACTCACTCCTGATTGGCTGGTGGGTGTGGTTGTTGGGCGCAGCGGGGTATGGTCAATTTGTGTATTACTCTTTTGTTAGATAGGATAATAAAAGACTAATATGCGTATATTTTTAAAATTTATTTCAGAGAGGAAGGGAGAGGAATAGAAAGACAGAAACATCAAGTATGAGAGAGAATCACTGACTGGCTGCCTCATGCACACCACATACTGGGGATCAAGCCTGCAACCCAGGCATGAGCCCTAACTGGGCATTAAACCTGAGACCCTTCAGTGTCTGAGTGACAATAGGTAGGAGGATCAGTCTGACTAGCCTGAACTCAGCCAAACCTTTCGGTACCTGGTATGTTTGCATTCAAAGACCTGATTGCGCCCTAGCTAGTTGGACTCAGTGGATATAGTGTCGGCCTGCAGACCAAAAGATCTGGGGTTTGATTCTGGTCAAGGGCATGTACCTTGGTTGCAGGCTCCTCCCCCACTCAGGCCCTGGTCAGGGCTCATGCAGGAGGCAACCAATTGATGTATTTCTCTCACATTGATATTTCTCTCTGTCTTTCCCTCTCTCTTACACTCTCTCTAAAAATCAATGAAAAAAATATCCCTGGGTTGAAGATTTTAAAAAAAAGCAAAGAAACATGGTCATGAGTTTGGGCATTGTCATCTGGAACTTCCTATTGATTGGGGCCACAATATCTGTGGTGTATTTTGTGTTTAATGTTATTGAGAGAATTTGAATTTACCTTCAAATATTTAAAATATTATATAGTATTTGACATTTTCATTTGCTGCTGTATACACTGACACAATACATCCACCATTAAGCCATGGAGTTCCTCCCATTTAAGGAACACCTACATCCATCTGCCCCATTCTACCCTATTCTGAGTTTATTCGATATGTAGGGTGATACATATGCAACCCTACTGTGATTCCCCAGTGGAAAACCAGAAAGAGGTATGCCTGCTTAGAGGCAGTCATCTATGTTATAACTGAGGTGAGCTGTAGAGAGGTGATATCATTTTGAGAAATATCCTAATCCTATATAATAAAAGCCTAATATGCTAAGTGTCCGATTGGCTAGATGGCCATTCAACCAATCAAAACATAATATGCTAATGATATGCTAAGGTCACTCAACCACTCACTATGATGTGCACTGATCACCAGGGTGCAGATGCTCCAACTGGTAGGTTAGCTTGCTGCTGAGGTCCAGCTGATTGGGACTGAGCAAGATGGGAGGGACATGCCCTGGAGCCCTCTTGTGGTCCCTCCCCAGCTGGCCAATCTCCCGCATTCCTCTCCAGCCCCAATCTTGCACCAGTAGGGTCCCTCTCACAATCAGGGACCCCTTGGGGGATATTGGAGAGCTGGTTTTGGCTCGATCCCGCAGGCCAGGCCACAGAACCCTATTGGTGCATCAATTTGTGCGCTAGGCTCTAGTTGACTAATAAAAAGATGTAAGAGAAATTTTCAATATCTTTTTATCATAAAAATGGCTGCAAGTCCTTTGTGTCAACATTCCACAAAACCCATAGTTGATTTTTCTGTTCATAGGTTTTATTCCCATACGTTTAGATGTGCAGCACATATGGAAAAGTGGGAAACAAATGGAATAACTGCAAGTAACAGTCTTCCAGACAGGAGGAAGGTGCTTATTCTCACAGGGCAGCCACTGCACATGCACATGCACTGTCCTTTTCTATCTCTATCTCTCTCTCTATCACCCTTCCTCTCTGAAATCAATAAAAACATATATTTTAAAAAAAGAAAAGAAACCAAACATCAATGATGAGAGAGAATCATTGATTGGCTGCCTCCTGCACGCTCCCACCGCCCACTGGGGATTGAGCCCACAACCTGAGTATGTGCCCTGACTGGGAAATTGAACCATGACCTCCTAGTTCATAGGTTAGTGCTCAACCACTGAGCCACAGTGGCCGGGCTCTTTAATCCATTTGAGTTTATTCTTGTATATGGTGTGAGAAAGTGGTCTAGTTTCATTTTTTTTTTGCATGTATCTGTCCAGTTTTCCCAACACCATTTATTGAATTGGCTATCTTTCTTTTTTAAATATATTTTATTGATTTTTTACAGAGAGGAAGGGAGAAGGATAGAGAGTTAGAAACATTGATGAGAGAGAAACATCGATCAGCTGCCTCCTGCACACTCCCCACTGGGGATGTGCCCACAACCAAGGTACATGCCTTTGACCAGAATCAAACCTGGGACCCTTCAGTTGGCAGGCTGATGCTCTATCCACTGAGCTAAAGAGGTTAGTGCTGAATTTGCTATCTTTACCCCATTGTATATTCTTGCCTTCTTTGTCATAGATTAATTGACCATATAGGCATGAATTTCTGGGCTTTCTATTCTATTCTATTGATCTATGTCACTGTTTTTATGCAAGTACCATGCTGTTTTGATTACTATAGCCTTGTAGAATACTTTGATACCAGGTCACATCATCTGGTCGACTTTGTTCTTCTTTCTCAAGATTGTTGTTGCTATTTGGGATCTTTTGTAGTTCCATATAAATTTCATGATTATTTATTCCAGTTCTGTGAAAAAAGCCATTGGTATTTTGATAGTGATTACATTAAATCTATAGGTTACTTTGAGTAATATGGATATTTTAATTCTTCCTATCCATGAGCATGGTATACTAGTATGCTTGCATTTATTTGTATCTCCTTCAGTTTTTATCTAATGTCTTACAATTTTCTGAGTACAGGCTTTTTTACCTCCTTCCTGCAACTTTCCTTTTTCTATATTTCCCATGTTGTTTTTAGTTCTCTAGTACTTTTTCCTAGCTTTCTTTTGCATTAACATGAAGATTTGAATGCAACATTTTCATTTTTAAATTACATTTTCACCAGATATTTAAACTTATTTTTTTAGAGGTGGCTCTGTTCAACATGCACTTCTTAATTTATTAAAATGAGCCTCAGCCGGAACCGGTTTGGCTCAGTGAATAGAGCATCAGCCTATGGACTAAAAGGTCCCAGGTTCGATTCCGTCAAGGGCATGTACCTTGGTTGCAGGCACATTCCCAGTGGGGGGGCGTGCAGAAGGCAGCTGATCAATGTTTCTGTCTATCCCTCTCCTTTCCTCTCTGTAAAAATCAATAAAATATATTTTAAAAATAAATAAAAAAATAAAATAAAATGAGCCTCAGATCCATACTGGCTTAATTCCAATGATACATGGAAATGGTACTCTTGTCTATTCCCCTTAGCATATTTTGTGGTATTATTGTTATGCAGATTATATCTATTTATGATATAGCCAAATAAAATATTTTCTTACACTTACCATCTATAGTCATTTCTTTAGCTCAATACAGCTCTGCTTCCTCAGTTTCCTTTGTGCTTTTAATGGCAAACATTGTTCACACATATTGTATATCCATATATTATGGTACTGGCAACAGCATATTATATACATACTATTTTATACATTTCCTTTAACATCAGTTAAAAGAAAAAAGGAGGAAATGTGTACTGATTCTTTCATAATTATATAATCACTTACATAGGTGTATTTGTTTATTTAAAAAATTCTCACCAGAGAATATTTTTTGACTGATTTTTCAGAGAGTATAATGGAGGAGGAGAGGCAGAGACAAACATCTGTGTCTTGGTTGTCTCCCTTAGGCACTCCTGCCCACTGGCTGGGGACCAAGCCTGCAAACTGAATGGAACCCTTCAGTCCACCAACACTCTATCCACTGAGCAAACTGGCTAGGGCCTCCAGTTTTTTTGTTTCTTTTTCTAGATATGAATTTCCATCTGGAGTTCCTTGCTTTCAGCCTGAAGAATTTTTCCAGTATATCCTCTCAGTTTTTGTTGCTCTTGGAAGGTCTTGCTTTCACCTTCATTTTTCACAAGATAGTTTTAGTGAATATAGTATTGTTACTGGATATACACCCCCAACACACACACACACACACACACACACACACACACACACACACAATACCCGTTGAATATGTTATCCTCTGCTTTTGACCTCCTTTTATATCTCTGCTGAGATGTCACATGTTAATTTTACTGCAGTTTCCCTTTATGAATTGAGTCATTTTCTAATTGCTTTCCCCCCTTACATTATAGTTCCTACTTTCTTCTTATGGCCCCTACTTTTATCTTTTGTTAAAAATTAGACATTTTAGGTAATATAGTGCAGTAACTCTAGGTACTGGACTCCTTACTTCTGTGGATTTTTATTGCAATTTGCTTATTTATTTGTTCAGTGACTGCCTGGATTATGTTAGTGAAATCTACCTACCTCTGAGCTGAGAAGCCAGATCTTGTGTATTCAATTCACAATAGCTGATTATGACGTGCTGAGTGAAAAAGCACAAGCCAGCCACACAGGGGCACGAGAGAGCTTCTGGAGCATCTCATCTCCCACATTGTGGAAGAAAAACTCCAGCGTCATTTTGATTAAAGGCGTGGTGTCGCCGAAGCCGGTTTGGCTCAGTGGATAGAGTGTCGGCCTGCGGACTGAAAGGTCCCAGGTTCGATTCCGGTCAAGGGCATGTACATTGGTTGCAGGCGCATCCCCAATCCCCAGCGGGGTGTGTGTGTGTGTGTGTGTGTGTGTGTGTGTGTGTGTGTGTGTGTGTCTGTGCAGGAGGCGGCTGATCAATGTCTCTCTCTCATCTATGTTTCTGGCTTTCTATCCCTCTCCCTTCCTCTCTGTGAAAAATCAATAAAATATATTTTTAAAAAAAAAGGCGTGGTGTCAGTATACTCACAGAAGTATAGTTACAAGATTTATTACTTACAGAAACCAGGAACAAAGAAAGGTGTGTGGGAGGTGCAATGAAGGGAAGGTTGGGGGGCGGGGGTGGGGAGGTGGGAAGTAGTCCTGACACCCAAGTCATCAGCGAGCAGGAGATACTAGTAGAGAACAGGGTAGCAAACACCATTGCTTATTAGATAGTTGGGGAGGAGCTTTTTAAGCCAGTGTCCTTCCCGCTCCAAAATAAAAAGCAAAACGGAAACTTGGGTTGAGAGCCTAGCCTCAGGTCTTTAAGTGTGGAGGCATTGGGTGTGGGCAGGGTCATCACACTGTAATATGCCAGGGCAGCAACTTAAAATAGCTGTTTTCTCATCACAGTCTAATCCACAGTTTCAGGAATTGTTTGGCTGTGCAAGTAGAGGGCAGAAATACCTAAAGCCGTCCTTTCCTGTGATTAACAGTAAAGATCCCTCCATAAAGATAGCTGTATACACATGGTTCAGTTTTACAGTTGTTAATTCTTTTCTGTATATATGTGATGATGCGTTTCAAGATGGTTATCTGAGACTCAAGATCGCCCCTGATTTGAGCCACAGATATTTGTGGTATCTTTTTGTGTTTAATATCATTTAAGGGGATTTCAATATATGTTTAATTAAAAAATTTTAATGTAATTGGCATTTTTTGTGCTGATATTCAGACTGATGTAATATACACTGAGTGGCCAGATTATTATGATCTCTGATGCATTAAATAATCTGGCCACTCAGTGTATATCCTATATAATAAAAGGCAAATATGCAAATTGTCCCCTTGACCAGGAATTCGACCAGCAGGCCAACCGCCCATGTCCCCTCGCCCTGGTGAGGCTGGCTGGACTCCACTCATGCATGAATTCATGCACCGGCTCTCTAATACACACACACACACACACACACACACACACACACACACATGCGCTGAATGGCCAGATTATTATGTGTTCAGCGATCATAATAATCTGGCCATTCAGTCTATATTCCATTAAACTATGCAGTTCCTCCCAATTAGAGAAAATTACATTCACCTGCACTATTTTAATCCGTCCTGAGTTTATTATTCTCTGAGTAAGATGATAACTAGGCAATCCCAGTGTGATTTCTCACTAAAAATCCTCAACAGAGGTATGGGTATTTAGAAAGCAATCATCCAAGGAATAATTGAGGTGAACTGCAGACAGATTGTATCATTTTGAGTAATATCTTAAGGTAGTGTAAAAGGAGATATAGAAAAATTTTTAATGTCCTTCTCTAGCAGGAGCAGCCAGAAGATTTTTTTTTCACGGATCCACAAAGGCCCATAGCCCATTTCCTGGTCACAGGTACATTTCTATATCCTTGGACTTCTAGCACATCTTATGGAGAGGGGCAAAGAAAAGTAACTGCTTTGAGTTTTAGTAAGGAGCAACAAAAATGCAATCATTTCCATTTTATCTTTTGTTAAAAGATAAAAATAGGGGCCATAAATAAGCATTTAAAAAAAAATGGAAATGATTGCAGGGGGTTAGTAGAAATGGGCATCACAAGAGTGGCCTGTTGGGACAATAGAGTATTTTCCACCTTTTGTTTTTTAAATATATTTTATTGATTTTTTACAGAGAGGAAGGGAGAGAGTTAGAAACATCTATCAGCTGCCTCCTGCACACCTCCCACCGGGGATGTTCTCGAAACCAAGGTACATGCCCTTGACCAGAATCAAACCTGGGACCCTTCAGTCCGCAGGCCGACACTCTATCCACTGAGCCAAACAGGTTAGGGTATATTCTCCATCTTTTAATGGTATTGTTACTGTGTATGTGTGAAAACTCACAACTACACTTAAAATAGTATGCATGTATATTCAAAATAATTAATAGGTAACAAGACTTCTTTTATTTTTCAGGAACATATTAAATTCTCTTGAACCTTGATTTTTATGTGTATAACCTTCCTTCCAACTTGTGATTCTTCTTATGGAGAAAGGGGACTAAAAAGAAGGACTCGGGCCCCTATAGGCCTTTCTTGCTACTCTGTCTTGACTGAGAAACCACCCTCTAAGGTTTCACCTGTCCTTATCTCATGCACATGATTTGGAGCAAAGTGAGAGGGCTCCCAGGTCTGTCTTTGGGTTTAAATCATGTTCCCCGTACAGTTATGTCTAGCTTACAGTTCTCCCCAAATGGAATCTAACTAATTCATAGACATCAACATCATGCCTTTCCATGGTAGTCCTTAGTCCATTTCCAGGTGCATTTCTCCAGCTCAAGCCTGCTCTGTGTCCGCCTATTGGCAAACATCTTAGAAATCCACACCTGCCCTAACCTGGAAAATTTCTCTATGGCCCACCTGGGGTTGTGAGCTGAGAGAGTGGAAGAAGCAGCGGCAGAACCCAGGTCATGGACAGCTGCTTTTCAGCTGCAACAATCACAGCTGTCCCATGACTGTCTTGTGTTCATGCTCACCTAGGATATAAGGACAATGGCTATCTCCTTCTAGGAGAAACTAAGAGGAAGAAGGATAGAGAGGCCCATGATGGCAGCAGTAGGGAGACAAAGAACTCCCTCCCTCTCATGAGCACATTGAAATGTACACCTTTATGAAGAATAGTTATTCCACAGAGACAACTGAAGGCTGATTGAACAGCTTTAGTTTTTTTAACTCTTTATTGTTGAGAGTATTACAGATGTTGCTATTCCCCCCTGCTCCCCACTGTCCAACTCTACCTGGGTCCTACCTTACCCCAGGCCTTCACCACCCTATTTGTTGTCTTTGTCCATGAGTAATGCATGTATGCCTATAAATTCCTTGACTAATCTCTTCCCATCCTGTAACCTCCTTCCCTCTGAGATTCATCAGTCTTGATGGAACAGCTTGTATTTTATTTTAAAAAATATATATTTTATGGATTTTTTTTACAGAGAAGGGAGAGGGATAGAGAGCTAGAAACATCAATCAGCTGCCTTCTGTGCATCTCCCACTGGGAATGTGCCTGCAATCAAGGTACATGCCCTTGACCAGAATGGAACCTGGGACCCTTCAGTCTGCAGGCCAATGCTCTATCCACTGAGCCAAACTGGTTAGGGCTGGAACTGCTTTTAAACAGCCAATGAGAAAAAAGACTAAACAGAGAAGGCTGGGAAACCATGGGGATTCTGAGATTAAAGGTTTTGGTGATTGCCATTGTTTCTATCCCCCTCCACCTTCATAGGTCTGCATGTAAGATCACCACAGTGTGTTCCCTGCCTCACTTCCCAGAACCCATTTCAGCTTTGAACAAAGGAAGCAAGCAGGATCAACAGGGCATCATCACCCACACACCTGAAATTTCTGCTTGCAGCTGCTTTAGCCTGGCATGTCAGAACCCAAGTTGCATGCCTGGGTTCAATCAGCCTGCCAAAACCATCTGGCATGCAGTTTACACAGAGGTGGCTTCTACATAAGGCCATTTTTAAAAAAATATATATATTATTGATTTTTTACAGAGAAGAAGGGAGAAGCATAGTTTGAAACATGGATCAGCTGCCTTCCACAACCCCCCCTCCCCACTGGGGATGTGCCCACAACCAAGGCACATGCCCCTGACCAGAATCAAGCCTGGGACCTTTCAGTCTGCAGGCCGACCGTCTATCCACTGAGCCAAACCGGTTTCAGCCATTTTTTGAAGACAGAGAAATAGCTATTTTGTATAATTCATAAAAACAAACATAGAAAGTCAATCAAAATAAAAAGACAGAAGAATAACTCAAATAAAGGAATAAGAAAAATTCCCCCCAAAATAATAGCACCCCTATTGAAATTAAGATAAGTAATTTGTCTGATACAAAAATTTTAAAAAATGGCCATAAGGCTATTCATAAGATTGGAGAGTAAAATAGAGAGTGTAGAAAAACTTCAACAAAAAGAATACAAAAGAATGAAACAGAACTGAAGAATACAATAACTAAAATGAAAAAATACATTGGAAGGAATCAATAACAGATTTTATAATGCAGAAGAACAAATTAGTGACCTGGAAGATGGACTAGTACAAATCAACCAATCAGAACAGCAAAAATAAAAAATATTAGGCTAGTTGCCCTAGCCAGTTTGGCTCAATGGATAGAGAATTGACCTGCAGATTGACGGCTCCTGGGTTTGATTCTAGTCAAGGGCACATGTCTGGGTTGTGGGCTCAATCCTCAGTGTAGGGCAGTGCAGGAGGCAGCCAATCAGTGATTCTCTCTCTCCCTCTCCATGCCTCTCTGAAATAATATAAACAAATAAATAAAAAACCAACCAAACAAATAAATAAATATTTAATAAATGTTCAAGTGTATTTTTTAAGCAGAAACATTAAAGGCTTTTCTTTAAGCAGGAAATGAAAAGCCATAACCAGAAATAAGAAAATATGGAAACGGAAAAGAAAGTCATAGGATACAAAACAAGCCTCAATAAATTCAAGATTGAAATAATATCAGTCATATTTTCTGTAATTTATTTGAAACTAGAAATAAACTACAGAAAGAATACTAGAAAAAAACACACAAAAATGTGGAGATTAAATAACATGCTAATAAACAACCAATAGATCAAAGAGAAAATCACAAACTACCTTGAGAGAAATGAAAACTCAACTTTTTCAAAATGCAAGGGCTTAGCTATAAAGAGTTAGCTAAAGAAACAATGAAAATTATAAATAAAACAATTTAATTTTACATCTAAAGAAACCAGGAAAAAAAGAACAAACAAATCCCAGAGTAAACAAAAGAAAGGAAACAATTAAGATCCAAGCAGAAATGAACACAATAGACATTTTAAAAACAATAGAAAAGTTCAATAAAACTAAGAGCTAGTTCTTGAAAAAATTTTTTTTAAATTAGACAAAATCTTAGCCAAATTCATTCAAAAGAGAGATGCCATATAAGTAAAATCATAAATAAAAGAGGACAAGTTATAAGTAATACCAAAGAAATACAAGTAATTATTAAAGAATACTGTGAATAATTATATGCCAACAAATGTGACAAAGAGAAATGGATAATTTCTGAAAGCATGTAATCTTTCAAGTTTGAAGTAGAAATAGAAAAATATAAACAAACAAATTACTAGCAATGAGACTGAAGCAATAATTTAAAAAATATATGAACAAATAAAAGTCTAGGACTAGATGGCTTTACAGGTGAATTCTGACAAACATTAAGAATTAATATTTGTCCTTCTTAAATATTTCAAAAAATTAAAGAGGAAGGAATACTGTCAAACTCATTTCACAAAGCCAGCATTACCAATACCAACACCAGACAGATATTATACATAAAGAAAATTACAAGCCAATATCCTTGGTGAACATAGATACAAAAATTCTCATAAAATATTAGCAAACTGTATTCAACAATACATTAAAAGGATTATACACCATGACCAAGTGGGATTTATTTCATGGATATAAAACTGTTTTAACCTCTATAATTGAATCAATGTGATATCTCACATGAACAAAATGAAGGATGAAAATCATCTGATAGTCCTGGCAAGGATGGTTCAGTTGGTTGGAGCATCATCTTGTGCACCAGAAAGTCATCAATTCAATTCCTGATTAAGTTAAAAACCTACGTTATGGGTTCAAGCCTCAATGGGGGTGCAGATGGGAGGCATCCAATCAATGTATCTCTCTCACACTGATGTTTCTCTTTCCTTCTTCTCTAAAATCATTTTTTAAAATGTGTATTATGTGGCACATATGAAGTGAATATAGTATTATATGATAACTGCAATTGAAAAATAAAAATAATTAAAAATTATATGATAACCTCAATAGATTAAAACATGATTTGAAAAAATTCAACATCATCCTATATAATAAAAGGCTAATATGCAAATCTTCTGAACAGCAAAATCACCTGTTGCTATGATGTGCACTGACCACCAGGAGGCAGATGCTCAATGCAGGAGCTTCCTCCTGGTAGTCAGTGCTCTCCCACAGAGGGAGTGCCACTCAGCCAGAAGCCAGAACCATGACTGGTGAGCTGGTGAGCACAATCGCATTGGTGGGAGCCCCTTCTGCCTCCAGGGCAGCGCTAAGGAGCAGTGAACTGAGTGGTAAGAAGCAGCAAGCAGGCAGGTGGTAAGGAGTGAGGGGTCCCGGACTGCATGAGGGAACAAGCTGGGCTGAGGGACACCCCTCCTTAAGTGCACAAATTTCCTGCACTGGGCCTCTAGTTTTATAATAAAAACTCTCAACGAAGTAGGTATGAAATGGACATACCTCAACATAATAAGCTCTGCATATGACAAATCCATAGCTAATATCATAGTCAATGGTGAACAACTGAAAGCTTTACCTGTAAGGTCAGGAACATGACAAGGATGCTCCTTTACACCACTTATCACCATGCAACACTGGAATGGCAGTCCTAGTCACAGCAATCAGACAAGAAAGAGTAATGAAAGGCATCCAAATTAGAAAGGAAGAAGTAAAACTGTCACTATTTGTAGATGATATGATACTACATATAGAAAAACCTTAAAGACATTACAAAAAAACTATTAGACCTAAGAAGTGAATTCAGTAATGTTGCAGAATGCAAAATCAGTATACAGATATCTGTTGTATTTCTATGTATCTATAATAAATTATAAAGAGAAAAAAATATGAAAACAACCTCATTTACAATTATACCAATAAACATAGAATACTTAGGAACAAATATAACCAAAGGGGTGAAAGACCTCCCTAAAAAATATAAGACAGTGACGAAAAAAATTGAAGAAGATACAAATAAATGAAAGGCTATACTGTGCTCATGGACTGGAAGGATTAATATCATTAAAATATTTTTATTACCTGAAGCAATATATCAATTCAATGCAATCCCTATTAAATTATCAATAGCATTTTTCTCAGAAGAAAAACAACTAAACCTACATTTTAAATGGAACCAGAAAATACCAGAGTAGCCAAAGAAACCTGGAGAAAGAGCAAAGTGGGAGGTATCATGTTTCCTGACTTTAAACCATACTACAAAGAGAATAATCAAAACAGTATGGTACTGGCATGAAACCAGATATATAGATCAATGCAACAGAATAGAGAACCCAGAAATAAATTCTCACTTATATGGTCAACTAATCTATGACAAAAGAGGCAAGATAGTCTCTTCAATAAGTTGTGTTAGGACAGATGCAGGCAAATAAATAAACCACTGTGTTACACTATGTGCAGAAATAAACTTAAAGTAGATTAAAAACTTAAATAAATGTAAAACCTAAAACCATAAAAATTCTAGAAGAAAACAGAGAGTAAACTCTTTGATATTTGTCTCAGTAATATTTTTTAATATATTTTATTGATTTTTTACAAAGAGGAAGGGAGAGGGACAGAGAGTTAGAAACATCCATCAGCTGCCTCCTGCATACCCCCTACTGGGTGAGCAACCAAGGTACATGCCTTGACCGGAATCGAACCTGGGACCTTTCAGTCCGCAGGCCAACGCTCTATCCACTGAGCTAAACCAGTCTTGGCTCAGTAATATATTTTTTTAAAATATATTTTATTGATTTTTTACAATAAAAATATATACTAAAAAAAAAAAAAGAAAGAAAAAGTCAAATGTGCCAGCTGGGTCAAGTTCCCTCCCACCAGCTCCAACTGGGTTTTTCATTCCCAGTCTGCAGGCCGACGCTTTAACCGGTTTTGGCTCAGTAATATTTTTTTTAATGTGTCTCCTTGGGCAAACAAAATGTAACAAGAGCAAAAATGAACATATGGAATTACAACTTAAAAAGATAGGGTACAGCAAAGGAAGCAATCAAGAAAATGAAAAGACAACCTACTGAACAGGAGGAGGTATCTGCAAAGAATACATGGGATGAGGAATTAATATCCAAAATATGTAAATAACTTAGATAACTTGATGACAACAACAATAACAACAAACAATCTAATTTAAAAATGGGCAGAGGACCTGAATAGACATTTCTCCAAAGAGCACATACATATGGCAAACAGACATTTGAAAAGATGCTCAAAATCACTAACCACCAGGGAAATGCAAATCAAAACCACACCTGTCAGAATAACGATCTTTAAAAAAATCAACAAAAAACAAATGCTGGTGAGGATGTGGAGAAAAGGGAACCCTTATACATTGTTGTCAGGATTGTAATTTGGTGCAACCACTATGTAATCTATGCAGATTTCCCAAAAAGTTAAAAACAGAGTTATCGTATCACCCAGTAATTCCATGGAAGCAAACTAAAACACTAATCTGAAAATATATATGTACCCCTATTATTATTGCGGCATTATTTACAATGGCCAAGATATGGAAGCAACTTAGGCATCCATCAATTAGATAAATGAATAAAGAAGTGCTCCATATATACAATGAAATATTACACCAGGAGTAAAACAGAATAAATTTTTGCTATTTGTGACAATGTGGATGGACTCAGAGTGTATTTTGCTATGTGAAATAACTCAAACAGAGAAAGACAAATACTATGTGATTTCACTTACATTGGAATCCAAAAAATACAAAACAAATAAAAGAAAAACAGAACCATACACATAGAGAACAAGCTGAAGGTTGCTAAAGAGAAGGGATATGCTGCGGGATGAGTGAAATAATAAAATAATAAAATGTGAGTTAATACGAGAGACATCTATATTTATTGGCTCAAAATTATTTCGGATGGGATTGTGAGCCTGAGGGTAGAATGGAAATAAGTTGCAGCAACCTAAGAAAGAAAGGAGGAGAACTATGAAGGCAGGTATTTGGCTCCCCATTTTATTATCTTTTTACTCCTTATTCACCAGATAAAAGGGGACTGTTCAAAATGTATGCAAAGAAGAAACAAGAAAAAAAGAGAGAAGAGAGGAAGCCCAGTAACTAATATTGTAGTTGTAATATATTTTACAAAGAAAGATTTCTTTAGGATACATTGCAAAATCACCAATTAATAAAGTGAACCTCTTTAGTAGGGTGATTAACATAAGAAAAGCAATGAGGAGTAGGAATAGTTCAAAAATATTGTGTAAGGTAGGCATCTAAATTTTAATGCAACCTAAATTTCAACACACAAGGCAGAAGAGTTTTGCCATCCAGCTCTGAGATATAAGAGTTTTCAGGTTAATTAACAGCTCCATCAATTTTGGGATGTGTGTGTATATGTGTGTGTGCATGTGTGTGTTGTGTGTGTGTGTGTGTAGCGACAATGCTTAAAATCTACTCTCATCAAATTTTAATTATACAATGCAGTATATATATAGTGAGATATTTCAAATCATCATGTTACAATCTTTAAATTTTATTAGGCAATTATACCCTAAGAAAGCTGGGATGCTGTTTCCAGTTATAGCTAAAATTTGCATACTAATTTATTATTTTTCTTATATTATTAAAAATAGGGGTTCAAATGCTCTAGAACATCTTAGCAGTTTACATTTCAAAGTTCTTCAGGGACACAGCAAAAACTAGTCTAAGTTAAAATTTTTTTTAGAGTAAAATGTACGGCTGAGAATGTAATGAACACATCTCGCACCCTGTGGTTAGGTCTAGAAGAGTCCTTGCACCCAGGCCAGGGCTTCAGGGTTTCAACTTCCCACCAGAGACCAGTGCTCTGGGATTCATTTTTATGTTTTATAAAAATTGTATTTATATTGATTCCAAAGAGGAAGAGAGAGGGAGAAATAAAAACATCAATGATGAGAGAGAATCATCCTACATGCCCCTTATTGAGGATGGAGCCCATAACCTGGCCATATGCTCTTGATGGGAATCAAACCTGGAGCCCTTCAGTCCACAGGCCCATGCTCTATCCACTGCTCTAAACCAGCCAGGGCTGGGATTCTTACTAAAAGGATAAAATGAGAGTAAATGGGATGGGATGGGTAGAAGGCTCAGGGCTTCAAATATCAAAGATTGAAAAGAAGCTAGACACTCCATTACAGATGATGAGGTCACATTAAAGTGTCTGTGTCACATTAAAAGTCACTCAAGGCTCACATGAGTGACTTCGCAGTTCTAGGTCAACCTCTTGACCCCTTGAGGACATAGGACTCTTGTTCTGTCAACTAAGTGTAAATGCAAAAGGAGGTTTTGGCTAGAAATAAATAATAAAGACTTATTCAAGGAGCTTTTTTGTGTGTGCAATGATAGATATTTATTAATTTTTAAAACACTAATGCCACTACTTTAAGTCATTTAATCCTCACACAATCTTATTTTTATGTCCTTATTCAAGGATCTTATAGTTTGCAAACTGGAAAAACAGCTAGGCAAGGCAAACACCCAGAAGTGTTCCAAAGAAGACATAAAAGAGCTGGCAGAGTAAAGTCACATGGTGGAGAAAAATCTGTGCAGCATTCTTAGCTCTAGGATTGGTCCAGGAGGCTTATTAGGCAGATGTCAGGGGGTCTGGATGATGGAAGCCAGGTGGGCTGGAGGATGGGCGCCAGGAGGTCTAGTGATGTGTTAGACCTTCAGGAGACAGAAGATTATCTGGCAGTAGATTAATGTCCGGGTATTGACACAGGTCTGGAAAGTTCAAAAGTTTAAGTTCCCCGGCAAGTTAAAATAAGGCATTTCCTCATGCCTCAGCCTTCATAATGTTAATAACTTAGCAGCTTGGTTAAAGTGATTCAAATATGTATTCTCCTTATCACTCTTATCCTCGGTTTCCATCAGTCCTAGCCTGGGCCACCTTCTTGTCTGTACTTACTCACTGCATCTGGAAACTGAATTCCCTGTGCCCTGGTGCCCTGGCCTTCGCACAGAGTTGTGGGGAGGAGGGGTGGAGCATGGGCAACCCCAGACCAAGGAAAACTTCTGTTTAAAGTTGGCTTGGCTCACTTGATAGAGGGTCAGCCTGCAGACTGAAGGGTCCCCGG
The DNA here is from genome assembly GCA_011751065.1 of Lasiurus cinereus. Classification (NCBI taxonomy): domain Eukaryota; kingdom Metazoa; phylum Chordata; class Mammalia; order Chiroptera; family Vespertilionidae; genus Lasiurus; species Lasiurus cinereus. Next base: position 3,719,010 of record JAAGEH010000343.1, on the reverse strand, counting down.
TTCCATTCCAGTCAAGGGCACTTACCCACATACCCAGGTTGCAGGTTCCATTCCCAGCATGCAGAAAGCAGCTGATCAATGATGTTTTCTCTCATCATTGATGTTTCTATTTCTTTCTCCCTCTTCCTTCCTCTCTAAAATCAATAAAAATATATACTAAAAAAAGGGAAAAAGTCAAATGTGCCAGCTGGGTCAAGTTCCCTCCCACCAGCTCCAACTGGGTTTGCTGAGAAAAAGCGTTCTCCCACCGGCTATCACTCAAGCAGGAGCCTTGCAAACTGTCCAATCAGGGGCGTCGCTGGGGCAGGTGGGTATGGCAACGCACTAAGAAGTCGTGGAGGTCTCTGCCTTATTATGTCTCTTCTGAGGGTACATGTCGCCTGCCCTTCATAGTCCCCGGTGGTTCTGTGGCAGCTCCTGTCACTCCGTGATCTGCACGGGCTGTGGGAGTCATAGGACGCACTCAGCGAGACCCAGGAAACCTAGACATGGTGAGTGTGCAGGAGGAGGGGCTGGTCCAACTGGCTGCACTGGACCCGCCTTCCCCGGATCAACTTTGGAGTCTTCAGACCTTAATGCCCTGCAACCATACGAGCTGGACCAGACCCGGCGTCCTGCCCCATCACTGCGTGAGGCTTCATTTCCCCCAAATGGTGCGGTGACCACCCGGAGGCTCATCAGGGGCAAAGGTGATTCGGTCTCGGGGGTTCCTGCATGTGAGGAGCTGTGGTCTCTAGGGTACCCCATCCCTTCTGTCTCATCGGAGGCATCTGCTAACTCCTGAATTTCCCAAATGTTCGAGGAGTGGGGTCTCAAGTCAACAACCCTGTCCCCCAGCGTCACTCTTCCTGAAACTGTCAATAAAACTCTAAATGTCTAAATCCTTCTCCAATTCCCAAACCAGCTTCCTCTCTCTGATTCACAGCCTCGTTATCAACAATTTGTCCTTTATGATGCATTTCAAACAGACCCGGTATTTTAATTTTTAATGTGTTTCTATTTCCACAGTCATGGGTGGCTTTTTTGTCTCAAGATTTACATTTGTTGTGGCTATTTTACATAGAAGAAAGCTGAGGACAGCCACCTGGAATGTTGTATGAAATCCGAGCTCCTCTCCAACAGCATCTTTCCTCTAAGGCAGCGGTTCTCAACCTGTGGGTCGCGACTCCCTTTGGGAGTCAAATGACCTTTCACAGGGGTCGCCTAAGACCATCGGAAAATGCAGATATTTACATCACGATGCATAACAGTAGCAAAATTTCATGGTTGGGGTCACCACCAAATGAGGAACTGTATGCAAGGGTCGCGGCCTTAGGAAGGTTGAGAACCACTGCTCTAAGGAGACAGCCAGTGGAAAGTCCTTTGGTAGAGGTTCCTTTTTGGAAACTTGTCTGGCTGACCTTTCCTCTCAGCACAGCGCCTCCCTCAGGTCTGATTTTCTTCCCAGGAATATGTTCAACTTTTTTTTTTAATTAAATCTTTATTATTTAGATTATTACATTTGTTTCTCTTTTTTTCCCCTCCATAGCTCCCCTCCACCTGGCTCCCACCCTTCCCTCTATCCTTACCTCTCTCCCGTTGACCTCATCCATAGGTGTATGATTTTTGTCCAGTCTCTCCCTGTACAACCCTCAACCCTTTCCCCCTGAAAATTATCAGTCCACTCCCTTTCTGTGCTCCTGATTCTATTATATTCACCAGTTTATTCTGTTGATCAAATCTTCAATTCCCTTATTTTTCAGATTCACTTGTTGATAGATACGTATTTATTGTTCATAATTTTTTATCTTTTACCTTTTTCTTCTTCCTCTTCTAAAAGAGCACCTTTCAGCATTTCATATAATACTGGTTTGGTACTGATGAACTCCTTTAGCTTTTTCTTATCTGTGAAGCTCTTTATCTGCCCTTCAATTCTGAATGATAGCTTTGCTGGATAGAGTATTCTTGGTTGTAGGTTCTTGCTATTCATCATGGTGAATATTTCTTGCCACTCCCGTCTGGCCTGCATCGTATCTGTTGAGAAATCAGCTGACAGTCATATGGGTGCTCCCTTGTAGGTAATGAACTGTTTTTTCTCTTCCTGCTTTTAATATTCTCTCTTTGTCTTTTGCTCTTGGTATTTTAATTATGATGTGTCTCAGTGTAGTCTTCTTTGGATTCCTTTTATATGGGGTTCTGTGTGCTTCCTCGACTTGTAAGTCTATTTCTTTTACCGGATGTGGGAAGTTTTCAGTCATTATTTCTTTAAGTAGGTTTTCAGTATCTTGCTCTCTCACTTCTTTTGGCACCCCCATAATTCTGATGTTGGTATGTTTGAAGCTGTCCTAGAGGTTGCTTACATTATCTTTACATTTTTGGATTCTTTTCTCTTCCTGCTTTTCCAGTTGAGTGTTTTCTGATTCTTTATATTTCAAATTTTTGACTTGATTCTTGTCTTCCTCTAGTCTGCTGTTAGGTCTCTGTACAATATTTTTTAATTCAGTTAGTGTATGTTTAAATTTTAGTTGGTTCTTTTCCATCTCTAGTTGGATCTTTTTCATCTCCTCTTGGGTCTCACTAACTTTATCCAACTTTTCTAGGATATTCTTGAAAAACCTTATAAACATGGTTTTGAACTCTATATCCAGTTGTTTGTTTTCCTCCATTTCTTTTGTTTGTGATTTCTTCCCTTGTCTTGGCATTTTCACTATGCCGGGAGAACTTCTGTGTTGGATTCAGCCTTATGATACCAGACTTGCAAAACTGTAGAAGCCTCTCTATTGAGCTTGGGATGGGTGGAATCTCAGGGCTTAAGGGACCGCCTTGCCTTCCAATCGGCCCCGCCCTCCACGGCCCCTGAGTCTCACGTGACTGAGTAATCGCTGGAGCGGTCCCTTGCACATGCGCTCTTGCAGTGCCTCTAGACTGCTGCCTTTCTGGCTCCCCTGTGTTCCGGGACCATATGAGTCTGGGTCCCCAGGGTTTCACCCGAAACTGGGGTTTAGTGAAGTTAGAAGTGGCACAGTTGGGAGGGTCTGTCTCCCGCCCACTCGTGAAAGCCAGCGGCACAATCAGCAGCCAGTCCTCTGCAAGCAGGGCCATGTGCGTCACCAGACTTCTGATCCTTTGCAACTCCCCTAAATTTCCATGCAACTCTCCCTTTTCACAGTCCAAACTCCTCCTGTATGAGTTTTGGCTGGATCTGGGGTTTAGTGTGGTAGGATAAGGGGTTCAATGCCGTTGGGAGTCTCCGTTTCCCTCCCGCCAGAGAAAGCCAGCCAGGTACTCTGGCACCCGCTCTCTCCACGCGCGTCTCCGTACCTCAGCTTTTTGCAGCTCCTCTGGGTTTCTGTGAGCCCCTCTCTTTCCTTCTAGTTGTAGAACTTCCACTCAGCCAGCTTTCCTGTGGTTCTGGATGATGTCTATTCTGTCTTTTAGTTGTAGTTTTGAAATTGTTGTGCGAGGCAGCAGTGTAGGTGTTTACCTATGCCGCCATCTTGGATTCTCCCCCCAATAATCATGTTCAATTTTTTGAATGTGGGTTTTCCTTCTGCATTGTAGTTAAGGAAGCTATTCTCTGCTTTCATTCTAATATTTGTGGCGTATTTTTTTTCTCATTGAATTCCTTCTTCCTTGAATATTGCAGTCCTTTAATTCTAGTTTCCATTAGCACTTGAACATTTAATATGTAACTTGATTGAGAGATAAGGTCTGAGTAAGACAAGAAAAAATGTGGAACCAAATTGAATTTTGGTTCCATATGTGTAGGTACTAGAAAATCCAAGGTGTGAGATGGGTGTATTAGAGTTTGTTTGTCTGTATTTTAGTTTTGATGTGCATTTTCCACCTTAGCTCAATTTTTGTGCATCTGTGTCTCTAGTAAAGTTTGACATTTAAAAGGCTATACCAGCCCTAGCTGGTTTGGCTCAGTGGATAGAGTATCAGCCTGCAGATTGAAGGGTCACAGATTCGATTCTGGTCAAGGGCACATGCCCAGGTTCTGGGAGTGCAGGAGGCAGTCAATCAATGATTTTCTCTAATCATTGATGTTTCTATCTCTTTCTCCTTTCCTCTCTAAAATCAATTAAAAAAAGAAAGAAAAGTCTATACTATTTCTAAGGAAAATGAGTTCCTAAAATCAATTTAAAAAAGAAAGAAAAGTCTATACTATTTCTAAGGAAAATGAATTCCTATTTTAATGCACGTGAGGAAAAAGTCATTGATTTTCTATTTTCATAGATGAGGAAATGCTTCAAAGCTCATGTAAATCTTTCAAATTCCTAGTCCAGTTCAGGGCTAAATTGTAAACCCCTAATGTATTATTATATGCTACTCAATTCTGAATATATCCAGTGAATATGGTGGACAAACTATAATAATGCATGTCGCCCTTTTAGTTGGAAAGGGATTTGTTTGATGGCCTACAGTTGTATATCTGTTAGTGTTTTTTTTTTAAATTTAATAAATCTTTATTGTTCAGATTATTACAATTGTTCCTCTTCCCCCCCCCCATAGCTCCCCTCAGTTCCCACCCCACCCTCGGCCCTTACCTCCCCCTCAATATTGTCCTCATCCATAGGTGTACGATTTTTGTCCAGTCCCTTCCCGCAACCCTCCACCTCTTTCCCCCTGAGAATTGTCAGTCCACTCCCTTTCTATGCCCCTGATTCTATTATATTCACCAGTTTATTCTGTTAATCAATTTTTATTCACTTGATTTTTAGATTCACTTGTTGATAGATATGCATTTGTTGTTCATAATTTTTTTAAAAATATATTTTATTGATATTTTACAGAGAGGAAGGGAGAGAGATAGAGAGCTCGAAACATCGATGAGAGAGAGACATCGATCAACCACCTCCTGCACACTCCCCACTGCGGATGTGCCCGCAACCAAGGCATATGCCCTTGATCGGAACCGAACCTGGGACCCTCTAGTCCGCAGGCTCTATCCACTGAGTCAAACTGGTTTTGGCCTATGTTTTTTAAATATAAAAACAGGCCAGTAGGAATGCCCATTTTTCTTACCCATGTCAGTCATTGCCATAAGTAGTCAGGCCCCACGGGTTTGATATTTGACTCCTGAAAATGTAAGCTGCACCCCTCTCTCTTCCCCTTTTCCTCCTTATCTGTCAGGCTGATAAGAACCTGGAGGCTCTTGCTCTGGGAGCTGCTGCTTGCTCAGGAGCCCCTCCCCTGAGCTGTGCTGCTCAGTGTTGCATTGCTGACCTCACAGAGCCTGAGTAGTATATACAGAGGACTCTTAAGTGGGTAGATTTGATAATTTGTTCTTTGGAGGCAGGAGTATGGAAGGCCCTGGGTTGATGTCTTGGCTGGAGTGAAGGTGTTTAGAGCGAAGGTGTGACTGAGGTTGGGTTTGCCTTAATATTAAAGGGGTCTAAGTTGGTACGAGAATGGGTGAGCCCATTGAATGGTCCCTCCTTAAAGAGCAGTTATTTCAGAATGAAAGAGAAGAGACAGGGGAGGCAGCTGATGGGTGATAGGCTGAGTCCATTCTCTGATACCAGAAGGCTCAATGGGTTCCTTAAGTGCTGCTACTGGGCACTTGCCCCACTTACAATAGAGATCCTGACCTTCTGGGCTACTGGGGACAACACCCATAGCCTGAACTATGGCACAGTAAAGGAATTCTTTTTTTTTTTTTAATATATTTTATTGATTTTTTACAGAGAGGAAGGGAGAGGGACCGAGAGAGTCAGAAACATCAATGGGAGACATAGACCAGCCGCCTCCTGCACCCCCCCTACTGGAGGTGTGCCCGCAACCAAGATACATGCCCTTGACCAGAATCGAACCTGGGACCTTTCAGTCCGCAGGCCGACACTCTATCCACGGAGCCAAACCGGTTTCGGCGTAAAGGGATTCTTAAAACAGGACTTGGTCAGCCTGTGGACTGAAGGGTCTCAGGTTCGATTCTGGTCAAGGGCATGTACCTTGGTTGAGGGCACATACCCAATAAGGGTTGTGCACGAGACAGCTGATTGATGTTTCTTTCTCATCGATGTTTCTAACCCTCTATCCCTATCCCTCTCTATAAAAAAGTCAATAAAATATGATATATTTTAGCCGGGACCAGTTTGGCTCAGTGGATAGAGTGTCAGCCTGCGGACTGAAAGGTCCCGGGTTCGATTCCGGTCGGGGGCATGTACCTTGCTTGCGGGCACATCTCCAGTGTGGGGTGTGCAGGAGGCAGCTGATCAATGTCTCTCTCTCTCATAGATGTTTCTGACTTTCTATCCCTCTCCCTTCCTCTCTGTGAAAAATCAATAAAATATATTTAAAAAAACAAAAAAACAAAACAAAATAAAAACAAACAGGACTTGGCAGGCACCTCCCTCCCAGCCCGGGTTTGCCCTGCAGCTGCCGGGGAGAAGATGGCCATGCCAGCAGTATCCAGCTCTCCCGGCAGGTGCGATGCTTCAACTCGCACGGCCACCTGTTCAGGTAGGCGATGTCGGAGGCTGCTATGTCACTGCTCTGTATTCTGCAGCATCTCAGCAGGATGAACTGGAACAAGTAGAAAAGGAGCTGGCAAGAGTAGCACAAGTCCTGAAGGAACCCAACATGGCTGCTTCAATTCTGAATCCCTTTACAAAGCGTCCTATTAAAGGGAAAAGCCTGAATGACGTGACCACCAAAGAGAAGTTTGCTCCCCTCACATCCAACTTGATCAATTTGCTCGCTGAAAATGGCTGCCTGACCAGCACCCCCGCCGTCATCTCTGCCTTTTCTACCATGATGAGTGGCCACCGGCAGTGACCACTGCGTCTTTTTTTTTTTCCCAATATATTTTATTGATTTGTTGCAGAGAGGAAGGGAGAGGGATAGAGAGTTAGAAACATCGATGAGAGAGAGACATCGATCAGCTGCCTCCTGCACACCCCCTATTGGAGATGTGCCTGCAACCAAGGTACATGCTCTTGAGCAGAATCGAACCTGGGACCTTTCAGTCCGCAGGCCCACGCTCTATCCACTGAGCCAAACCGGTTCCGGCTTTCATCGGTGTTTCTAACTCTCTATTCCTTTCCCTTCCTCTCTGAAAAATAAATCAATAAAATATATTAAAAACCAACAACAACAAAACAGTCCTGAACAGCTTGCTGGGGAAAGGCCAAGTATTGAAGCTGGAGGTGAAGACTGACCTGTCAATCATGGGCGGGATGATTGTGCGCATTGGAGAGAAGTATGTTGACATGTCTGTGAAAACCAAGATCCAGAAGCTGAGCAAGGCCTTGTGGGAGGTGTTCTGAAAGTGCTGATGTTTCTGTCGGTGAAAATGTTAAACTTGGAGCAACAATAAAATGCTTCCTGAATAGGAAACAAAAACAAATAGGACTTAAGCCCAAGGTCCTGAAATCCTGTAGCAACCATTCCCCTGTGGAGAAAGTGATGCCTAACCACATGGTATTAATTTGAGTCTATGGGGCAGTGGTTCTCAACCTGTGGGTCGCGACCCCGAACGACCCTTTCACAGGGGTCGCCTAAGACCATCGGAAAATGCAGATATTTACATCACGATGCATAACAGTCACCACCACATGAGGAACTGTATGCAAGGGTCGAGGCCTTAGGAAGGTTGAGAACCACTGCTCTGGGGTAAAAAAATAGCCATCAGGGTAGAGGGGATACCCATATGAAAATTTTATACTGACCTAAAATATAAATTAGGGAAGGAAATAAAAGAAAAAAGCAAAGAAAACGTTTATTATTGTTTTTAAAAATACATTTTTTATTGATTTCAGACAAGAAGGGGGAGAGAGAGAGGAGAAACATAAATGATGAGAGAGAATCATTGATCGACTGCCTCCTGCATGCACCTCTTGGTGATTAAGCCTGCAAACTAGGTATGTGTCCCAACCCGAAATCAAACTGTGACCTCCTGGTTCATAGGTTGATGCTCAACCTCTGAGCCATGCCGGCTGGGCAGAAAAAATTTATTGAAAAGAAGGAAGGCCATGATTTGACCCAGCTATAAATCCAAAATATACTTAAAGAATTTCAAAAGATAAAAGGGTGCTTCTTGACTTTGAGCTTCTGAAAACATATTTTTTAAAAATATATAATTTTATTGATTTTTTTACAGAGAGGAAGGGAGAGGGATAGAGAGCTAGAAATATAGACCAGCTGCCTCCTGCACACCCCCTACTGGGGCCCACAGCCCTTGACCAGAATCGAACTCGGGACCCTTCAATCCACAGGCCGACCCTCTATCCACTGAGCCAAACCGGTTTTGGCTGAAAACATAGATTTTGAATTAAAGTTACCACTTCTTGTAATACAATAACTCACAAATGTTCATGCAGTCACTCAGTGTAAGGTCTCAAATTACAGTTATAACTGTGATATCAGTAAATTAATGATCTTAGGGGAATTACTGAATATAATATAAAGGTCAAATTTGTGTACTTGGCTGGAAGCATCAGAAATCTGCGTGTTGTCATACTCATAGCACCCATTGTCCTAAAATATCCCATGAGCAGGAGAGCTCATAACCAATAATTCATACATTTAAATTATATTAAATTAATTATTCTCCACTTCCTAATTGGCTTCACAAAATGGGATATTTTATTTACTTAATAAATCTTTATTGTTCAGATTACTACATTTGCTCTACCTCCCCCCCGTATCTCCCCTCCACCTGGCTTCCATACCTCCCCGTATCTCCCCTCCACCTGGCTTCCATCCCTCCCTCTGCCCTTACCTCCTCCCATTGTCCTCATCCATAGGTGTATGATTTTTGTCCAGTCTTTTCTGCACCCCCTTACCCCTTTCCCCCTGAGAATTGTCAGTCCACTCCCTTTCTATGCCCGATTCTATTATATTCACCAGTTTATTCTGTTCATCAGATTTTCAATTCACTTGATTTTTAGATTCACTTGTTGATAGATATGTACTTGTTGTTTATCATTTTTATCTTTACCTTTTTCTTCTTCTTCCTCTTCTTCAAGAGTACCTTTCAGCATTTCATATAATACTGGTTTGGTACTGATGAACTCCTTTAGCTTTTTCTTATCTGTGAAGCTCTTTATCTGACCTTCAATTCTGAATGACAGCTTTGCTGGGTAATCTTGGTTGTAGGTTCTTGCTATTCATCACTTTGAGTATTTCTTGCCACTCCCATCTGGCCTGCATAGTTTCTGTTGAGAAATCAGCTGACAATCATATGGGTGCTCCCTTGTAGGTAACCGTTTTTCTCTTGCTTCTTTTAATATTCTCTCTGTCTTTTGCTCTTGGTATTTTAATTATGATGTGTCTTGGTGTGGTCCTCTTTGGATTCCTTTTGTTTAGGGTTCTGTGCGCTTCCTGGACTTGTAAGTCTATTTCTTTCACCAGGTGTGGGAAGTTTTCATTCATTATTTCTTCAAATACGTTTTCAGTATCTTGCTCTCTCTTCTGCTGGCACCCCCATAATTCTGATAGTGGTACGCTTAAAGTTGTCCCACAGGCTCCTTACACTTCTTCACATTTTTGGGTTCTTTTTCCTTTTCCAGTGGAGTATTTCAAATCTTTGACTTGATTCTTGCATTCCTCTAGTCTGCTGTTAGGTCTCTATAAAATATTTTTTTTATTTCAGGCAGTGTATGTTTAATTTCTAGTTGATCCTTTTTCAACTCCAGTTGGTCCTTTTTCATCTCCTCTTGGGTCTCGCTATATTTATCCATCTTTTCTAAGAAATTCTTGAAGAACCTTATAACCATGGTTTTGAACTCTATATCCAGTCATTTTGTTTTGTTTGTGATCTGTTCCTTTGTCTCCACATTTTCACTATGCCAGGAGAACTTCTGTGCTGGAGTCAGCCTTATGATACACAGAATGGGATTTTATGGTTTTTATTCCTTAGCAATATCAGTTAATATAGCTCAGTATAAATCAAACAGAGCCTTATGGATTGAAAACTATTATAAAAAATGTTTTAGGAAGAAATGATTGTCTCCAGGGCTCATCCTTTGAACAGTTGAATTTGGCCTCATCTTAAACCTGGGAAGAGCCTTAGCTGGTTTGGCTCAGTGGGCTGAAGGGCCCTGGGTTCAATTCTGGTCAGAACCACATGCCTGGGTTGTGGGCTCGATCCTCAATGTGGGGCACACAGGAGGCAGCTGATCAATGATTCTCTCTCATCATTGATGTTTCTGTCTTTCCCTTTCTCCCTCTCCCTTCATCTCTGAAATCAATATTAAAAAAACAACCTGGAAAGAATGAATGATACCTCACAGTGGACTTACTGGTGATATCTCCTATCAGCATTGCCCCTCTGTGGGATAGTCAATTTGAAGAGGTTTACACATTTACCTGAGCTTCACTTTTTCAAATATTCAAAAATTTTGAAGACTATAAAGCTTGACAGTACAAATGTTTTCAAATGGGCGAGAAATAGCTGAATATCAAGAAAAAAGAAAATACTCTAGGATCTGTTCTTTCTCCTTTGTGTAGGAGTAGAGTGCTTTAAAATGAAATTCGAAGGCTTATAGTAGTGTTCAGATATGATGAATCAATATATATAAAAGCCTAAGTGACTATTAGGACAAACGACCAGACAACCAGTTGACTAGTTGCTATGATGCACTGACCTGCAGGGTCAGATGCTAAACACAGGAGCTGCCCCTGGTGGTCAGTGTGCTCTCACAGCCAACCTCCCACAGTCCCTCCTCCAAGCCAGCCAGGTCCCCCCTCCTTGAATAGGCCTCAATTGCCAAACAGGCTGAGAGACCTCACCCATGCATAAATTCATGCACCAGGTCTCTAGTTGTTTATAAAACATTTTCTTCCATTGCATATAATAATATCATTCTTTTTAAAAGATATATATTTTATTGCTAATGCTCACCTAAGAATATCTTCCCATTAATTTTTAGAGATAGTGGAAAGGAGGAGGAGAGACACACAGAGAGAAATATTGATGTAAGAGAGACACATCAATTGGTTGCCTCCTGCATGCATCTGACCACACCCAGAAATCAAGCTTGCAACCTAGGTACATGCCCTTGATGGGAATCAAACCTGGGATCTTCCTTCCTTCCTT
>JAAGEH010000343.1:3593964-3707977 GCA_011751065.1 Lasiurus cinereus | reverse complement strand
TATTGTCTTTTTTTCTTTTTTATATATCTCTATTGATTTCAGAGAGGAAGTGAGAGGAAAAGAGAGATAAAAACATTAATGATGAGAGAGAATCATTGATCGGCTGCCTCCTACATGCCCCACACTGAGGATTGAGCCCACAACCAAGGCATCTGCCCTGATCGGGAATTGAACCATGACTTCCTGGTTTACAGGTTGATACTCAACCACTGAGCCATGCTGGCCAGGCAAAGCATAGTTATTTTCAAGAGAAGCAATTAGGCCTTTACAATACTAAAGTATGTCTCCCTTTATCAACTATAGATTCAAAGAAGCAAGAGCCAAGTGCATGGGAAGTCCTGTAATTATGTCAAAATGTGAGAGTTTTGAGTTCCCATGTAGATCTAAGATTAAAAAGACTAGTGACATTGTTTTTGCCTAGAGCAGTGGTCGGTAAACGTGGCTCTAGAGCCACATGCAGCTCTTTGGCCCCTTGAGTGTGGCTCTTCCACAAAATGCCACAGCCTGGGTGAGTCTATTTTGAAGAAGTAGCATTAGAAGAAGTTTAAGTTTAAAAGATTTGACTCTCAAAAGAAATTTCAATTGTTGTACTGTTGATATTTGGCTCTGTTGATTAATGAGTTTGCCGATCACTGGCCTACAGGATCTGAAGGTTTCCTGTACATTTTGTTAGTGAAGTCTTAAGAACGCTTAGTGCATTTGACTATATCTGAAGATTAAACATAAGCACAGTGAAAATGTTGTAAGACCGGCCAAACAAAGCACCTGACCTGTAAGACTCCCTATGGAATTTGAGATTCTCCAGGTAGACGGAAACATTTCCAAAAAGACTTTAGCCACAGAAGTCACAGTAGCCTGTCTATAAGGGAAAGCTCCAGTCCAGTAAGAATACATGCAGATCACGACTAAAACATACTTATGTCCATGAGACAGGGAAACTGTACGAAATTCATTTGCTAAATCTCCTATGGTCCATTAGGTACTGTAAAATGTCTGGGAGTGCCCTAACCGGTTTGGCTCAGTCGACAGAGCATTGACCTGTGGACTGAAGGGTTCCAGGTTTGATTCCAGTCAAGAGCATGTCCCTTGGTTGCGGGTACATTCCCAGTGGGGAGTGTGCAGGATGCAGCTGATCGATGTTTCTCCCTCATCAATGTTTCTAACACTGGAGAAGGCAGATGGTTGATGAGAAAGCAGTGAGTTCAGTGGGCTCTGTGGGCATCACAACTGTTTGTTTACCAGCTTTGGAGTTATCAGGGATTTTCCTTCAATGCCTGTCCTGGACACCAAATGTGTAGACCTTAAACAAAAAGCCAGATATTATTCCAACAAAATAAGTTTATTTGGGAACAACAAAGATTGCAATTCAGCATAAGAAACCATGGTGAGTCAAATCCAAGGCTGCTAAAACAATGGAGAGGAAATTTTTATAAACAGAAAGAGGAAGATAGGAGTGTTATTATAAACAAATAATTCTTCCTGTTTAGCTTCTCAATCTACATAGGGTATAAGAGCTTCCCCAACAGGTCCTTCCTATTCCTGTTTTGGTTGTGGTCTACTTTATTGATTACTCAGTCTATCCTATATAATAAAAGCCTAATATGCTAAGTGTCCGGTTGTCTGGTTGGCCATTCAACCAATCAAAGCGTAATCTATGCTAATAAAAGAGTAAGATTCAAATTGACTGTATCTTCGCAACACCCACCAGCAAATTAACCCAACAAAGATGGAAGGTTAATTTGCATATGCAGGCACCGAGCAAATCCTGCACTCTCCCCACTGGGGATGTGCCCACAACCATGCCCTTGACCTTGGGTGGGAAGGTAGAAAGGCAGCTCTGGGATAGAGCAAAGGTGGTGCCAGCAGCCAGGGGAAGAAGGGCCCATTCTTGCACGAATCTTCGTGCATTGGGCCTCTAGTATGCTAATGATATGGTAAGGCTGCTCAACTGTTCCCTATGACGTGCACTGACCACCAGGGGGCAGACAGTCAACTGGTCGACCAGTCCCTATGACATGCACTGGTGCATAAATTTATGCATGGGTGGGGTCTGGAGTCTGGCCAGCCTGGCCAGGGGAAGGGACATGGACGGTTGGCTGGCCTGCCTGCTGGTCGAATTTCTGGCCGAAGGGACAATTTGCTTATTAGCCTTTTATTATATAGGATTATATAGGATATCCACTAAGTGGCCAGATTATTATGCATTCAGAGATCAAAATAATCTGGCTATTCATTGCATATCATAAAGCTGTTCATATAAATAAATAAATGCATTAAAAATTTTGCAATCCAATCACTTAGACATATAAGTGCTTCCAGATTAATTAAAATATCCATTGTTTCAGTTACTTTGTGTATATGTATGTGATGCGAAAGCTTAATCCACACTTAGCAAATTTCAAATATACAGTCTAGTATACATATAGCAATTCATCATATTGTGATCTTTAAATATAGACAATTTGTCAATTATACCTCAATAAAGCTGGAAGAGAGGAGAAAGTTTCCAGATGCATACCAAGTTTACATAACCATTTATTGTTTTTCTAATGTCAGTGAAAATGGAAATCAATTTTCTTAGGGATATTTAGTCACTTATATTTCAGAGATCTCTAGAGGCACAGGAAAAAAGTAAATTAAATTTCCTACCAGTGTAAAATGTACAGCTGAAAATATAATTAACATACCTCACACCCTGTAGTTAGACTGAGTTCTTGCATCCTGTCTAGGTCATCAGGCTTCCAACTTCCCTTAAATAAGTCAGTAAATGTTTTCAAAGTGACATATGTAATACTTTAGACAATTAAAAAATTTGACTCAGAAGGAGCCAAGTGCGCTTAGATTCTTTCTCTTAAGGGCAGAATGACTAGGGGTGAGGAAGGGACTGCTGGGAAGCATCAAAGATCAAAATGGAGCCAGACTCGTTATTACAGATGGTGAGGTCGCCTTAGGTGTCGGTGTTTCTAAAGAGTCTCATTGCCAGGAGTGGCCTGACAACCTTGCACCAAGCCCTGGACCTGGAGAGAACATAAACCCTCTTGTTCCAGACCTAACCGGTTTGGCTCAGTGGATAGAGCGTCAGCCTGCAGACTCAAAGGTCCCAGGTTCGATTCTGGTGGAGGGCATGTACCTTGGTTGCAGGCACATACCCAGTTGGGAGTGTGCAGGAGGCAGCTGATCCTTGTCTCTCTCTCATCGATGTTTCTAACTCTCTATCCCTATCCCTTCCTCTCTGTAAAAACAAACAAACAAACAAACAAACAAAAAACTCTTGTTCCAATGTGACCTGGCCGGGGACACCCTCGTGTTCTCTACTTACCTGCACCACTTGGAAACACAATCAGGAATTCCCTGCGCCCACGTAGTCACAAATAGTGCAGTCAGCCAGAGCAAAGCCAGGAATTACTTCTGGTTTCGAGTCTGAGTCAAGGGTCCTGCGGAGGGCTGTCACTCAGGCAGAGGGGGGACGCGTCATCAGCAACTCTCCAATCAGGGGTGCTGCTGGGGCAGGTGGGTGGGGCGAGGCGCCAAAGGGGCGGGCGTGGACTTCTCACCGTGCGTCTGGCTTGGGGGAACGCTGGTCGCTTGTGCTGAACTGTCCCCAGTGCCTCGGTTGCTGGCTCTGCGGCGTGGTGACCCGCTCGCGTAGAGGAAGTTTCGGCGGGACTCAGAGGGACCTCGGAAGCCTGGAAATGGTGAGTGTTTGGGGCCCGGGGAGGCCCGGGGAGGAGGAGCTGGTTGGAACTGGCTGGAACTGGCTGGAGCCGGCGGTGGTCGGAGCGGCCTCTCCTCGGTCCAGCCAGAGCCTGCGTTCCGAGCCCGCTTTCCGCTTGGACTCCGCTTGGACTCCGCGGGCACCGCGTCCCGTCCGGCGGGGCTGGGCCCGGAGTTCCTTCCGGTCCCGGCGCGGGGACTTCAGCCGGGGGCGCGGTGGGCGGAGCGGATCATCCGGGACAAGTGTGACTCGGTCTGCGGGGCTTGTGCAGGGGTGTGGTCTCTGGGGTCCCCGGGCTCTCCTCTCTCCGCGGGGGGCACCGCCTTTTGGTGAGTTTCCTTAGATGCTTGGGCAGCAGGGTCTTGGCCTTGACCGAAACTGGCGATAGACCTCTGCATTTCCAGGCCAGTCCTCGCGTTCCCAGAGCCCACTTTCCTCCGGAGTCACAGCATCATGTCGACTATTTTACCTTCCGGGGTGCGTTTCAAACAGACTCAAGATTTTATTTTATTGAAAATTTTTTTGTTTAAAGTATTACATATGTCTCTGCCCCCCGATTGACCCCCCCTTCCCCATTTAAAATTTTTTTTTTTTTTTTTTTTTTTTTTACGGAATAATGCTGGAATGCTCTTCTGTAGAGGTTCCTGTTTGTCTGGAGATCTTGCGTTAGAGAGTAACCACCTACAAGACGTGTAAAGTCCACGGTCCTCTCCCCCAGGACCTTCCCTGGGCGCACACACAGAGGGAGGGAGTCCTCTGGGGAGGTTCCTCTTGGGAAACTTTCCTGGGTGTTGGCACCCGTCAGCACCGCCCCTTCCCTGGGTTGATCACTTTGAAAACACTGACTTATTTAAGTCTTTTTTTTTTTTTAATACATATTTAAGTGCTCTCAGAGCGGAATGGGGAGGGAGAGTTAGAAACATAAATGATGAGAGAGAATCATTGATGTGCTGCCTCCTGCGCGCCCCACACTGGGGATCTGGCATGTGCTCTGACCAGGAATGGAGCCATGTCCTCCTGGTTCATAGGTGGACGGACACGCAACCACTGAGCCACGTAGGCCTGGCTAAGTCTCAGGGTTTTTTTGGTGTGTTTTTTTTTTTTTAAGTCTCAGTTTTGAATAGAGTAAAATGTAATTAATCTCTAGAAACTGAAAGACAATATAAAAGAGTTTCAAAGCAAAAAGAGGAGAATTTGGGGGAAAAAAAAACTTGTTCAGTATTATGTTCTATTTCTAGAATTTTTCTTTCACTCTTCCTGAGCATGTGTAGTAAGTTTCTGAGGTTGTATTATTTTGGGGAGTTTTAAAATATAATCCCAGGGTTTAGCCTTGCAGAGCAGAATTGTTGAAGTAGATTCCTAAGAGCTACTGAGCCCCGGAAGTGGGGATGCAATGCAGGGCCTTGGGTGGAAGTGGGTGTTGATGCCCTTTCTGTCGGTGTGGTTGTGGATCCTTAGTCTTAGCCATTTCTAGATTTTTATGTTGAAGTTTGTGTTCAGAGTATAATTTGTAGACATTGAGAAGGTCTATGCCAGTGGTCGGCCAAACCCATTAGTCAACAGAGCCAAATATCAACAGTACAATGATTGAAATTTCTTTTGCGAGCCTAATTTTTTAAACTTAAACTTCTTCCAACGCCACTTCTTCAAAATAGACTTGCTCAGGCCCTGGTATTTTGTGGAAAAGCCACACTCAAGGGACCAAAGAGCCGCATGTGGCTTGCGAGCCGCAGTTTGCTGACCACTGGTCTAGGCAGATCAAGTGGTGTCTCATGGACAAAAAGTTTTTGGATTTGGGGATTCATTTGGATCAGAACTTAAAAACTGAATCAGGCTGAGAGTTGCCTCACCTGTGAGAATGGAATCCTGGGGAGGGAGCGTTTCCATGCTTACAGGAGAGGAGAGGGGCGGCGTAGCTCCCAGTGCTCACTCCTGGGGCTACTCAGATGTCACCCATGTCCTTCCCCAGGGCTGACCCACTGCAGGGGGTTTATCTCAGCAGGGGGTATCTAGACCCTTAGTGGAAACATTCCACTTTCTGAGTGTGGGTTTCCTTCTGAACTGGAGGGAAGCAGGCTGCTTACCTTTCTTGATCCCAGTATTGCTCTTTACTTTCATTGGATTCCTTTCTCCATTGAATTTTGCAGCTCTTTGAATCTAGTTTTCATTAACACTTGTGCTTTTAATATGTAAGTTGATTGAAAGATACAGTGTGGAACCAAATATAATTTTGGTTTTCTTATGGAAGAGAACCTGAAGATGAGAGAAGGGTGTTTTTAAGTTCTCAGGTGATTTTTCCATTTTCAGATCAGTTTTTGTATGTCCATGATTCTAAAGAAATTTGACATTTAAAAGAATTTCTATTTGAGTGGAAAAAGCAGTTGAATTTTATTTTCATTGATGTAGTAAGAAAAACAACTCAAAAATTAAGGATATATTTGAATTTTCTAGTTCATTTCAGGGTTTTATTACAAACCCTAATACATTATAATATACTATTCAATCTAAAAAATATCCCAATGGTAAAATACAGTGGACAAACTGTTAAAATGTCCCTTGGCTTTTTATCAGAAAGGAATTAGAGATTTTTACAGAGAGGAAGGGAGAGGGACAGAGAGTTAGAAACATTGATGAGAGAGAGACATCCATCAGCTGCCTCCTGCATGCCTTCTACTGGGGATGTGCCCACAACCAAGGTACATGCCATTGACCAGAATCGAACCTAGAACCCTTCAGTCCTTAGGCCAATGTTCTCCACTGAGCCAAACCGGGCAAATCTGGGAATTTTTGATGGTGTGGAGTTTTATATTTTTTAGTGTTTAAAGGATTACATCTTAGAGTGGTGTTCTGTAGAGGAAAGTTAAAATGAAATTATTTTTAAAAAGTGGAAATTAATTTAAAATAATGATTAAGCATAGGACATAATGGTATCTTTAGTGCTTAAAGGATTACATGTTAGAGTGGTGTTCCATAGAGGAAAGTTAAAATGAAATTAATTTTAAAAAGTAAAAATTAATTTAATATAATGATTAAGTATAGAAAATAATGCTATACATATATCCTACTTAATAAAGAGGGAAAATGCAAATTGACCCTTACACCATTGCAAAGATGGCAGTGTCCACAGCCAATAAGGAGAGAATATGCTAATTGACTGTCCCACCTCAAAGATGGTGGCATCCACAGCCAATAACTAGGGAATATGCCAATTGACTGCCCTGCCCTCAAAGATGGCGGCGCCTAGTCACTCTGTGCACCTGCTTTCGGAGTCCCCCAGTCCCCTGAGCTCCCCAGCCGCCCAGGGCTGGCCTGAAATGCAGTCAAGTCTCGGATGGCAGCTGCCCAGCTGCCCAGGACCGCCCAAGGCTCAGGTAACCAGGGTTGGCCAAGGCTTGTGCTGCTGGCACTAGCAGCAGCAGAGGTATGATGAGGCATCGCCTTCCCCTAATTTCCGAGGTGCCTGCTGCCCCTGAGGGTTCCCAGACTGTGAGAGGGGGCTGACTGGTCTGAGGGACTCCCCCCCTTCTAGTGCACAAATTTTCATGCACTCAGGGGGGTGGTTCCTCAGCCTAGTCTGCACCCTCTTGGGGGATGTTCACCTGCCAGCTTAGGCCTGCTCCCCCGGGGATTGGGCTTAAACTGGCAATCAGACATCCCTCTGGCAGCCTGGGAACCCTCAGGGGATGTCTGGTTGTGACTGGGAGCGGACCTAAGCCATCAGTTGGACATCCTTAACGCTGCAGAAGAGGTGGGAGAGGCTCCTGCCACTGCCAGTCAACCTGGCTTCTGGCTGAGCAGAGCTTCCCCTATGGGAGTACACTGAGCGTCTTCCCTTAGTGGTCAGTGCATGTCATAGCGACCAGTCATTTCATTGTTAGGGTCAATTTGTATATTGCCTTTTTATTATATATGATTATTATATAGGATATATGTATATGTGTGTGTATATATATGTGTGTGTGTATATATATATATATATATATACATATATATGTAATTTTCTCCTTATTTTAAATAAGTAGTACTTTGGAGGGAAGGCTGATTAAATTTCTAAGATAGAAATCAACAAGAAGACTTCCTGACCACATACCCTGGTCCTTTGCAGCACTGTAAGTTAGCCATCCACAACACAATAGTTTCAATCACTTCTATATTATCCCCTATTTATATAAAAATAGACCAGAGCTAATGCCTGTTTTTCTTACTTGGGTTTATTCTTATCATAAGTGGTTAGACTCCTTGTGTTTGATATTTGACTACTGAAAATTAAGCCGCATCCCTTCCTCTTCCCTTTGTTTTCCTTATCTGTCAGGCTGTTAAGAACCTGGAGGCTCCTTGCTGGGGAGCCCCTTCCCTCAGCTCTTTTGCCTTATTGGCCTCACAGAGCCTAGGGTTCTGGGCTCAGAGGACTTTGAGTGGCAGTTTTAGTCATTCTTTGTTTGGGAACAGGAGTTTGAGAATGGAGCTCTCCTTCCAGTGATTTTCGTGAAGTGTTTAGAATGAAGGTTTGACTCGGGTTGGGTTCTCCTTAACATTAGGGTGAAGTGAGTCTTGGTGGGGCAGGGGAGTGTACTAGGGTGATTGATTATACTCATGAATGAGGTGAGCCTATCAGATGGCCACTCCTTAAAGAGCAGGTATTTTCTTTTTCAATTTAAAAAAGATGTTTACTTTTTAAAATTATAGTTGACATACAATATTATATTAGTTTCAGATGTACAACATAGTGATTTTTGCATTTATGTATTTTTTTAAAAAAATATATTTTATTGATTTTTCACAGAGAAGAAGGGAGAGGGATAGAGAGCCTGAAACATCAATGAGAGAGAAACATCGATCAGCTGCCTCCTGCACACCCCCTACTGAGGACGCGCCCGCAACCAAGGTACATGCCCTTGACTGGAATCGAACCCAGGACCCTTCAGTGCACAGGCTGACGCTCTATCCACTGAGCCAAACCAGTCAGGACACATTTATGTATTTTACAATGTGATAATCAATACAAGTATAGTAACCAACTTATTATAATATTATTGACTATTTTTCCTATGCTATAAATTACATCCCAATGACTTATTATATAACTGGAAGTCTGGACCTCTTATTTCTCTTTATCTTTTTTACCTATTCAACCAAAACTCTTGTTTGGGGGAAGCAATCCATTTGTTCCTTGTTCTTGGAGTCTATTTCTGTTTTGTTTTGGTAGGTTGTTTTGTTTTTGAAAGTTCCACAAATAAGTGTAATTACATGGTATTTGTATTTCTTGGTATGACTTTTTCACTTAGCATAAAATCTCTATCTCCACCCATGTTTATGTAACTGGTAAGATTTTATTATTTTTATAGCTGAGTAATATTCCATTTTGTATGTATATATATATATGTATGTATGTATCACACCTATTGTACATAGTACTGTAATTAACATAGGGGTACAAATATCTTTATTGAATTATTTTTATTTTGTTGGTTCGAATGGTAGTTCTAATTTTAATATTTTTTAAAAAATATATTTTATTGATTTGTTGCAGAGAGGAAGGGAGAAGTACAGAGAGTTAGAAACATCAATGAGAGAGAGACACCGATCAACCGCCTCCTGCATGCCCCCCATTGGGGATATGCCTGCAACCAAGACACATGCCCTTGACCGGAATCGAACCTGGAACCCCTCAGTCCACAGGCTGAAGCTCTATCCACTGAGCCAAACTGGTTTTGGCTAATTTTAATGTTTTTGAGAAATCTTCATACCATTTGCTATAGTGGCTGCACCAAATTATAGTCCCAGCAACAGTGCACAAGGGTTCCCTTTTCTCTTCATTCTTGCCAACACTTGTTATTTGTTGACTTATTTTTAAAAATTTTTAAATATTTTTTATTGATTTTTTACAGAGAGGAAGGGAGAGGGATAGAGAGCCAGAAACATAAATGACAGAGAGACATCAATCAGCTGCCTCCTGAACACCTCCTACTGGGGATGTGCCTGCAACCAAGATACATACTCTTGACGAGTTCGCAGGCTGACGCTCTATCCACCAAGCCAAACCGGTTTCAGCTATTTGTTGACTTTTTGATCATAGCTATTCTGACAGGCATGAGGTGCTAGATGGAGAAAACAGACTGATGGTTGCCAAAGGGGAGAAGGATTGGGGACGGGCAGAAAAGTTGAAGGGGATTAAGAAATACAAACTTAAAATTATAATATAAGTCATGGAAATAGAGTCAATAACTTTATAATAACTATGTATGGTGACAGATGGTTACTAAAATTATTGTGATCACTTTGTAGGATATATAAATGTTGAATCAATATGTTGTACAACTGAAACTAATATAATATTGTATTTTTTTAAAAAGTGGTGAATGCAGGCATTCTGTCTTGTTCCTGTTGTTGGGGAAAAGCTCTTAACTTTTCACCATTGAGTGTGTAAGCTCTGGATTTTTCATGTCGTTTTTATTATATTGAGATAGGTTCTATTTAGTTCCACTTCGTTGAAAGTTTTATGGATGTTATATTTTGTCAAATGATTATTTGCATCTATTGAGATGGTTATAAGGTTTTTATTTTTGTTTTGTTATTGTGGTGTATTATGATTCTTGTTTTGTGGATATTGGACCATTTTTGCAATCTCAATAAATTTTACTGGATCATGGTATATGATCCTTTTAATATATTGTTGAATTTGGTGTGCTAATATTTTTTTGAGGATTTTTACATCTATGTTCATAGATTATATATGTAATTATATGGTATTTATACACATACACACATATATATTTATATATATTTTAAGAATAGACTTGATTTTTAGAGAGAGAGGAAGGGAGAAGAAACATTGATATGAGAGCATAACATCAAATTGCTACTTCCTGTACATCCCCTACCATGGATTGAACCTGAAACCTGGGCTTTTGCTCTGACTAGGAATCGGGAAGCCAGCAACCTTTTGATACCTGGGATGGTGGCTAGTCAACTGAACTACAGCTCCCAGGGCTGGTAATTTTTTTTTTTTTTTTGTAGTATCTTTATGTGGTTTTGGTGTCAGGGTAGTGCTGGCCTTGATAAATTAATTTTAAAGTGTTCCTTTCTCTTTAATATTTTTTGAATACTTTGAGAAGTAGCCTATCTAATAAAAGATGAATATGCAAATTGACCACACCAGCCATTCAGGAGTGAGTATGCAAATTGACCATACCAGCCATTCAGGAGTGAGTATGCAAATTAACACAACCAAAATGGCTGTGGCCATGGAGAGAGCAGGAGGCTTGGATTGCCCCTAGCAATGGAGGAAGCCAAGCTTTCTGCCTGCCCTGGTGGGTCCAGGCCTCTGCTCAAGGCTACAAAATTTCAATTACAGAAGATAAATAAATCCCCAAAAAATGGTGGCAACCACTGAGCTGGAGAGAGCAGGAGGCTTGGGTTGCCTCTGGCAATGGAGGAAGCCAAGCTTTCTGCCTGCCCTGGCAAATCCAGGCCTGTCTCAAGGCTACAAAGTTTCAATTATAGAAGATAAATAAATCCCAACAAAAATGGCTGTGGCCACAGAGCTAGCAGGAGGCTTGGCTTCGCTCAAGGCTACAAAGTTTTAATTATAGAAGATAAGTCCCCATACCAGGGCCTCCACTTAGGTCGCCAGGGGGTGTGGCCGGCCTGCAAACCACCACAGGCCCCTCACCCAGGCTGCCCCATGCCCTAAGGGAATCACCACCCTAATCCGGGACACCTTTCAGGACAAACCAGCTGGCCCCCATCTGTGCACTGGGCCTCTATCCTATCTAATAAAATGATAATATGCAAATTGACCGTCACCCCAACACACAAGATGGCTGCTCCCACGTGGTCAAATATGACTGCCCTCATGTGTACACAGATGGCCACCACAAGATGGCCAGCAGGGGAGGACAGTTGAGAGGGGCCAAGTCTGCAAGGGAGGGCAGTTGTGGGCAATCAGGCCTGCAGGGGAGGGAAATTGGGAGGGACCAGGCCTGCAAGGGAGGGCAATTGGAGGCGATCAAGCCTGCAGGGGAGGTCAGGGGTGACTAGGCCGGCAGAGGAGGGAAGTTAGGGGTGACCGGGCCTGCAGGGAAGGGCAGTTGGGGGGCACCCAGGCCTGCAGCAGAGGGCAGTTAGGAGTGACCGGGCCCACAGGGGAGGCAGTTAAGGGCAAACAGGCAGGCAGGGGAGTGGTTAGGGGGTGATCAGGCTGGGAGGTAGAAGCGGTTAGGGGCAATCAGGAAGGCAAGCAGGCGAGCAGTTTGGGAGCCAGCAGTCCTGATTGTGAGAGGGATGTCCAACTGCCCGTTTAGGTCCGATCCTACCTGGGTCCCAGATTGGACAGGGTGCAGACTTTGCTGAGAGAGAGCCCCCCCTCCCGTGCATGAATTTCATGTACCACACCTCCAGTAGGTAATAATTCACTAAGTTTTGGGGAGAATTCAGCAAACTATTTGGTCCTAGATTTTTGTTAGTTGGGGTTTCTTTACTGATTTTAATTTTGTTACTAATTATCTATTTTTTTCCTGCTTTAGGCCGAACATATGTGTTTCTAGAAATTTATACATTTCATATTGGTTGTCCAGCTTGTTGGTGTATTCACTTATGATTTATTTGTATTTCTGTGTTGTTAATTGTAACATCGCTTTCATTTATGTTTTTATTTATTTGGATTGTTATTTTCTTTCTTAATGAGTCTGGCTAAGTATGGGTTCATTTTATTTTTTCAGTAATCTTAGTTTCATTGATCTTTTCAATATTTTTTCCTCCATTTCATGTGTTTTCACTTTGATCTTTATTATTTCCTTCTTTCTAATAATTATAAAAATTTATAATTTTTATAAATTTTGTAATTTCTTTAGGTGTAAAATTAGGTTGTTTATTTGAAATTTTTGTTTCTTGAGGTAGTTCTGAATCACTATAAACTTCCCTTTTAGAACTGTTTATGCTTTGCCCCATATGCAGGATGTCCTCCCCAAATATATATATATATATATATGTATATATGTATATATATTTACATAATATATATTTATATATATAAATATAAAATATATATATTATATATATTTACATAAATGTATATATATTTACATTTTAACAGCTGATAGCTCAACTTTGAAAATGAAATATATTTTATTATTTATTATTTATTATTAATTTCAGAGAAAGAGAGAGAGAGAGAGATACATCAATGATGAGAGAGAATCATTGATCTGCTACCTCCTGCACACCCCCTAGTGGAGATCGAGCCTGCAGCCCAGAGCATGTACCTTTGACTGGAATCGAACCAGGGATTCTTCAGTCCACAGGCCGACGCTCTATCCACTGAGCCAAACTGGGCAATGAAATGTAATTTAATAAACACTACCTTTATAATTATTCAAAGTGAATGTATACATTTTTGGGACACTCTATGTTTCAGAATGCCGTGTTTTTATTTTCATTTGTTTCAGATATTTTTTAATATTTTATTTGATTTTTCTGTTAACCTCTTGATTATTTAGGAGCATGTTATTTAGCTTCCACATATTTGTGTTTTTACTGTTATCAGAAAAGATATTTCAATACAAAAAAATTCTTGATATTTCAATCTTAAATTTACTAAGACTTGTTTTGTGGTCTAATGTGTGCTCTGTCCAGGAAAATATTCCATGTGCACTTGAAAATATTGTATATTCTGTTATATTTGAATGAAATGTTTCTGTAAATATTAATTCCATCCGGTCTAATGTATCTTTTATTATTATTTAAAAATATATTTTATTGATTTGTTGCAGAGAGGAAGGGAGAGGGATAGAGAGCCAGAAACATCGATGAGAGAGAAACATCGATCAGCTGCCTCCTGCACACCCCACACTGGGATGTGCCCGCAACCAAGGTACATGCCCCTGACCGGAATCGAACCTGGGACCCTTCGGTCCGCAGGCTGACACTCTATCCACTGAGCCAAACCGGTTTGGGCCTAATGTGTCTTTTAAAGCCAGTATTTCCTTGTTGGTCATCTGGATGATGTATGGTGGTTAAAGTCCCCTATTGTTATTGTCATAATATCAATCTCTCCCTTTATTGTGAGTAATATTTGCTTTATATACTTAGGCATTCCTATGTTGGATGCATACATGTTATTTTCTTTTACACCAAGCAACGTACATGGCTGCTTTTCTATAAATGTTATTATTTATGTAATGCCTTTCTTTGGCTTTTATTAGAAACTGTGTTAGTCTATTTTGCATGGTCTAAGTATTCCTACACCAGCTTTCTTTTCATTGCTATTTGTATCTGAAGTAATTTTTTATAAGCAAATATGTATGACTCTTGTTTTTATTATTCATTCAGCCACTGTGTCTTTTGATTGGATAATTTAGGTCACTTACACTTAAAGTAAATATTGATGGATATGTATTTATTGTTTTCTGGTTGTATTTGTAGTTCTTCTCTGTTCTTTCTTCTCTTGTTTTCTTCTTTTGTGCATTGATGACTTTCTGTAGTGTTATGTTTGGATGCCTTTCTTTTTATTTTGTGTACCTGTTACAGGTTTTTGGTTTATGGATACCATGAATTTCACATATAACAATCTATATTAATAATGGTTTAAGTTAATAGTAGCTTAAATTCAACATATTCTAAAAGCACCATTTTTTTACTTATCCCCCCCATATATTATGTTTTTAACATTGTATTTCATATCTTTGTGCATGTGTATATCTCTTAATTTATTCCAGATACACATGATTTTAAACTGCTTTTCTCTTGCTACTTTTAAAATTCTCTCTTTGTCTTTAACTTTTAGCATTTTAGTAATTATGTGTTTTGTGGGTTTCTTTAGGTTCATCTTGTTTGTGACCTGTGTGCTTTCTGACTTGGATATCTGTTTCCTTCGCCAGGTTAGGGCAGTTTTCAGCCATTATTTCTTTAGATAGTTTTTTTGTCCCCCTCTCTTTCTACTGGGACCTCTATGGTGAGAATGGTAATACACTTGATGTTGTCCCAGAGGTCCCTTAAAACTATTTTCACTTTCTGAAATTCTTTTTTCTTTTTGCTGTTTCAATTAGGGTTTTCCACTACTTTGCTTTTCATTTCACTGATTCACTCTTCTGCATCATCTAATCTGCTAATTCCCTCTAGAGCAGTGGTTCTCAACCTTCCTAATGCCACGTCCCCTTAATGCAGTTCCTCATGTTGTTGTCAACAAAAATAATTTAATGGTTGAGGTCCCCACAACATGAGGAACTGCATTAAAGGGACGTGGCATTAGGAAGGTTGAGAACCACTGCTCTAGAGTATTTTTTTTTTATTTCAATTATTATATTCTTTAGTTCTGATTGGTTCTTTTTTTATATTTTCTATCTCTTTGTTGGAGTTTTCCCTGAGTTTATTTATTTTCCAATTTTATTGACCATCTTTGTAGCCATTGCTTTCAACTTTTTATCTGGTAGATTGTTTGTCTTCATTTAGTTCTTTTTTGGGGGTTTTGAGTTATTCTTTTGCTTGTAGAATAATCCTCTTTCTCCTCATTTTGTCTATCTCTTCATGTTTGTTTCTATATACTGTACTAGGTAGACCAGCTACATCACCAAATTTTGGAAGAGTGGCTTTATGTAGGTGTACTGGGGGTATCTTGTGGTGCAGTCTCCCCTACACAGGGAAGCTTGGAAATGACAAAAGGGAGGGCATTATCTAGATACAATATATAAATAATAACCTTGTGTTACAATTGCCCATAGTATTCAGTAAGATAACAAGTTGTCCAGGTTTATAGTTTAGGATCAATCTGCTATGCCATATGCCATTTGGTAGGCAATGCCATTTAGATTTATGAAAGTACATTCTACAATGTGTCCACAATGATGAAATTGCCTAACAATACATACCTCAGAATATATCCCCAGACTAACTTTCTGGGCCATCATATTGGACAGAAAGAGAAAGGAAGAAATTAGTCTGTAATAAATATTACACAAGAAAAAAGCAATGCTAGTCTGTATGAATGTTATTCAGCTAGCTACATCTGATGACTTTTAATGATCTGGAGAACTAATTTAAGATGATATGTCTAGACCTTGCTAAAGCTAGCATTGTCATAGGCCTCTGGACTTATGTTTAATGATGGCAATAGAACAAAAAGCAAATATGTTTATTCAATATGTATTTATTTTCAGAAATCTTATACACATTTAATCCAATGCCTCATGGAGTACTGTAAGTGGTAATAAGGAAGAAGATTAAAAGTTTTTTTTTCTACCCAGCCGGTGTGACTCAGTTATAGAGCATTGACCTATGAATCATGGTTTGATTCCCAGTCAGTGCACATGCCTGTGTTATGGGCTTGATCCCTAGTAGGGGGGGTCGTGCAGAAGGCAGCCAATCAATGATTCTCTCTTATTATTGCTGTTTCTATCCTTCTCTCCCTCTCCTTTTCCTCTTTGAAATCATTTAAATAATTTAAAAAAATGCTGCCATTAGAGGAAATACATAAAATATAATGTGATCAGCCCTGACCGGTTTGGCTCAGTGGATAGAGCATCGGCCTGCGGACTTACGGGTCCCAGGTTCAATTCCGGTCAAGGGCATGTACCTTGGTTGCAGGCACATCCCCAGTAGGGGGTGTGCAGGAGGCAGCTGATCGATGTTTCTCTCTCATCGATGTTTCTGGCTCTCTATCCCTCTGCTTTTCTCTCTGTAAAAAAAAAAAAAAATCAATAAAATATTTAAAAAATATATTTAAAAAATACATACATACATAATGTGATCATGGTAAAATATGTAAATAATTTTCATGTGTCTGTGATGGTATTTATGAGAAAGTAATTGTGGACAGAGTGTAAGTTTCTGATGAAGCAGTCTTAGCATAAATGTTTGGAGATGACATCATATGTAACTTCCTATAAATGAAGTCTAGGTGTCCAGTGCAGTCAGTCCATCTCATAAATTTTATTATACACATATTTGTGATGTTTTAGGACTCAGTGACATTTGAGGATGTGGCTGTGAACTTTAGTATGGAGGAGTGGGCCTTACTGGATTCTTCACAGAAGAAACTCTACAGAGATGTGATGAGGGAAACCTTCAGGAACCTGGCCTCCATAGGTAAGGATGACAAGTTACCCTTTACTTCCTCATCTGAAGGATAAGTGTTTCTTATCCATCATCATTGTGCTAACATATAATGTAGGAATAAAAGACATTGATAAATAAACTAGGCATAGTCAAAGCTCATTATAGAACTAGAATCTAATAATTTTTCTACAGTTTCTAATACTTTGGAACCCTATTTCTTGGTCTGATTTTTAGGGGGAAAATGGGAAGATTATGAAATTGAAGATCAGTACAAAAACCAGGGGAGTAAACACAGGTGAGTAACATTCACAATAGAAAGCAGTGTCTCAGATGAGAAACCAGTTATGCTATAAAAATTTTAGGAGAATTTTCTCAGCCCAGCTCAGTGGTTGAGCATCAATCTATGAACCAGGAGGTCATAGTTCAATCCCCACTCAGGACACATGCCCTGGTGGTTGGCTCGATCCTTAGTGGGGGATGTGCAGGAGGTAGCTGATAAATGATTCTCTCTCATCATTGATGTTTCTACCTCTCTCTCCCTTTACTTTCTTCACTGAAATAAAAAAATACATATATTTAAAACAAATGGAAAAAAAAATCTAAACTAACCCTGCTTCAAATTACTTCTCAGAAATTTTTTACTAAAGTACTTTTTAAAAAAAAATATATATATATATATATCTTTATTTATTTCAGAGAGGAAGGGAGGAGGGGGAAAGAGATAGAAACATCAATGATGAGAGAGAATCACTGATCAGCTGCCCCATGCACGCCTCCTACTGGGGATTGACCCGGCAACCTGGGCATGTGTCCTTGGTCGGAATCAAACCTGGGGCCCCTCAGTCCACAGGCCAATGCTCTATCCAGCAGCCAAGCTGGCTGGGGCCTCCATCCACCTTTGGAACACTGTTTGCAGTTGCCGTCTCTAAAGTACTTTTTATATGTGAGGTAGATGTGTAGTGTTTGGGGGGGGAAAAAAAAAGTTTACATGCAAAGAGCATTCATGAAGCTAAATATGAAGGTTATTTTTTTTGGATAATAAAAGATTGAACTTGTCTTGCAGAGATTTTGGTGTATTCAATGTCCAACAATTTGGACAAGATATTAAACCTATACTTAGCAGTAAATCATAAAAATGTACTCCTAAATATTCTACTAACAAGTATAAAATTATTAACAAAGAAATTAATAATGTGCTTCTTATTTTTTGCAGAAGTGAAATGGTAGAGAGGCACTGCAAATGGAAGGAGGAAAACTTAAGCCTTGTTCCAAATCTCAATCTGACAAAATCTCTTCCTGGAATAAAACCATGGGAATACAATGCATGTGGGGAAGTCTTCATGCATCATTCATCCCATGATAGTGACATCAAATGTCAAACTAGACACAAGACCTCTGAGTATCAGAAATATGGAGAGAAACCATATAAATGTAGTATATGTGGGAGAGCCTTCACTTATTTTCAGTTTTTTGATGAAAGAAATCACAATGGAGAGGAAGCTTATAAATGTGAGGAATGTTGGAAAGCCTTCAGGTTGCTCAAAAGCCCTCAAAGACACATGATCAAACATACTGCGGACGCTCCTTATAAATGTAAGGAGAGTGGGGAAACCTTTAGTTCTTCACTTTTTCTTCAAACATGGGAGAGCAGCCACACTGAGGAGAAGCTCTATCAATGTCAACTCTGTGGAAAAGCCTTCCAATATTATAAAAGTTTTCAAAGTCATGAAAGGAATCACCCTGGAGATAAACCCTATGAATGTAAAAATTGCAATAAAGTGTTCAGCTATCCCAGTCATCTTCAATTACATGAAAGATCTCACACTGAAGAGAAACCCTATGAATGTAAGCAATGTGGAAAGACCTTCAGATCTTACAGTTCCTTACAACCACATGAAATGACTCACACAGGAGAGAAACCCTATGTATGTAAGGAATGTGGAAAAGTATTCAAACATTATAGTTCCTTACAAGCACATGAAATGTCTCACACTGGAGAGAAACCCTATGAGTGTAAAAAATGTGGCAAAGCATTCAGTGCTCCCTGTTATCTTCAAAAACATGAAAAAACTCACAGTGCAGAGAAACCTTATGGATGTAAAGAGTGTGGAAAGACCTTTAGGTATAATAGTTCCTTACAAACCCACGAAAGGACGCACACAGGAGAGAAGCCCTATGAATGTAAGCAATGTGGAAAGGCCTTGAGATATTACAGTTCCTTGAAAATACATGAAAGGATACACACAGGAGAGAAACCCTATGCATGTAAGGAATGTGGAAATGCATTCAGATGTAACAGTTTCTTAAAAATACACAACAAATCTCACTCTGGAGAGAAACCCTATAAATGTGAAAAGTGTAGTAAAGTGTTCAGTACTCCTGGTAATCTTCGAATACATGAAAGAACTCACAGTGCAGAGAAACCCTATAAATGTAAGGAGTGTGAAAAAGCCTTCAGATATTATCGTTCCTTACAAACACATGAAAGGACTCACACAGGAGAGAAACCCTATGAATGTAAACATTGTGGGAAAGCTTTCGTTTGTCCTACCACCGTTCAAAGACACTTGAAAATGCACACTGGTAAAACACCATATCAGTGTAAGGAATGTGGGAAAGCATTCACTTGCCTTAGTTTATATCAAAGACATGAAAGAATTCACACTGGAGAGAAACCCTATGAATGTAAACAATGTGGAAAAGCCTACAGAGATCACAGTTCCTTACAAAGACATGAAAGGACTCACTCTGGAGAAAAAGCCTATGAATGTAAGGAATGTAAGAAAGTCTTTATTTGTAACAAAATTTTTCAAATACACATGATGAGAGTGCACACTGCAGAAAAGCCATATAAATGTGAAGAATGTGGGAAAGCCTTTAGTCATCCTTATTCCTTTCAAAAGCATGAAAGGACTCACTGGATAAAACCTCTTGAATGTAAATAGTATGGGAGAGACTTCAGTTGGCCTACATCCTTACATCTAAAAACTCCCACTGAAAAGAAATAAAAAAGCAAATAACATGAGAAGGATTGACATAAATTAATTTAGTTATAATGCTCTAGAAAACTTTCAAGATTAGAGAGTTATTATTAAAATAGTAAATTATGTTTACCAGTTTTTTAAGTGCACATTTGGACATGGGATTTATGCTACAGTTGATTCTTGGAAAACTCAGGAGTTAAAGGAACCTGTTTTCCATGAAGTTGAAAAGTTTTATGTAACCTAAGCTAGCCCTCTTCATAAATGAATACCAAACCAAAGATTGATCCTTGAACAACCCAAGTTTGAAACTGCACAGGTCCACATTTTAAATTTTGCAGAAAAATGGACCTGCACATTTCAAACTCATGTTTAAGCATCAGTTACTTTTAAAAATAAATATTGAGGTGAAATAATTTGTCTTTAAATAATTATATAACATTGATAGGTAGTGAATAATTAATAAATTCTGAGCACAAATCAAGGACTGTGAGGAAAATATCAGGATGTTCATTAGGACTTTTAATAGGTTTTTGACTTACGTTAGATGATTTCACTGCTAATCAAGGACGACCTTTTTTCTGCATTACCATCCTATCCAATAAAGAGGGAATATGCTAATTTACTGTCATGCCTTCAAAGATGGTGGCACCCAATCCTCTTATCCCCAGTAGGGCGCCTGTCTCCAGAGTCCCCAAGTCTCCTTAGCCTCCCAGTTGCCCAGGGCCGGCCTGAGGTGCAGGCAAGCCTCAGATGGTGACTGCCCAGCTGACGCCTGTGGTGCAGGCAAGCCTTGGATGGCAGCTGCCTGCCCCCCAGGGCCGCCCAAGGCTCAGGTAACCAGGCAGGCTGAGGCTTGTGCTACCGGGCGTGGCAACTGCAGAGGTGTGATGGGGGTCGCCTTCCCCTGATCGCAGCCGGGTCACCTCCCAGGGCTCCTGGACTATGAGGGTACAGACCAGGCTGAGGGACCCTTCCACCAGTACATGAATTTTCATGTGCTGGGCCTCTAGTCAGTTAATAGCATTGTGTCTACACTTTGAAGCTTGTAAGGTACATGGGTGAATTCAAGTTTACTTCTTATATGCAGTTAGGTCTAACTTTTAAAAATGTTTTGTTCACCAAAACTGGTTTGGCTCAGTGGATAGAGCATTGGCCTGCAGACTGAAAGGTCCCAGGTTCAATTCTGGTCAAGGGCATGTACCTTAGTTGCGGGCACATCTCCAGTAGGAGGCGTGCAGGAGGCAGCTGATCAATGTCTCTCTCTCATTGATGTTTCTAACTCTATCCCTGTCCCTTCCTTTCTGTAAAAAATCAATAAAATATATAAAATAAAAATAAAAAAGTTAAAATTTATTAAAAAGTTTTGTTTCATGTTAGGGGCCATTGGGGGAAAAAAAAGACAGTTTGGTATTTGTTGGGATTTTCCTACTGGTTTTATAATAGTTCCTGGATATTTCTATTCCATGATCTATAGTCACTTTCATGCTGACAAAACTCCTTATGTGGGGTGATAGGTATTAGATACTTTTCCTGTTTTTCATTCTAATTAAACAGGTAGAATAAATTTTTAAGTATGTCAAGTTTATGAAAGATTTTAGTTTCATGGGAATTACTATTTTAATATTTCAGCCTTTGCTGTTGTTTTATTTGACTTGCATTTGGTGAATAGATTTTTATTTCAGAAGAGTGACCTGTATTAAATAGGAAAAAAATAGTTGGAAATTACACCCCTGTGGGTAGTGTTAGGAACTAGATTTTTAGAATCTATGCCCTTTATGGTTCCATTAGACATTACTAGTACTAGTCCCATAGTGTGAGATTTTGAAAGCCAAAGTGAAGAAGACATTAGTTAGTCATATTGTAGAGCTACCACAAAAGGAGAAAGAGGTACCTATGTACCATTTTCCACCTCATTTTAAAAAATTCTTTGCCCCTCCAGTCAAGAGAATACTCAAAACCACCGACAATTATTTAATTCCCATTTTTTAGGTATAAGTTTCCACTATGGTCTTCACAAATTGCTTATCTCCTGTAAGCGGTCTTGTGTCCACCATGAAACTGATTCAAACTTACGTTTATATCTGATTCTCCTCTAGATTATATCTGCATAAGTTCTAAATTGTATAGGAAATACCTTATGTTGTTAATAGTGCTAGTATATGTCCTTGGTTGACCATGATATCTACAATGCTGCTACTGAAAAGAACATTGAGTTTATTTCTCTGCTGCATGTTTTGGGGCTGTATTGACCTGGTCCTTCGGTGTGAGAATAAGCACTTTCCTCCTCAGGAAGACTAGGTGTTTTCAATTTCTTGTAGCTGAGCCCAACCCCTCAAGATATATATATGCATACATATATAATTTTAATCCTCACTCAAAAATATGTTTTTATTGATTTTAGAGAGGAAAAGAGAGGAGAGGAGAGAGAAACATGTAAAAAAGAAACATTGATCTGTTGCCTCCTGTATGCTCTCCAACTGGTGATCGAACCTGCAGGCTTGGTGTATGGGATGACGCTCCAACCAACTGAGCCACTCAGCCAGAGCCTCAGTAAATTTTTAATTATGCTTGATTATATGATTAAAATTATGTGCTTGCTTTTTTCAAACTAATGCTTATGTAGTTGTTTCATAGAAATATTGTAGTAACTGTTTTTAAGATATAAAATGCTAATAGATATTTTGTTTTCCATTTCCTGAAAAGAATATATTAAAATGTCTCATTATAATATGTGTTTTCAGATACACTGCACTTTTTTACATTTAATGATTATATAGTATTGTTAAGTCAATATTATGATGTATATACAAATTCAGGTTTCTCAAATTTTATTTTACTTATTTTTAAATATATTTTTACTGATTTCAGAGGAGAGGGAGAGAAACATCAATGGTAAGCTGCCTCGTGCACGCCCCCCTATTGGTTATCAAGCCCACAACCCAGGCATGTGCCCTTGACCAGAAATGAACTCGGGACCCTTCAGTCCACAAGCCGATGCTCTATCCACTGAGCCGAACCAGCTAGGGACTCTTAACAGATTTTATATTTTAATCTTTCATAGATACAATCTTATCATAAAACTGATTTATACCCTAGCCAATCAATAATGGCTTCATCATCTACTGAGGCTCCTACCTTCACAGCAGATATGTACACACCCCAGCTTCAGTATTATCTCATTGTTTTTAATACATTCGATCAAAAAATTGTGTTTAAGGACACACAACATCATAAAGCAAATTTCAGAAAAATAAGTTTAAAAAATCTACAAAAAGACTGATTTCTTTTTCATTCATGCCAGAACTGTAAGTCATGTTTTTCTCAGTTCTCTTTTGCCAGTGACCTGCAGGATTACACCTCTAGTCAAAAAGAGAGGAGCAATGGATTCTAATAAGAATGAAGACAAATCAGCAGGGACTGTGATGTACAATATCAACATGTTCAAAAGGACTTTTAACAGGATTTTTACTTGTGTTAGATCATTTCCTTGCTATTAAGGAAGCAAGACCTTTTTCTGTATAGAATGCTGTGGGGAGGTAAACTATTCGGTCATCAGTAATCATAGTCATTTTCTAGAAGGCAAAAACAATGTAGTGGAGCTAAAGGTAATTTGTGAGAAGCCCCAGTCAGTGATATTAGTAAGAGGGGGATATTGGTCATTGTTATGATTTGGAACTACATCTTTATATTTAGAGCTATAGATACAAAATCCCCTTATAAATACCTTCGTGTGTCATGGTCACTTTGGTAAAGGGGTGTGGCATTTCTCTTCAGCAGGATAAGACTGGCTTTACAAGGAGAGCAAGGTCAGGTCCCTCTGCACAGGGTTTGCCTTTCCTCGTTATTAAATATAGATGTATTTTGTATAGTGAATTAGACTCCATTTACCATAGAGTACCTCAGTTAAAATACATAAATTTACTTTTTGGTATACTGTATAATATATTTAATACTACCTTTCTGATTCAACTGAGGTTTCTAAGTTTGAGTTAATTGTGAGTGAACACAATCCTAGCAAAGGGGAAAGGATACCTTGTTCAATTAAGCCTTTCTTGTTTAAAGACTACTTCATTTTTGATGTGTAAAAAAATGTTTTATTGATTTTAGATAGGAAGGGAGAGGGATAGAGAAATAGAAACATCGATGAGAGATATCATTTGACTGCCTCCAGCAGGCCCCCTATTGGGGATTGAGTCAGCAACCCAGATATGTGCCCTGACCGGGAATCGAACCAGCAAATTCTTGTTTCATGGGTTGATGCTCAATCACTGAGCAATACTGGCCAGGCAATTTTCTTATTTTTAAGAGACAAACGGTTCCTTTGGTAACGAGTAAAAGAGGAATTCCTTTTCTCTCCTCTGGTGACTGAACTGCACAGTGAAATGGATAACAGCATAAAAAATTCCCTTGCGGCCCTAATTGGTTTGGCTCCGTGGATAGAGCATCGGCCTGTGGACTGGAAGGTCCTAGGTTTGATTCCGGTCAAGGGCATGTATGTACCTTGGTTGCAAGTACATCCCCACAGGGAGGTGTGCAGGAGGCAGCTGATTGATGTTTCTCTCTCAACAATGTTTCTATCTCCCTTCCTGTAAAAAAGCAATAAAATACAAAAAATAAAGAATTCCTTGAGGTCCTTGATCTTTTGCTGAAGTGCAAAGATGTCTGGAGTTATGTGACCAGCTATTATGCTTTCCAGTGTATCAGCAGTTGCTATATATTCCTTCTTGACTTCAGGCTTCATGGCAGGAAACAGGAGTAGTTCCTTGATGTTATTGAAGTCTGTGAGAAACATGGTAACTTGGTTGGTACCCATGCCCCAGCCAGCTGTGCCCCGTATTCCAGGGCAGTGCAGAAGTATTCATCTTTGAATATGGCCTCATTATCACCAGCCTTCACCTATTCTTTGAAAAGCTGCCAGTGCCTCCTTGAGTCGTTCAACTCAGTATAGGTATTGCATATTTCTTTCCTTCCTTTCTGACAAGAAGCTCTAAGCTCTCAGAACCTCTTAAGAGCTGTGCCATTTTGTCAAAGGGCTCATTATCTGCGGGTGAACACAGATGAACATAGGATCGATTCATGTTACTTTCAGAAACTCCCCAACCAGCTGATCAAAGAGCCTGGCTGTGGTCTGAGGTGGAAGGCATTCAAGAGCTTTTGCCACACAGATACCAAGAATTTTTTGAGTTTCACGGAGTTCCTGTGGCGTAGTTGATTAGCACATGGTACTTACAAGAATTTTGTGAGCTTCAAAACGTTTCCGGTAGCTTCATCCCTAGGGCTCCCTCAGGCTCTTCTGCCATGCTGAATCTTCCAGAAGAAGAGACTGTACTCTTGATGCTAATTTTTAAACATCCCTCATTGCCATGCACATTAGAGTCATTTTACCCAACTTAGCAGATATAATCAAGACCCTGTAGGATTTGGACATAGAGGCATAAAGCAAGTTTTTGCAGTCCTGATGCTTATAATTTTGGGGAAAAGATGAATAGCAATTGATAACGCTTTGGTTTATAAGATGAAAAAAAGCTATGATCGAATGTATTAAAAACAATGAGATAATACTGAAGCTGGGGTGTGTATATATCTGCTGTAGATGCCTCAGTAGATGATGAAGCCATTATTGATCAGTTGAATTTCTATGTAATACATCTAATTCATAGTTCTAGGAGCTGCTTGGGTGTGGAAATAAAGCTGAGCAATATAGAAAGTCCTGCATTCCTGTGATTAACAGAAAAGATTCCCCATAAATACAAAGATCTAGACATCACTTATCTTCATTTTTGAAATTGTTAAACACTTTATGTATAGAATATTTATTTACATTGCTATCTGGGACCTGAAACTTACTAACGATTTAGCCACAGATATGTTATGCCTTTTTGTGTTTAAAGTCATTTGAGAGGATTTTCACTTACCTTTAAATTTTAAATGTAACAGTATTTGGCATTTAAATTTTGCTCTGTACACACTTAGTGACAGTGTATACCGCATTGTACCGTGGAGTCCTTCTCTTGAGGTAAACAAGTTCATCTGCATTGTTCTAGTCCATCCTGAGTTTATTCTTTGAGTAGGATGATACTGCTGCAAGTCTGCTGTGATTCCCCAGTGGGAACAGCACAAAGAGCTGTGGGTATTTAGAGTAATCATCCAATGGATAATTAAAGTGAGCAGTAAAAAGAGGGAATTCTTTTCTTTTTTTAAAAATTAAATCTTTATTATTCAGATTATTACATTTGTTTCTCTTTTTTCCCCTCCATAGCTTCCCCTCTACCCGGCTCCCAACCCTCCCTCTACCCTTACCTCCCTCCCGTTGACCTCATCCATAAGTGTATGATTTTTGTCCAGTCTCTCCCTGTACACCCCTCAACCCTTTCCCCCTGAGAATTATCAGTCCACTCCCTTTCTGTGCTCCTGATTCTATTTATATTCACCAGTTTATTCTGTTGATCAAATTTTTAATTCACTTAATTTTTAGCTTCACTTGTTGATAGATATGTATTCATAATTTTTTATCTTTTACCTTTTTCTTCTTCTAAAAGAGCACCTTTTCAGCATTTCGTATAATACGGGTTTGGAGTTGATGAATTCCTTTAGCTTTTTCTTCTCTGTGAAGCTCTTTATCTGCCCTTCAATTCTGAATGATAGCTTTGCTGGGTAGAGTATTCTAGGTTGTAGGTTCTTGCTAGTCATCATGTTGGATATTTCTTGCCACTCCCATCTGGCCTGCATCGTTTCTGTTGAGAAATCAGCTGACAGTCATATGGGTGCTCCCTTGTAGGTAATGAACTGTTTTTCTCTTGCTGCTTTTAATGTTCTCTCTTTGTCTTTTGCTCTTGGTATTTTAATTATGATGTGTCTTGGTGTGGTCCTCTTTGGATTTCTTTTATATGGGGTTCTGTGTGCTTCCTGGACTTGTAAGTCTATTTCTTTTACCAGATGTGGGAAGTTTTCAGTCATTATTTCTTTAAGTAGGTTTTCAGTATCTTGCTCTCTCTCTTCTTTTGGCACCCCCACAATTCTGATGATGGTACGCTTGAAACTGTCCCAGAGGCTCCTTAAATTATCTTCACATTTTTGGATTCTTTTTTCTTCTTGCTTTTCCAGTTGAGTGTTTTCTGCTTCTTTATATTTCAAATTTTTGACTTGATTCTTGCCTTCCTCTACTCTGCTGTTAGGTCTCCGTATAATATTTTTTTATTTCAGTCAGTGTATGTTTAATTTTTAGTTGGTCCTTTATCATCTCTAGTTGGTCCTTTTCTATCTCTAGTTGGTTCTTTTTCATCTCCTCTTGGGTCTTGCTAACTTTATCCAACTTTTCTAGGATATTCTTGAAAAACCTTATAAGCGTGGTTTTGAACTCTATATCCAGTCGTTTGTTTTCCTCCATTTCTTTTGTTTGTGATCCCTTCCCTTGTTCTGGCATTTTCACTATGCTGGGAGAACTTATATGTTGGATTCAGCCTAATGATACCAGACTTGCAAAACCGCAAAAGCCTCTCTGTTGAGCTTGGGATGGGTGAAGTCGCAGGGATTAAGGGACCGCCTTGGCTTCCAGTTGGCCCAGCCCTCCACGGCCCCTGAGTCTCATATGATTGGGTAATGGCTGGAGCTGTCCCGCTGTGCGCGCTCTCGCAGTGCCTCTAGACTGCTGCCTTTCCAGCTCCCCTGCGCTCCGGGACCATATGAGTCTGGGTCCCCAGGGTTTCGCCCGAAACTGGGGTTTAGTGAAGTTAGAAGTGGCACAGTTGGGAGGGTCTGTCTCCTACCCACTTGTGAAAGCCAGTGGCACAATCAGCAGTCTGTCTTCTACACACAGTGCTGTGCACGCCACCAGACTTCTGATCTTTTGCGACTCCCCTAAATTTCCATGCACTTCTCCCTTTTCACTGTCCAAACTCCCCCGGATGAGTTTCAGCTGGATCTGGGGTTTAGTGTCATAGGATAAGGGGTTCAATGCTGTTGGGAGTCTCCGTCTCCCTCCTGCCAGAGAAAGCCAGCCAGGTACTCCGGCACCCACTCTCTCCACAGGCACGTGTCTCCATACCTCAGCTTTTTGCAGCTCCTCTGGGTTTCTGTGAGCCCCTCTCTTTCCTTCTAGTTGTAGAATTTCCAGTCAGCCAGCTTTCCTGTGGTTCTGGATGATGTCCGTTCTATCTTTTAGTTGTTAGTTTTGAAATTGTTGTGCGAGGCAGCAGTGTAGGTATTTACCTATGCTGCCATCTTGGATTCTCCGGGAATTATTTTCAATAATTTAGTATAAAATTAGTAACTTAGTAAAAAAGAATATGTGCTAAAATTTCAATGCCTTTTTATCATAAGTGTGACTGGAAGTCTTTTTGACCATGACTAACAGGCACAATAGCCCATTTTGCTATTCATGAGGTTTATTTTTTTTATATGCTTACTAGAGGCCTGATGCACAAAAATGCATGCACTTGTGGGGGCCCCTCAGCTCAGCCTGCACCCTCTTGCAGTTCAGGACCCCTTGGGGGATGTCTACTTGCCAGCTTAGGCCCGTTCCCAGGGGATTGGGCTTAAGCTGGCAGTCAGACAACCCTCTGGCAGCTCAGGAGGCCTCCAGGAATGTCCAGCTACTAAGGAGGTGGGAGAAGCTGCTAAGGAGGCAAGAGAGGCTCCATCAGCTCAACTTGTGGCTGAGCAGCACTCCCCCTGTGGGAGTGCACTGATCACCAGGGGGCAGCTCCTGCATGAGCGTCTGCCCCCTGGTGGTCAGTACATATCATAGTGACTGGTTGTTCCCTGTCATTCCACATTGGGGTCATTTTGCATATTACCCTTTTATTATATAGGATTTCTAACACATGTTGTGAAGCAAT
Organism: Lasiurus cinereus; assembly: GCA_011751065.1. Lineage (NCBI taxonomy): Eukaryota > Metazoa > Chordata > Mammalia > Chiroptera > Vespertilionidae > Lasiurus > Lasiurus cinereus. The sequence goes on along the minus strand of JAAGEH010000343.1, from coordinate 3,679,391 downwards.
GAGCAACAAAGGTAATAGCTACAAGTTTTTGTAAAGAGCACAGGAATTTAATCTTTTTTGTTTTCCTTTTGTTTTTGTCATGGTAACATGTATTGGAAGGGTTTCATTTTAATGGGCACCAAAGGAAGTGGTCTTTTGGCATGATAAAATATTTTCCTCTTTTTTCTTTTCAGGTGCCAGATATTCTTCAGGTTAATTTTTCTTTTCTTCTCTTTCTTTCTTTCTTTCTTTCTTTTTTTAATATTGCAGGTTTATTTCTTAAACTCAACTGGGAAACATAGCCTTGGTGCTTGGGAAGGCTCATGCAAAACAATACAAGGTCAAACAAAGCAATACTGGCCCTATTGTTTTTTGTTCTAGGTGCTAGACAGTGTTATTGGAGGAACTGGCAGACAGGCAGGCAGAGTGGCCAGCTCCAACACAGGAGTACGGGGTGAGCCACAGGAAAGCTGGCCTGGCTGGATTATCTAGGATGTCACCACCAACTCAGGGTCCAGGCTGTCACTAGCAAGGCCAGTGGGGACATTCAACGACAAACTCCTGAGGCCATCTCAGATACACCAAGGGCAGACATCCTCTCAACCCACTGCTGCCACTCCATGGATCCCACAGCAGGTACACTGAATGGTGACACCCAACAGGCCGCTGCCAGGTGAGAGAGTCTGAATGGTGGGCCAAGCAGCCACCCAGCACATATTTTCCATCTCTTGATAGTATTAGTATTACCCTTTTGTGAAAACTCAAAAGCACACCTAAAATAATTATATTGATATCTATATATATAAAACCCTAATATACAACTAGACCGATGGCAGAACAAACAGTCACCATGACGTGTGCTGACCACCAGGGGGCACGTGTGGAACATGGCAGGCATTGGCTTCAATGGGATGGTGGGGCAGGTGAACAGGGTTGCCAGACCAAGGCAGGGCATCAGTCACTGTCATTGGGGTGAAACTCTAGTGGTTACTGAAAAATTTGTTGCTCCCGCATGCTGCAGTCCTTCCTGAGGCTTGCACTCACTGCCAATGCTGGCCCCGCTCACACCCACTGCCAGTGCCCGGTGCCAGCCCTGATTGCTCAGCGCCATCATCAGGTGTGAACAGCGGCTGCTGGCCCCAATTGCCCCTCAGGGCTTCACCTTCCCCTGCTAAGGGGTGATGGGGGCCAGCAGCTGCCTCTCGCACCCACTGCTGGTGACGGCAGGTCACCCAATCACTACAGTTCAATTCCAGTCAAGCCCACATGATGGGTTTCAGGCTTGTTCCCCAGTGTGGGGCATGCAGGAGGCAGTTGATCAATGATTCTCTCTCATCATTGATGTTTCTATCTCCCTTTTCCTTCCTCTCTGAAATCAATAAAAATATATTAAAAAAATAAAATGGTTTACCCATTGAACCATCCACTTTCATGTAAGCCCAATAGTTGGGAGCCAGTTCCAAAAACCCATAGGAGATGATCAAAGCTTTTCTCCCCTCTTTGGACAGAATTATATAGAAAACCTTGTTTTCCTCTCATGGTATACTTATGTGAATCCATCTCTCATGCTTGCTGGTCATTGTTGGACGTTTTGGTAGGATGGATAGTATCAGGGAACACCTGGGATGGTGACTGCCTCTCCCAGGACTCAAATGCTGCCACCGCCTGGTCTAGGTGTCCCAATCAGCCCCTCAGGAGTCGGGGTTCACTTCCACCAGTGGGACATTCATAGATGTTTGGGGAAAGTCCCTGACAAGGATGCACAGTGGGACCCCTGACACCCCGTGGGGTTGGGGAATGATTTGTGACAGCAAGGATTGCAGCAGCTTAGGAAGTGCTTGCCCCAGTGCTTGCCCACCGTGGAGAATACAGTGTCCCTAGTAGAGTTACCTCTGTCACAAGTCAGGGCTGGCTCTCTGAGCTTAACACCCTGGTCCCCACCATGGACACACTGTGTCCCACAACTGCCCTCCCTTTCCACACTCTTCCAAGGGAGCACTCCTTGGCTCCCAGCCCTTTCGGTGAGTTCACCTTGGCTCACCAAGGGAACTTTGGCCTATGAAGCCCATTGCCTCCTGACTTGTCACGCAGTGGGGTCTCATTTAGAGACCAATTAGAAACACCCATCTCAGCCTGAGGCCTGCTGGGCAGTCTCTGGAGGGGAGTCTGATGTCTGACAGCACCCACAATTTAAGGTGTGAATTTGCAGCAATACTCACAACCACAGTACAGAGCAAACAGCGTTCCTTTCCACAGGAGCTGAGCAAGTCAGTGGTAGCTCCAATGTGTGTTATAGGAGTTCAAACTACACCCATAATCCCATTCTTGTCACCAATTGTGTTGGGGCATAAGTTATAGCTTGTGCATTAAAGATTATGCAGATTATGGCCTCCTGAATGAGGAGGCACAAGTCATCCACAGGGGGACAGGAGGCAGCTCCCTCATCATTTTAGTTCCAACTTTGGGGAAGTAAGAATTCTGTGACCATTTCGATTGAAGGGGATAATCAGTACACTTACACAAAGCAAGCAGACACACACAAGATTTCTTACTTACAGCCCTAGTCGGTTTGGCTTAGTGGTTTGTAGATCAAAGGTCTGGGTTTGATTCCGGTCTAGGAATACATCCTGGTCTTGGTTGGGGTACTTGTAAAAGGCAACCAATCCATGTATTTCTCTCACATGGATATTTCTCTCTCTCTCCTTTCTCTAAAAATCAATGGAAAAATATCCTCCAGTGAGGATTTAAAAAAAGATTTCTTACTTTACAGATCCCAGAAATGGGAGGGTGGGTACAATGAGCTGGGCAAAGGGCAGTCCTCCATCCAAGGTCACAAGCCAGCGTAAGAGAGCAGGATAGTGTTCACCTATTAGGTGGTTGGGGAAGCGGCCACAAACTTTTTGCTTGTTTACTCTAAGCGGTTATTTTACTTGTTTGTTTTAATCCTCTCCCAAGGATTTGATCTTTTAGAGAGAGGGAAACATCGATGTGGGAGGAACACATCAATTGGTTGCCTCCTGCACGTGCCCTGATTAGGGCCCTGGCCGGGGAGGAGCCTGCGACCAAGGTACATGCCCCCAACCAGAATCAAACCCGGGACCCTTTGGTCTGCAGGCCAACGTTCTATCCACTGAGACAAACTGGCTAGGGCTCAAGTGATTTTTAAAATATAAATATATTTTTATTGATTTCAGAGAGGAAGGGAGAAGAGAGATAGAAACATTAATGATGAGAGAAAATCATTGATCAGCTGCCTCCTGCACCTCCCTGCACTGGGGATCAAGCCTGCAACATGGACATGTGCCCCTGATTGGAATTGAAACCAGGACCCTTTAGTCCACAGGCTGATGCTCTAGCTAGTGAGCTACACCAGCTAGGGTTCAAGTGGTTATTTTAATTGGTGCCTAGGGAAAAGCAAATCAGGAACTTGGGGTGGAAATCTAATGTCTTTAAATATGTATGTGTATTCAAAACAATAGAAGACAGCCCTGGCTGGTTTGGCTCAATGGCTAGAGTGCAGGCCTGCCCACTGAAGGGTCCCAGGTTCGATTCTGGTCAAGGGCATATGCCTTGGTCGCGGGCACATCCCCAGTGGGGGATGTGCGGGAGACAGCTGATCAATGTTCCTCTCTCATCGATGTTTCTAATTCTCTATCCTTCTCCCTTCCTCTCTATAAAATCAATAAAAAATATTTTAAAAAAATAATAGAAGACATAAAAATGCTTTTCTGTTCCATAAAAATGTTAAGCTCTGCTGAGTCTTGATTTTTATGTGTTCAACTCTTCTTTCCACAACTGTGGGGTCCTTCTTAGGAAGAACTGAAGGACCGGGAAGGACGCAGGCCCAACAGGCCTTTCTTGCTGCCCTGTCTTACTTGGAGAACAGTCTCTAGGGTTTCAGCTGCCTTTGTCTCATGCACATGACTTGGATCAAAGCAAAAGGCTTCCAGGTTTGCCTGTGGGTTTAAATCATGTTCCCCATACAGTTGAGTAGAAATACTGTGGCTCTGAAACATAAAGGCATAGAAGTTCTCCCTAAGTGGAATCTATTAGAGGCCCCTGTAATAAACTCTGCTGGTTCTCTTTCTCTGAGTTGTATTTCAGAAGTTGTATTTCAGTGAGTCCTGAAGAATTTATCCAAATACAGCAGATGGTATTAGCGATGGCACAAACACCATCGATAATTTATCATCAGGAGAAAATCTGTTGTCTAAAACACCCTCAGCAAGCAAATGTAACAATTTTTCTTGAACAGCTGATGCTTTGGCACTACCTTCAGCAATTTCCCCTAAAGTTCTAGACACATTTCTGGCCATATATTTATTTACACTGAAACCCACCATGGAATAAAATTCTCAAAAAATCTCATCCTGCCTAACCGGTTTGGCTCAGTGGACTGAAAGGTCTCAGGTTCAATACCGGTCAAGGGCATGTACCTTGGTTGCAGGCACATCCCCAGTAGGAGGTGTGCAGGAGGCAGCTGATTGATGTTTCTAATTCTCTATCCCTCTCCCTTCCTCTCTGTTAAAAATAATATAATATATATATTTAAAATCTCATTCCTTCATTGTCAGAAACACTATCAGGCAATTCTAGTTGTAATCTGTGATGTAAATGTAAGAGTGATGTCCATTACTGAGTCTCTGATTAAATGCATAATGAAATGGCACAACTAATGATCTGACTATATAACATCTTCCAAGTCGGTAAGGATTTAAGCAATGTGTCCCCCATAGATTTTTCTGCCAACTGCAATTAAAAATTAATCCTATTGGAACACAGATCATGGAGGTAGGATAACAAGACTGATTGAATCAAGACACTAAAAAATGTGAGCATTTAAGAAGGTAGGTGGAGCCCAAACTGGTTTGGTTCAGTGGATAAAGCATCGGCCTGAAGACTGAAAGGTCCCAGGTTCGATTCCAGTCAAGGGTATGTATCTTGGTTGCAGGTACATTCCCAGTAGGGGGTGTCCAGGAGTCGGCTGATTGATGTCTTTCTATAATTTATTTTTCTAACTCTCTATCCCTCTCCCTCTCTGTAAAAAAAAAACAATAAAATTTATTTTTTAAAGAAAGAAGGTAGGTGGGATTAAACTGCATTGGTGTAAGTAGCAAAAGTTGCAAAGGAACAACTGTTGAAACCTGAGATGTGTGGGAGGCTCACTGTTCCATGTGATAAATGCGACCTCTTACATCTCTGTAGGCTTACTTCTCTGATTGGTTAGGTGAGAAGTTCTAGAAGGAGTCCAGGAAAGTCTCACCCAATATGTAGGTTTAATATTACCACTGGTAGTCAGAGTTAGGGGAGAAATGTTTGAGAAATTGGTAGTTACATGTTGTAAAGGAGTTTTAGGTTTCTGAACAGAGAGAGGCTTCTTCTGACAAGTCCAACAGTTATAAAATTCCCTCCACTTTCAAGGGTTTGGGATATGTGAACTGGGCAGTTATCCTTCCAGGAGAAACTAAAAAGAAAAAGGAAATAAAAACTATTGTAGCAAGTGTTTGGTCTCCTATACTAATACCTGTTATATTCCTTGTTTGAGGGATAGAAAGAGATTGATCAGAATATATGCAAAAAGAAAAGTCCAATAATTATCTTTGTAGTTGCAATGTATCCTACAAAGGATTCTTGGGATACATTCCAAAACCACCAATTAATAAAGTGACCATGTTTTAGTAGGGCAAGTAGTATTAGGCAATATTCCAAAAATTTTCCTCAAAATTAAGAGTTTTTGCAATCCTGGCTCTTAGGCATATAGAGTTTCCAGATTAATTAACACATCTATCAACTTTGTTAGTGTGTGTGTGTGTGTGTGTGTATAGTGAGAATGCTTAAGATCCACTCTCTTAGCAATTTATAATTGCACAATTCAGTATATGTATATGAAACCATGTGTAATCTTCACATTTTTATTAGTGAATTATAGCTCAAAGCTGGGGGGGGGGTTTCAGATGCATCTCAAAACTAATCTAAATTAAATGTCCTTCCAGTGTAAGTTGTACACCTGAGAATATAAGGACCACATCTCACACCCTGTGATTAAAGAAGAGCCCTTGCACCCAGGCTAGGGCTTGTGCAAGTTCCCACCAGAGCCAAGTGCTTTGGGATTCTTACTAAAAGGACCAAATGAGAGCAGATGCCAAAGGGTGGGTAGAGGGCTCAGTGCTGTCAAGGATCACAGATTGAAATGGAGCCAGATACTTCATTACAGATGGTGAGGTCATATTAAGTGTCCATGTGTCTAAACAAAGCTCACAGTTCCATGAGTGACCTCATAGCCTTACACCTAGCCCTAAGATGTAAGACCCTCTTGTTCTGTCAACCAAGTGTTAATGAATAAGGAGCCTTTGGCTGAAAATAAATGGTAAATATTTCTTCAAGTGTTTTTTAGTTTGCAGCATGGAAACACAGCTAGGCAAAATCCTCGAAGTGTCGTTCCAAAGAAGATGTAAAAATTCAGAGTTCTCAGAGTAAAGTCACGTGTTGGAGAAATATCTGTGCTGCATTCTTAGCCCTCGGATTGGTGCAGGAGGCTTATCAGGCAGATGTCCGGAGGCCTGAAGAAGGGATGCTAGGTGGCCTGGAAAATGGGCGCCAGGAGGTCTGGTGGCCCCCAGAGTCCTCTAGAAGATAATCGCAGGGTTATCTCCAGTAAATAAATGTCAGGCTATTGCACAGGACCGGAAACTTCAGAAGTTTACCTTCCCAGGCAAGTTAAGACAAGTAAAAGGACCATTTCTTCATGCTTGCCTCAACCTTCCTATACTGTACTAGTAATGTAACAGCTTGCTTAAAACGACTCCACTCTGTATTTCCCCTACCCCTCTTTTCCTCCGTTTCCATCCGCCCTGGCCCGGGCCGCCCTCTCTGGTCCCTACATCTGGAAGTGAACCAGGAATGCTTTGTGCTCACCGACGCCTTGGCGGGTCTCAGAGGGCTGGGGAAAGAACGCGGCAGCCCCGGCCGGGAAACTTCTGGCCTTCAAGTCCCGCGCGCCAGGCGGGTCAGGCTCCCGCCCGCCCGCCGGCTGGGGCTGGTTCTGCGGGAGGAAAGCATCCTCCCCGCGGTGGTGGGTCAGGCCTGTGGGGCGTGGCCTGGAGCACCGCCGGGGGGAGGGCGGGGCCTGTGACAGCGGCGTGCGGGTCCCTCTCTGCCCGGGCGCACTTGGGGTCCGCTGTCGCCTGCCCTTAAAGGTCCCGGGTGGCCCTGCCAGAGCCTCTGTCCCGCTGTGATCGGAAGGACTCGGGGAGACCCAGGGGATCTAGAAATGGTGAGTGTGCGGGGCCGAGTACGCGGCGGAGGGCGAGGGGCTGGCTGGTCGGACCCGCGGTGGCGGAAGGGCCTCCCCGCCCGCGCCTCCCGGCTCTGCGGACCTCGGTGTCCCCCCGCACCCAGCGTCGTGGCTGGGCCTGTCACTGCGCGCGGGTTCTTCGGCCCCGAGCCTCGGAGCCTGGCGGGGCAGCTCTGCGCCCGCAGCCCCACGTCTCCCCAGGTGGTGCGGGGACCAGGAGACGATGGACCCCAGGGGACGATGGTGACTCAGGCTGCGGGGTTCCAGTGCGGGAGGAGCTGTGGTCTGAGGGTACCCAGTCCCTCCTTCCTCCCCACGGGTGACTGTTTTCCCCCACATGTTTTTTTTGGGGAGTGGGTGAGGTGGGGGGGGGTCACCTTCAGGAAACTCTGCCCCAGGTTAGCCTTTCTTGTGAATGTCAGTACCTCCCTAAATATTCGAATCCTCCTCGCTTTCCCAAGCCCACGTCTCTTCTTGGAGTCACAACATCACCATGACTACCTCTGTCCTCAAGGATACATTTCAAGCAGACCCAATATTTTAATATTTTATCCTTTTCCCACAGAATTATATGACTCGTTTTTCTAAAACAAAACAAAACAAAACAAAAGTACATATATTCTTATTGATTTCAGAGAGGAAGGAAGAGAGAGAGAGAGAAACATCACTGATGAGAGAGAATCATTGATTGGCTGCCTCTTGCATGTACCCTACTGGGGATGGAGCTCGCAACCGGGAATCGAACCCGCAACCCTTCAGTCCGCAGGCAGACGCTCTATCCACTGAGTCAGACCAGCCAGGGCATGGCTCATGTTTAGAAATTTATATCTGTTGTGGATATTTTATAGGAGACAAAGCCTAGCACAGTCACCTGGAAGGTGTTGTATGAAATCCCTGTCCCTCTTCCCTAGGATCTTCCTCCCGGAAGTCCTGTGGGTGGAGGCTCCTGTTTGATTTTCGGGGTGCTGTGTCCTGTCAGCACCACCACGCCTGAGCCATCTGGATTTATTCACTCATTTAAGTTTACGTTTTCAACAGGGGTGAACTATTTTGAATCATTAGAATTTGAAAGACAGTATACAATATCTCCAAAGAACAAGGAAGGAAGTGAATCTCAGAAAAAAAACATTCTAATATTACATTTCATTTTCACGGAATTCTTCTTAGAGGCCTGTTTTCCACTTTTGGGTGTTTTCAAGAAAAATTTTAGGGCTTGCCTTTGCAGGGCAACTTCGAAGTGTTCGAGTCTGATTATTTGCAAGATTAATAATCTCCCTGCAAATAATGATTAACTTTTTTTCCTGAAAGGAATAGGTATTTGTGTGTGTATATTTTTAGTTGAACTAGTACAGGTGCATCACAGTTTTCTTTCTTTCTGCATACAAGCTGCTTTTAAGTCATTTTGCTGGATTGTTCAAACGCTGGGCTGTGTCATTTAAAATATCAACCATGTTCTACCAGGCTGGTATGGCTCAGTGGTCGACCCATGCACCAAGAGGTCACTGGATGGATTCCCAGTCCAGGCATATGTCCGGTTGTAGGCTCTTGGGTGCAGGCTCAGTCCCTAGAGGGAACATAAAGAGATGGCCAATCGATGCTTCTCTCTCATCGATATTTCTCTCTCCTTCTCTCCCTTCCTCTCTCTTTAATATCAATAAAAAACATTTTTTTGTTTTGTTAATCCTCACTGGAGGATATTTTCCCAATGATTTTTAGAGAGAGTAGAAGGGAGGGAGGAAGAAAAGAGAAGAGAAGAGAAGAGAAGAGAAGAGGAGAGGAGAGGAGAGGAGAGGAGAGGAGAGGAGAGGAGAGGAGAGGAGAGGAGAGGAGAGGAGAGGAGAGGAGAGAGCGATATCCCTCTTGTTGGCCCAGCCAAGATGCTGTGTGCTGGAGGGGGCTGAGGTCTGCAGACCCAGGAGGTGATGACAGGGAGGCTTGCTTGCCACCCTGGTCCAACCAGTCCCTCATCCTCCTCTCCATACACATCGATTGGTTGCTTCCCAGTTGCTCTCTAACCCAGGCCAGGGATGGAACCTGCAACCAAGGTAAGAGGTATGTGCTCTAGACTGGCAATTGAACCCGAGATCCTTCTGTCCATATGCCAAGGCAACCAGACGGGGTATAAAAGCATATAAAAAAAATCAACCATGTTCCAATGAAACTCCAAGGTGGAGCAGAGTCCTGAGGTCAGTGACCCCCCTTGAGCCTGCCAGGGAAGTACTTGAAGGCCCACTGACCTTCCTAAGGAACCTCCCCTACAGATGTCCTACCTGCTCATACCCAGCAGGGAAGGAGCCTTTACACTGAGAAGCTACAGCTCTGGAAAGCTGGGGGTGTCAGTGCACAGGGAGGAGGAGTGGGGAGACGCCTTTCTAAGGCTGTGATTTCTTAAATCTAGACAGTTTTAGACCTTATGTTGGAGTTTGCATCCCCAGTGTGGGTGCACTCAGAGTGTCATTTGTGCACATCCTCAATGTCTATAAAAGTCAGGAGTGTGGGTCCTGGGCTAGGGATTGAGAATTTGGGAGTTCATTTGGATTAGACCCCGCACTGAATCCAGCTGAGCACGTCCTCACTGCGAGCTGAAGCCTGAGAGAGGGAGCGTTTCCATTATTCCCTAGGGAAAGGAGAGTGTTGGAGCTCCCAGACTTCACTCCTGGGGCTGCTCAGGCATCCCTCCTCCCTCCCCCAGGGACTGGCCCGTCCCAGGGACTCTGTCTCAACCTGGAGAGTCTAGGATGTAAACCTTCTGAAAGTGGCTCTCCTTGTGTCCTGTGGGAAGCAGGCTGTTCATCTGAGCTGATTGCAATACTTCTTTCTTTCCTTCGGATCCTTTATCCACTGAATAGTGCAGCCTTTCGAGCTACTTCCCTGAGTACTTTCATTCCCTGTGTGAGAAATAACACTTTCAGTGTCTTGGACTTAAAAATGTACATTGAGCCGAAACTGGTTTGGCTCAGTGGATAGAGCGTAGCTGATGTTTCTTTTCTTTCTTTCTTTTTTTTAAAAAATATTTTTTTTTGATATTTTTTTACAGAGAGAAAGGTAGAGGGATAGAAAGTCAGAAACATCGATGAGAGAGAGACATCGATCAGCCGCCTCCTGCACCCACACCATGGGGGATGTGCCCGCAACCAAGTACATGCCCTTGACTGGAATCGAACTCGGGACCCCTCAGTCCGCAGGCCAATGCTCTATCCACTGAGCCAAACCGGTTTGGCCGATGTTTCTAACTCTATCCTTCTCCCTTCCTCTCTGTAAAAAATCAATAAAATATATATTTTTTAAAATGTGAATTGAATCCTGGCCGTTGTGGATTGATTCCTGGTCAGGGCCCATACCTAGGTTGTAGGTTTGATCCCTGGTTGGGGTCTGTGCAGGAGACTATGGATCAATGTTTCTATCTCACATCAATGTTTCTCTCTCTCTCTCTCTCTCTCTCTTTCTCTCTCTCGTCAATAAAAAGGAATTTTTTAAAGAGTGAATAAAGTTAGTTGAATCAAACAGGATTTTTGAAAAAAATGTAAATTGATTGAGATATCATGTTGGAAGGCAAGTAAATAATGGAACTAAATAGAATTTTTGGTACCTTCCAGGCTAGAAAACCTCAAGATGTGAGATGAATGTGTTTAAGCTTTCAGGCCCATTTTTTTTTTCTTTTTACATCAGTGTTTTTAATTGATATGAGGAAAAAGTACCAAAGCTTCTGCAAATTTTTGAAAAATTTACTATGTTTAAACAGCTAAACCGAAACCCAAATTGTGTCATAACATGCTACATATTTCTGAAAATACCTTTAAGTGAGATTAAGGGACAGGACAAATTAGGGTGCAACTTGTCTTTTAGTTAGCAAGATATTTGAATTCTTTTTATTTCAGTAATCATTAGTTTTTAAAATAATTAAATCTTAGAATGGTTTCCTTAGATGTTAAAAAGTTGTAATTAAAGAAATACTTGTAGATAGTAAAACATGGTATATATAAGTTTCTGTGTTTATCTTAAATCTGTAAGATAAAAATGTCTAACTGCCCACATATCCTGGTGTCTCCAAAAATGTTACTCCAGCTATTCCCAAATACAGTTTTCATCATTTCTTGAGCCTCTCTGTTGGTAGTTTTTTTGTTTATTTGTTTTTTAAATGTGAAAGCAAAGCATTGAACGTGCATGTTGTTCTTCTCCATGTTTGTCCTTATAATGAGAAGTCATATTCCGCATGGTTTGGTATTTGCTGACAACGTAGGCCTCCTCCTCTCTCTTCCCTGTGTCTGCATAGGGCAGGCTGATAAGAACATTCAGGACTCGCTCCTCTGGCACTGGCTTCAGATTCCAACCACACAAACTCATCTGCGTGCAGAATTCTTGCCCTGGCCCCGCCCCTGACAAAGAGTCTTTGCTGGAACTGCCTGGTCAGGCTCCTAACTCCTCCCACGCCTGTCTTTGCATGTCCTTGTAAAACTCAACTTTAGCAGGTACCCCGCTAAGCCGGGTGAACCAGAGTCCCCCACCCTCCTATCTGACCACCCTCTATAGCTGATCCGGTGATGCCTGGTCCCCCTGGTTTATCTGCTGTAAGAGTTCTGTTTGGTCTGTTTAGCAGGTACCCCCTCACTCCTGATTTTTCTCTGAGGAATTTTCCGTCCACTGTCCCCCACCCTGCTCTCTGGCCATGAAGTCCCACTTGCCCATGCTGTGCTGAGTTGACTTCAATCCTTGAAAGAGTCCTTTCTCGCCCACTGCAAAATGCCACAGCAGCCATCTCTATACCTATCACAGTGGTTCTCAACAAATTCTGCTTTACTATCTTTGACAAATATAATTGATTATTTTTACTGTATTACCCATTAGCCACAATAAAAACCCAGGCCATTTTTTTTTTACTCTGAAGCTATTTCACAACTGCTTGAGAGGTCACCCTGCCCTCCCAAGAGACCTCAGTTATGTGACTGAGGCCTTTCTCTGCCCTCTGTGTGTGCATGTGCTATCTTTACAGGTGGCAATCACAGTGAGCAGCAGGTCCCGTCATGACCACCGCTGTGCGTCTGGCTCCTGCTCTGACTTGCTCACTGCTCTGCTGCCTGCACTGTGTGTGGCTGCTGGGCTCTGGGGAGCTGGTGCTGTGAGCTGTGCTGCCCCATGTGGCTTTTGCTGAGCCGGCCACGCCTCAGTTCTATGTGCAGACCAGAGTGGGCAGTTTTGAGAATTTCAGGCATTTGGGAGCAGGAGTGTGGGGTTGGGCCCCTCCTTAAAGTGGTCCTGGGTTGTTGCCTTTGCTGGGCTTCATCTGTGTATTAGAGGGAAGCGGTGACAGTGACAGAGGCGGAGTTGGCCCCAACATGCCCTGGGGGTGGGTGTGGGTAAGGGAGCCGACACCCTGTGGCCCCATCTAGTTGTCACTTTTGAAAGAGCAGTTATTTAAAAAGAGAAAGAAGAAAGGAGGAAATACAGCCAGTAGGTGGCCAGCAAAGCCCACCCCCTAATACTAGAGGGCTCCCCAGTACTCGTTTTTTCCCCAATATATTTTATTGATTTTTTACAGAGAAGAAGAGAGTTAGAAACATCGATGAGAGAGAGACATTGACCAGCTGTCCCCTGCACACTCCCCACTGGGGATGTGCCCGCAACCAAGACACATGCTCCTGACCGGAATCAAACCGAGGACCCCCCCAGTCCGCAGGCCAACTCTCCATCCACTGAGCCAAACCAGCTCCAGCCTATAACTTTTTTTAAAAAAAATTTATATTTATTTTTCCATCACCATTCTTCCCCCTTACACCCTATTCCATCTCCACCACCACCACCATTCCCACCCTCCACCCCCTGCAATCATCGGACTGTTAGGCCTATAATTTCTTTAGTAAAAGGTTTATTTTCACCTTAAGCCCTGTCCACAGCGCTTGTGGATTAAGGTTAAAACACCTTTGAAATGCCAGATTAATCCTTTTCTCCAGATCTTCTCAAGGAAACACTAGATCTTATTACCTAGATATCATTCCAAATTAATGTACTTTTTATTCAATCATCACATGTTCCTGCCTTGCGAAATTTCCCTCGCTTTCTCAATCTACTACCAATGGATGCCATGTAATCTTTTTCACTTCCCCTCTTTTATTTACCAGTGCACAAAAAGAACTGCAAAACTGCCCTTGTCCCGAGCATTTTCTCAGACCCTTGGAATCATATTCCAGACACATCCTTGGTTTCCCTCAAAGAAAATCTAAAAAACACATTAATTTTTCCATAGGTTTGGATGTTCTAATGTTAACAAACTCACGGATAAAAGAACTCTCAAGAGTACTGGGGAGCTGAAGCCGGTTTGGCTCAGTGGATAGAGCGTCGGTCTGCGGACTGAAAGGTCCCAGGTTCGATTCCGTCAAGAGCATGTACCTTGGTTTCGGGGATATCCCCAGTAGGGAGGGTGCGGGAGGCAGCTAATCGATATTTCTCTCTCATCAATGTTTCTGGCTCTCTGTCCCTCTTCCTTCCTCTCTGTGAAAGGTCAGTGGAATATGTTTAAAAAAAAAAAAAGTTATAGGCCTGAGGAGTGACTGCCCTCCATGATCTGATGGTCCTGTGAGGTTGCTTTCTGTTCCTGAGCTGGTAAGATTTACTCCATAAGCCTGTATTCTTGCCCAAGCTATGTAGGAGTATGTTGTTTAACGTCGAAGTAGCAAGGGTTTCCCTGACTACTGCCAGCTGTCAATTAGGCAGAAAGAGATGTGCATGAATTTCTGTCCAATCAGGGGCACCGCTGGGACAGGTGGGTGGGGCCACACACCTCCCAGGCTGGATGTCAGAACTGGCTGGTGACAGCGTGTTCTCCTCCCTTAATGGTTCCTGGTGGCTCTGAGGCAGCCTCTGTGCCACCGTGATCTACAAAGACCATGGGACTCTGGGAGGGACTCGGAGACCCAGGAAACCCAGAAATGGTGAGTGTGCAGGGCCAGCTTCCGAGATGGGCACGAGATGCCCCTGGGACCGTATGGAGCGCCCTGTGCTGGACCAGCCTTCTTCCCACGGTCAAATCCAGAGCCTGCAGACCCGCGTTCCCCCGGGGGCTCTGCTGAGGCCTGGGTCCCCTTCAGCACACAGCGCGGGGGGCTGGGCTGACAGCCGCTGCCCCGCTTCCTCCCCTCCCCTCCCCCGGCTGTCTTGCCCAGTCCCTGTGCTCAGCGAGGTTGGCACCGGGCCCACACCTCTCGCAGCAGCTCTGCGCGGGCAGCCCCCCGCATCTCCCAGAGTGTGCTCGCCTGCAGGGCGGATCATCAAAGGGCCGTCAGGACTCGGTCTCTGGGTTTGTTTGTGAAAGCAGCTGTGGAATGTGGTGCCTCCAGTTTCTCCTTCTTGCTCTGGGGGGCCCCTTTTCTCGTGCGGTTTTCAAATATTTTGGAAGCAGGGTCTCAATACCATGACCCTGTCACCCCGTCGCTTGGGACTGGCAAGAAGTACATAAACGCCCCGTTTCCTGTATTGCGTTCCCAAAGGCAAATCCCCGTCTTGGAATCGCAGTATCATTTTCAATGATTGGTCCTCCGGGGTGCATTTCAAACGGATCCCATATTTTACTTGTTTATATATTTCTTAACAGAGTAATGGAATGTTCTCTTTTTAAAATTTATATTTGTGAATATTTTACAGGAAAAAAAAATCCTAGGATAACCGCCTGAAATATGTTGTATGAAATCCTTTTGCCGTTTTTCCCAGGATCTTGCCTGGGCACAGGCATCCTATGGGAAGGCCTGGGGGTGGAGGTTCCTCTTTGTGGGGGAATTTTTTTGAGTCTTCTTTTGTCAGCACTGCCCCTCCCTGAATCTGTCACTTGAAAACCTTTATTGACTGGTTTGTCTCATTTTTTTTATCAATAGGAATAAAATGTTTTTCATCAGTAGAGCTTGAAACGCAGTATAAAGTAGTTCCAAACAGGCACAAAAGGTAAACTCTGAAAAAATTAAATATTTCAGTATTACATTTTTATAGTTATACAGAGGGCCTGATAGAGTTCTTTCATTCTTTTCTCCTGAGAATGTGCAGTAAGTTTCTGAAGTTTGTTTTGCTTTTAAGTTGTGGATCAAAAAAAAGAAGGGAGAGGAGTTTCTGTGAAAAGTGTCCTCATGGGTGATCTGGTCACATTCTTTTTAAAATATATATATATATTTTATTGATTTTTAACAGAGAGGAAGGGAAAGGGATAGAGTTAGAAACATTGATGAGACATTGATCAGCCGCCTCCTGCACGCCCCCTACTGGGGATGTACCCACAACCAGGATACATGCCCCTGACCAGAATCGAACCTGGGACCCTTCAGTTCGAAGGCCGACGCTTTATCCATTCAGTCAAACCGGTTTCAGCGATCTGGTCACATTCTTAATTGAGCAGGTTATGGTGGGTAGTCTGACCTCAGGTCTATAACTCTATTAGTAAGAGGTTCTAAGATTAACACACCTTTAAAATGCCGTAATTAGGCCGACTGTTGGGGCTCAGTAGTTGAGCCTTGACATATGAACCAGGAGGTCATGGTTCGATTCCCAGTCAGAGCACATGCCCGGTTGCAGGCTTGATCCCCAGTACGGCCATGCAGAAGGCAACCAAACATTCTCTCTCATCATTGATGTTTCTATCTCTCATCCTTCCTCTCTGAAGTTAATAAAAAATATTTAAAAAATAAAAAATAATAAAATTCCCTAATTAATATTCTTTAAGAGAGCACATCATCTTGGTAATTATCCTGTAATCCAATCCCCCTTTGCTTTTTCCTACCCTCAAGTGATCTTCCTTATAGCCCCTCCTTAATTTCAAATGTATAAAAGAAACTGCAATACTGTTATTCTTTGGAGCATTTAAAATTTTTATTCCTGACAATTGTCATCAGTCTTGGCCCAAATAAACTCATAAAAATTATCTATAGGCTTTGGACATTTATGTTGACAGGGTGTTTTCAAATACAATTCCAGCCCAGCTGGTGTGGCTCAGTGGTTGAACATTGACCTGGGAACCAGGATATAAAGGTTTGATTCCATCCCCAGTGGTGGGGGGAGAGGGCGTACAGAAGGCAGCCAATAAATGATTCTCTCTCATCATTAATATTTCTAACTTTCTCACCTTCTCCTTTCCTTTCTGGAATCAATAAAAATATATTTAAAACAAAGCAAATACAATCCCAGGGTGTCCTTTTGCAGAGCAGAAGTGTTCTAGTAGATTCCTGAGAAAAGCTACAGCCACCTGGAAATGGGCTGTAAGTGCCAAGGCGGGTGCAGTGATGAAGCCCTCTCTGACGTAATTATTGCTCCTGAGGCCTAGACATTTTGCATTTAGAGTGTAATGTGTGCACACTGAAAGATCTGTGAAGATCAAGGCTTCTTTCTCATGGACAAAAGGTTTATAAATTGGGAGGTTTCAGGCTGAGGGTTTCCTCACTGTGAGGATGGAATCCTGGAGAGAGGGAAGGGGTGTGGAGCTCCCAGTGCTCATTCCTGGGGCTGCTCAGGTGTCACTGATGGTCCTTCCCCAGGGACTGACCCACTGCTGGGAGGTTTATCTTAGCAAGGGGTGTCAGACCCTTAGTGGCAACATTCAACTTTCTGAGTGTGGGTTTCCTTCTGAACTATAGGGAAGCAGGCTGCTTATCTTGATTTCAATATTTGTATTTCTTTTTTTTTAATTCATTTTTTTAGTTGATTTCAGAGAGAAAGGGAGAGTGAGAGAGAGATTGAAACATCAATGATGAGAGAGAATTAATGATTGGTTGCCTCCTGCAAGCAACCTGGGCATGTGTCCCTGACCGGAATCGTCCTGGGACTCTTCAGTCTGCAGGGTAACGCAATATCCACTGAGCCAAACCGGTTAGGGCTGTGTTTCTTTTTACTGAATTACTTCCTGCGGTGAATATTGCAGCACTGTGATCTAGTTTGTTCTAGCACCTGGGCTTTTACTCTGTAAGTTGATTTAGAGATAGAATGTGATACTTGTGGAATCAAGGAGAATTTTGGTTCCATTTATTGAGAGAACCTGAAGATAGGTGAGTATTTTAAATTCTCAGGTGTTTTTCCTATTTGGGGGGCAGTGTTTGTATGTCCATGTCTCTATCTAGAGAACTTGCACATTGAAAAGGTTTGCCATTTCTAAGGCAACAGATTAACCAATTTTAATGGATGTGAGAAAACAGCAATTGAGTTTATATATTCATTGACATGAGGAAAACGCTTCAAAACTTGTAAGAATTTATGAAAATCATGGTATTTTTTAGGTCTTCATTGCAAACTCCTAATGCATTATCATATGCTACTCATTCCCAAAAAATATCCCCAGGATGAAATATAGTGAAGGGACAAACTGTTATAACACATCTTGTCCCTTTTGTGAGAGAGAGATTGGGAAAGTTTTGATGCTCTCCTGTTTTATATTCATTACTGTTTCAGGCATTAAATCTTGGAGTGGTATTCTATGTAGAGAAGGTAAAATTAAATTAATTCTATAAAGCAAAAACTAATTAAAAAACTGAGTAAGCATAGAAGATATGGTATATATAAATATTTTTTCTTAAAAAATTTTTAAAAATTGATTTTAGTGAGGAAGAGAGAGAAAGAGGGAGATAGAAACATCAATGATGAAAGGGAATCATTGACCTGCTGCCTCCTGTATGCTCCACACTGGGGATGGAGCCTGCAACCCAGGCACGTGCCCTTCCTTGACTGGGAATCGAACTTTGACCTCCTGGTTCATAGATTGACGCTCAGCCACTGAACCACGCTGGCTGGGCTATACTTTTCCTTTTAAAAAAAGAAATAGTATATTGGAAGGTTAATTCAGTTTCTAAGCTAGAAAACTAACTTAAGGAGACTCCCCGCCTATACTAGTATATCCTGCTCTACCCTTGTGCTCTTACTCCATCCACCCTCAAGTAATCAGTTTTAATCACTTTTTGATCATCTTGTTAGTGTTTATGTAAAAACAAGCCAGTGAGAATTCCCATTTTTCTTACTGGTATTTGTTCTTGGAATGAGAATAGATTCACACTTTTGATATTTGTTTTCTGAAAACTTAAGCCTCACCCCTCCCTTCCCCTGTCCTTATCTGTCAGGCTGATAAGAAGCTGGAGGCTCCTGCTCTGGGCGCTGCTGCTTGCTGGGGAGCCCCTCCCCTGGCCTCTGTTGCCCTGAGTTGCATTGCTGACCTCACAGAGCCTGGGTTCTGTGCTCAGAGGACTCTGGGTTGGCAGGTTTAGTCATTCCTTGATGTTTGGGAGCAGGAGGTTGGGAATGGAGCCCTCCTTATAGTGAGTGGTCCTGGGTCAATGTGTTGTCTGGAACCTACAGTGTGCCGGTGTGGCTGAGGCTGGAGTCCCCCCAATAGGAGGGTGTTCTCAGGCGGGAACGAGAATGATTGTACCCTCTGAATGAGATGAGCTCATAAGGTGTTCACTCCTTGAAGATATTTCCGAAAGAAAGAGAAGAGACAGGGAGAGGCAGCCCACCGGTGCAGGCTGAGCCCACATCCCTAACACCAGAGGGCTGGCCAGGTTGCTTTGCCTCTGCTGCTGCACCTGCCTTGAGGAAGCACAGACCCTGACCCTCTGGGCCGCTCATAGACTCATTATAGCACAGCGAAGCAGTTAGGAGACCCCACTGAGCCCCAGTTTTATATACAAAGGATTCTGGATCTAATTATTCATTTGTTTTTTGGGGGAACGGAAGTATGGGAATGGAAACTTCCTGACATACTTTGGGTCTGATGTTTTGTTTGGAACCTACCTGTGCATTTAGAGCGAAGATGTGACTGAGGCTAAGTTCTCCTTGAAATTTAGGTGAGTTATAGGTGATTACTAGGCTTATTATAGCCTATGAATTTGGTGACACCATCAGATGGTTATTCCTTAAAAAGTAGACTTTTCTCTTTTTATATTTTGTAAATTGTGATTTATTTCATGTTAAATTATAGTTGACATACAATATCATATTATTTTCAGATGCATAACATGGTAATTTAAAACTTATATATGTTAGGATGTGATCAGCAAATAAGTCAGTAACCATCTGTCACCTTTCAAAGTTATTGTTTTACTCTTTCAAGCTATTTCATACCTGCTGGAGATAACTGACTTAGTCTCTCCAGAGACTTCAATTGTGGAAGTAAGCCCAGTGGCATGGCTCAATGGTTGACCATTGACCTGTGAATTGGGAGCTCACAGTTCAATTCCCAGTCTGGGCACATCTCTCTGTCCCTCTCCCTTCCTCTCTGAAGTCAATTTAAAAAAATATATTTAAAAAAATTGTGGAAGTAACAGGTCTTTGGCCATGTGTGGTGTCATGAGCTGAGGGATTCTCATGCTGGGGTTGAGCTATCATGTTCCTTTACTCCACAGGGGAGGGGAGAGGCGGGGGGCGGGGGAGCCGAAGGGGGTGTGGTGTATGGTGAAGGGTGTTGAAAATAAAAAAAGGGAGGGCATCCTCTAGAGTGGCTGAAGGAAAGTGTTAGGTCAGAGGTGACCCAGATAACACTAGTGCACCAGACAGATGGCCACACAAATGCTGGTCCCTTCCTGAAACCCGTGATGGACCAGTGCTTCAGGCAAATGGTGATGCAAATATTGGCTCTATTTCTGAAACTCCTGTCCGAGACAGCGGTGGAAATTCCATCCGCTCTCACTGAATAGCTGTATAAAGAAAATGCCTTGGCTCTCGCCCAATGCGACTTCTCCAGCCCTAACCTCAAACCCGTGAACCTCTCCTGGGAGCATAAGATTAAAAGCTCTTCCTTTTGACTGTCCTGGACTCTCTGTCTTTGTTCCCTGCACTGCAAACCTCACAGAAAGCACTGCTGACGCCTTTATATAATTTATAATCATGGCAAATTCATAATGAAGCCATGGTGGATGCTGATGAGCTCTCTTGCAATCTGTAGCTTTTAACCTGCCCCTCAGTGTCAGCAGGTCGCAGAATTGAATGTTAGGGTTGTTCTAGAAGGAGCACTTTGTCTTATTAGTATCTCAGTGTGTGTACCTGCATGTGCCAAAAATTGGCTGGAAGTGTTACCAGACGGGGTCTGGGCCTGAGGCAGGTTTGCCTAGAGCTGGCTTGTAGTGTATTGGTTCTTAACTTTGTGTAGGAAACATTTCACATGAGTCCAGGTGACTTTTGAGAGTGTGTTCATTAAAGACAGGGAGGGCTTAGGGTAGAAAAAACAACAGGAGAGGAAAATTCAGAGAAAAGGGGGCCTTGCAGACTGGTTCAGGGGGTTAGCTCAAGCTGCTGCTGCCCAATGTTCCCCTGGTTGGAAGTCTTGTGGGGTTTAGGGAAAAAAAACAGCAAAGATACAAGGTGTGGCCCTGGCTGGTGTGGCTCAGTAGTTAGGGAAGATATTTCTCTCTTTTCTGAGTCCAGCATGCTACAGAGCAGTCCAGTTCCTCAGTAGGGGAGGCTGGGGATTGAGAAAATGAAAGAAAGAGACAGACACACAGAGATGGAAGGAAAAAGCTGGGGCCAGGTGGGACAGCTTTGATGGAAAGACAGTGATCCAGAGCCAATACAGCGCATTTATTTTATATAGCAAAAACCAGGAAGTTTTACTAAAGCCCAAGACAAAGGAGATTATGTACATTCTTGTAGCTTCTTTGTAATTGTCAGTTTTGGGTGGGCCTGGATAATCATGTTTGTTCCTGGTACTTGGCTGGATTTAGATAATGAAACCCATCCCCTGGTGCCTGAGCTGAAGGTCAGGCTAACAACACATCGGCAAGGTGTGTTTCCAAGATATGGACCTGCCAATGCCAGTGGATTCAGCTGACAATAATTAAAGAAATGCTCATGTGCCTTCCCAGGTGCTCTCTATAAGTTAGAGTTTCAGTCCTCACAAGGGTCAAGGGCTTGGTTCCTGGTTAAGGTCACATTCCTGGATTGTGGTTTCACTCTCCACCCCAGTTGGGGTGAATGCAGGAGAAAACATCTCTCACATCGATGTTTCTCTCCATACCACACCACCCCTCCTGCCGCTACTCCTGCCTTCCTCTCTTCCATACACTCTGAACAGCAATGGAAAAATATCCTAGGTGAAAAAAAAGAAAAAAGAAACAAGATGTGGGTGTGCTCTTTGAAGAGTTTTGAGGTGGCTTCTTTGTCTTGAGACTTTTTTTTTTATCTCTCTTTGATTCCCAAAATCCTATGGGAATATTAATTAGTTTTTTAGGTGTGTCCTTCAATATGTGGACTCATCAAAATGTGCATATAGAGGGATCAGCGGTTATTTTCTGGTTAGTTTCATTTTAACGTATATATATTTTTATTAATTGTAAAGAGGAAGGGAGAAGGAGAGATAGAAACATCAATGATGAGAGAGAATCTGATTGGTTGCCTTCTGCATGCCCCCTACTGGGGATCAAGCCCACAACCCAGGCATGTGCCCTTGTCCGAAATTGAACCGGAGACCCTTCAATGCTCTGTCTATTGAGTCAAACTGGCTAGGGCTGGTTAGTTTCATTTTTAAAGAATGTCATCATGAACATCATTGTAGAGGGACCAGGATTAAGGCCATTTTATCCCTGGACAATCTGGAATTTGCAAACCATTTGCTCCTTAGTGTCCTTGGTTAGGGAAGATAAAACTTTGTGATTCATTAGCTGGATATAAATTGCTCAGGTTGTTTGGCCTTGTTTAATTATTTTATCTCAGTTTCCCTTATTTCAACCAAAGCAATCTGTTCACCTTTTTACTATCCTGCCTCAGAAGCAGCCCAGATGCACAGGAGCATAGGGGTTTTATGGTCTAAGTTGTCCTGCCTTCTTCCTAATATCTGAACTCCAAGTTCCAAATAACTTTATAGGCCATAAAATTGTACCGAAAGAAGGAAGAACTGAGTCTGTGATAAATATTATGCAAGGTCAAAGTAGTGCTTCCCTACAAGAATAGTTTTAGTCAGCCAGCTGCCTTAGATTGGAGGCATACCTTGGAGATATTGCAGGTTCAGTTCCACACCATCGCAGAAAAGTGCATGAGTCAATAATTATTCTACAATTTTTTTGGTTCCCCAATAGATAAAGAAGTTCTACTTATATGATGCTTTAGTCTGTTAAGTGTGCAATACCATGTCTCTAATGTCAGTGTACATGCCATAGTTAAAAAAAAATACTTTACTGTGCAGCCCTCTCTGGGTAGCATAATTGGTTAGAACATTGTCCCAATATACCAAGGTTGCAGGTTCCATCTCAAGTCAGGGCACATACAAGAATCAACCAATGAAGGAAGGCATAAATAAATGGAAGAACAACAAGAAAGATGTTTCTCTCTTCCTTCCTCTCTCTAAAATCAATAAATAAAATTTAAAAATACTTTATTACTTTAAAAAAGCTCACCACCTTCTGAGCCTTCAGGGAGGTGTAATCATATTGCTGGCAGAAGGTATTATCTCCATATTGATGAAGATGCAAGATCTGGTCACGTGGGCGCGGAGGTGGCTGCGGGCGCCCGTGCTGGTTCCCGGCCGGCGGGTCATGGCCGGTCCCGAGCGAGGCGGTGGGGCCAGGGCTCTAGACTTGCTCCGGGACCTGCCCCGCGTGAGTCTGGCCAACCTGAGGCCGAACCCAGGCTCCAGGAGACCGGAAAGACGACCAAGGGGTCGGAGAAGAGGGAGAAAATGTGGCCGTGGCCATAAAGGAGAACGGCAGAGGGGAACCCGGCCCCGACTGGGCTTCGAGGGAGGCCAGACCCCGTTTTACATCCTAATCCCCAAATATGGATTTAATGAAGGGCATAGCTTCAGACGTCAGCATCATCCTTTGAGTCTCAACAAATTGCAGTATTTTATTGATTTGGGTCGTGTTGATCCTACTCAACCTATTGACTTAACCCAGCTTGTCAATGGAAGAGGTGTGACCATTCAACCATTTAAAAGGGATTATGGTGTCCAGCTGGTAGAGGAGGGTGCTGACATTCTTAAGCAAAAGTTAATATTGAAGTACAGTTGGCTTCAGAACTAGCCATCGCTGCAATTGAGAAAAATGGCGGTGTTGTTACTACAGCCTTCTATGATCCAAGAAGTCTAGAGATTCTGTGCAAACCTGTCCCATTCTTTCTACGGGGACAACCCATCCCAAAAAGAATGCTTCCACCCGAAGCCTTGGTCCCGTATTACACTGATGCAAAGAATCGTGGTTACCTGGCGGATCCTGCCAAATTTCCTGAAGCAAGACTGGAACTTGCCAAGAAGTATGGTTACATTTTACCTGATATCACTAAAGATGAACTCTTCAAAATGCTTAGTACTCGAAAGGATCCAAGGCAGATTTTCTTTGGTCTTGCTCCTGGATGGGTGGTGAATATGGCAGATAAGAAAATTTTAAAACCTGCAGATGAGAATCTGCTCAAGTATTATAGCTCATGAATTCCCTTCCAAGAAAACAGAGTTGTAAGAGTATTGGAAAGGGAATAAAACATACATATTTCTCCTGCATTTTCTTAATTTGTGATTCTCCAGATGCCCTTTTTTTAAAAATGTTTTTGGTGTGATCATATCTTTTTTTTTTTAAATCTAAAATTAAAATGTTCTAAACTAGGACTGCACAGAGGAACTGAAATGGCATGATTCTGTCTCAAATACAAACACGCTGGTGGTCTGCCAAAGGAAGATTATAATATTTAGAATATTTCTCGATTTTTTTCATGATCTTTTCATCTAGGTCTTATTATTACTGTAAATCAGAATGAACTTGCAAGTGGGATGGGATTGATTTGCAGGCCTGCTTAGTCATGGTTAGAACTAGTGAGCTGATGCCCCTTCTTAATCAGTAGCCCGAAGAAAACCTGCTACCCAGGGTTAAATGGTAAGCCTCCACTCAAGGAGATTACATATGGGATGTGAGTTTAAGGTTTAAGAGTGGTGAATGGCTTCTAAATAGTATATTTGCTATCAAAATTGAAACAAAAATTCCAAGTGAATTTTCTTAAGTAATGAATAGACAATTCAGGAATAAGTTACTGATGTTTTTTTCTGGAAGAAAGTAAGTATTCTAATTCTTATTAATATGCATTTACGTATTTCATAGATAATGGAGATCTTTGTCTTTCAGTCATTTTAAATGATGTTGAAAAATTGTTCAGTGAGAATATAAACTATAAAAACAATTGGTAATGTGAAAATTAAACACAGTTAATGAATGTGAAAGATTCAGCAGTCAGTAAGCTTATTTCGTTTTCAAAGATATATCTAACAGAGTAGAAGTAAAATGATTCCCAACTCTGTATTTTCTTAAAATAAAAAATTTAAAAATTAAAAAAAAAAAGATGCAAGATCTGCCAAATGCAATCAATTAAAGCCCAATAAACAAAGTATGTCTGTACTCCTCATGGTAGGTAGAACTTTAAGACAGCATGGCCAGCTAGGCCATGCTAAATGTGGGATTTCCACAAGCCTCTGGACTCTTCGTTTTTGGTAATGGGAACAGAAGGAAAAGCTTTCAGTTTTTTACTATCTTTTTATTTATTTAAACCTCATGCAGATGAGGTGTCATGGGGTGTGGTAAATGGGTAATAAGGAGACAGATGGAAAGACTTTTTTCATAATGACTCGATGGGAGAGAAAGAGGGTAACATCAGTTGTGAGAGAAATACATCAATTGGTTGCCTCCATTTATGTGCCCTTGACCACGAATCGAACCTGTGATACTTCAGTGCATGGGCTGACTGCTGAGCACACTGGCCAGGGCTAATGCTTTTTAATTATGTATATATAATTGCTTTTTAGAGAGAAAGAAAAGGAGAGTGGGAGAGAAAGAGAAACATTGATGTGAGAGTGAACATCAATCAGCTGCCTCCTGCACGCCCCCCTTTCCCCCCACTGGGGATTGAGCCCACAACCCGGGTATGTGACCTGACCAGGAATCCAACCAGCAATCTTTTGGTGCCTGGAACAATGCCCAACCAACTAAGCTGCACCGGCCAGGGCAGATGGCTTAAAAATAATATTTGTTTTATTAGTGTAACATGTCTGTCATTTGCCAGTATACTCTAAACTCTGACATTAGAGAAAGATATGACGTAATGAGATCACAGTAAAAATGTGTTGATAATTTTCACTTGCTTACGATGGTATTAATTTTATAAAAAAATTAAGTGTAGATACAGATTAACTCACAGTATAAATGTTTGGAAATGATAGGTTCAGATGTTACCTTCTTATAAATGGAGTCTATGTGTCCAGTCTCACTCATCCTACTATACACACATTTGGGATGTTTTAGGACTCAGTGGCCTTTGAGGATGTGGCTGTGAACTTCAGTCTGGAGGAGTGGGCTTTACTGGAGCCTTCACAGAAGACACTCTACAGAGATGTGATGCTGGAAACCTTCAGGAACCTGGTTTCAATAGGTAAGGATGACAAGTTCCCTTCACTTCCTCATTTAGAGGACAAATATTTTTTATCCTTCAACATTGTCTTAAGGTGTATAATGTGGGAAGGGAGGACACTGGTAAATAAATTGGGCATGGTTATAGCTAATTATAAAACTAAAATATAATAAATTTTCTATAATTCCTAATATTTTGGAATGCTTTCTCTGGGTCTGCATTATAGGTAAAAAATGGGAAGATGTTGATATGGAAGATCAGTACAAAAACCAAGGGAGAAAACAAAGGTGAGTCATACAATAGAAAGCAGGGTCTCAGAGTCCTAGCTAGTTTGGCTCAGTGGATAAAGTGTTGGCCTGTGGACCAAAAGGTCCCAAGTTCAATTCCAGTGTAAATTGATTAGCCAGGCTGTAATCAGTGTATTTCTCTCACATCGATGTTTCTGTCTTTCCCTCTCTCTTCCACATTTTCTAAAAGATCAATGGAAAAAATATCTTTGGATGAGGATTAACAAAATGAAAAAGACAAAAGAACCCCTGCTTCAAATTAATCACTCCCAGAAATTTTCACCAAATTCTTTTATTTTTTATTTTATTTTATTTTAAATATATTTTATTGATTTTTTACAGAGAGGAAGGGAGAGGGATAGTTAGAAACATCGATGAGAGAGAAACATTGATTAGCTGCTTCCTCCGCTAAGCCAAACCAGCTTTGACCCATATATTTTCTTATATCTGACATAGATGTTCACTTTTGCAAGCTAGTTCCCATGAAGACAGCATTAATAAACCATATATATGAATGAAACTCTTTTAATAATTGCAAGGTAAAGTTGTCTTTTAGAGTTTTCAGTGTGTTCTATTTCAAACAATACTTATCAAGCAGAATACGTACAATGTTGCTATAATTTATAAAAATATACTTCAAATATTCTACTAATAAATACATAACATCGCTAATAAATAAATTATTAATAATGTGCTTTTTTTCCTTCCCCCTCCACCCCTACCAGAATTCATATAGTAGAAAGGCTCTGTAAAGGAGAAAAAAGTAATCATTATGGAGAAAACATCAGCTTTATTCCCAATATTAATGTGAAGAAGAAAATGTTTCCTTCAGTAAAACCCTGGGAAGACAGTGTGCGTGGAAAAGTCGTCATGGATCATTCATCCAATAATAGGTACACTAGGTGTCACACTGGACACGAGCCAGCTGAGTATCATAAGTATGGAGAGAAGCCATATAAATGTAACATATGTGGGCGAGCTTTCCGTTATCTTCAGTGTTTTGAAAAACATGAACAAAATCACAATGTTGAGAAACCCTATAAATATAAGGAATGTGGGAAAACCTTCATATGGCTCAAAGCCCTCCAAAGACACATGATCACACACACTGTCAATGCTCCTTACAAATGTAAGGTGTGTGGGAAAACCTTTAGTTCTTTAGCTGCACTGCAAATATGTGAGAGAACCCACACAGGGGAGAAGCCCTATCAATGTGAACACTGTGGGAAAGCCTTCAGATGTTATAAAAGTTTTCAGAGACATGAAAGAAATCACACTGAAGAGAAACCCTATCTATGCCAAAAATGCGGTAAGGCATTCATGTACCCCAGTTACCTTCGAATACATGAAGCAACTCACACTGAAGAGAAACCCTATGAATGTCAGGAATGCGGAAAGGCCTTCAGATCTTACAGTGCCTTAAAACCACACAGAAGAACTCACGAAGGAGAGAAACCCTATGAATGTAAGGAATGTGGAAAGACTTTCAGTAATTACAGGTCCTTACAAATACATGAAAGGTCTCACACAGGAGAGAAACCCTTTGCGTGTAAGCATTGTGGTAAAGCATTCAGCGCTCCCAATTACCTTCGAAAACATGAAAGAACTCATATTGCAGAAAAACGGTTTAAATGTAAAGAATGTGAAAAAGCCTTTAGATTTTCTAATTCCTTACAAACACATGAAAGGACGCACACAGGAGAGAAACCCTATGGATGTAAAGAATGTGGAAAAGCCTTCAGATCTTCTGGTAACTTACAAACACATGAAAGAACTCACACAGGAGAGAAACCTTACAAATGCAAGGAATGTGAAAAATCCTTCAGATATTCCAGTTCTTTGCAAATGCACAAAAGGACTCACAAAGGAGAGGAACCCTATGTCTGTAAAAAATGCAGTAAAACATTCAGATATCCCAGTAATCTTCGAATACATGAAAGAATTCACAGTGGGGAGAAGCCCTATGGATGTAAGCAATGTGGAAAGGCCTTTATATCTTACAGTTCCTTACAAACACATGAAAGGACTCACACTGGAGAGAAGCCCTTTGAATGTAAACATTGTGGTAAAGCCTTCATTTCTCGAAAATCCCTTCAAAGACACATGAAAATGCATACTTGAAATAACACAGTATCAGTGTAAGGAGTGTGGGAAGCATTCACTTGTCTTAGTTTGCATCAAAGACAAAAGAATTCACACTGGAAATAGACACTATGAATGAAAACAATGTGGTAAAGCCTACATTGAACAGAGTTCCTTACAATGACATGAAAAAACTCACATTGGAATAAGAACTATGAATGTCAGTTCTGCAGAAAAGCCTTTACTTTTAACAAAATCCTTCAAAATCACAAGATGAGAAACTATATAGATGTGAGGCATGTGGGAAAACTTTTAGTCATTTCTCTTCTGAAGATGTGAAATGACTCACTGGATCAGATCTCTTGAATGTAATTAGTGTGGGAAATGCTTCAATTGGCCCATATCCTTACTTGAAAAACTTCCACTAAAAATATAAAAATGTAAATAATGTAAGAATGTGTGATGAAAAGTAATTAATATAGCTCTGACTGATGTGGCTCACTTGGTTGAATGTAATTCCCATGCACTAAAGGATTTAGTTTTGATGCCCAGTCAGGGTACATTCCCATGTTTCTGGTTCAATTCCTGGTAGGGGTATTAAGGGATGCAACTGAAAGGATGTTTCTTTCTCATGTCAATGTTTCTCTCTCTACCCTTTTCCCTCTCTGTCTGTCTCTGTAAAATCAATTAAAAAAAAACCAGGATATCCTTAGGTGAAAATTAAATTAATTCATATATAATGTTATAGAAAATTTTCAACAGTAAAGGGTTAGTAATAGAATTGTAACTCTCTCTCCCTCTTCCTCTCCTCTCCCCCTCTCTCTTTTCTTATTCCTCTCTCTCTCTTTCTTAAATCAATTTTAATAAGCCCAGCATATCCTCAGGTGAGAATTAAATTAATTCATATACATATAATATTGTAGAAAAATTTCCCAACATTAAAGGGTTTTAATAAAATTGTAAATTATATTCACCCAACTTCTTTCTTTTCTTACTAAATAGTGCATTATTGAATAGTGGGTTTTTACTGAAGTAGGCATTTGGACAAGGGAAGTTAGGAGCATTGACCAATTGCATCATTAAAAGTCCACCTACAATTTCAACTAGGCCTCTGTATGTATGGATTTCCAATTTTTTACATAGATTTTTAATCCCAATATAAGTGGGCTGTGTAGTTCAAACTTACATTGTTCAAGGGTCAACTGAAACTACTTTCAGAAATGAATATCGATGGGAGATAGTTCTGTGAGTTGTCTTCAGCAATAGTCTATAACATGACGAGGTAGTGATTTATTAAATCAGTAACATTGTCTTTTTATATTTTGAAATCTGTTAAATTTATGGATTAATTCAAGTGTTTTTCTAATATGCAATTAGGTTGTGTTTTTTTTTAAGATGTTTATTTTTGTATGTATTAAAGGCCATTGAAAAATGACAGTTTGGTTTAAGTTGAGATTTTCCTACAGGCCTAGTGACAGTTCCTGCACATTCCTGGTCTATTATACTAGTATATATTCTCCCTTTCTTATTCAATAAGTCTTTTTTTGGTGGTGGGAAGGGGGTAAAAATCCTACTTTTCCCACTCTTATAAAAAGTTGGAGTAAATTTTATCATGTTTATGAAAGAATGAAGTTTTATGTGTTATTATTTTTACTGTTAAACTTTTTCTTTTTCTTTTGACCGACATGGTAAGTAGGTGTTGATTTAAGAAGAGAGACCTGCTCTGGTTGGATGGCTCAGTTGGTTGGAGTATCATTCTGTCCACCAAAAGAACTGCAGGTTTGATTCTAGGCAGGAGGCAACTGGTCGATGTTTCTCATAGTTCTCTCTCTCTCCCTCACTCCCTCTCTCTTAAATCAATAAAAAGAAATCTTCAGATGAGGATTTTTTTAAAAAAAGAGGAGTTCTGTGATAGGGCAAATATCTCAGTTGGAGCTATTCCCTCTTTTGGTAGTGGTAGAAAGATTTTTCAGGACTCACTTTCTCTATGGTTCCATGTTAAAATATACCAATAGCCTCACTTGTATGGATTTGGGAGGCAGAAGCCAAGAAGTCATTCTGTCTAATATTGGAGTCACACCATACAGAGGGAGACAGATACATAGGAACTTCAAGGATACCATCTTCCAGCTGATTTTTTGAATTTCTTACCCTTCAATCAAGTGTGTCTTCAAAACCACCACCAACTCTTCAGTTTTCATTTTCTTAGAGGTGTAGTTTTCCACAGACATCTTCACAAGATCCACATCAAAGGTCTATTGGAGTGTGGATTACTTTTAAGCCATCTGTGTCCACGAAGAAACAGTTTTGGTTTTCGATGCTTTATTTTCTGGTGTTGCTTTTTTTTGGATTATCCTATATAATAAAAAGGTAGCATGCAAATTGACCCTCACACCCTTATACAAGATGGCTGCCCCCTGTGGTCAAAGATGGCCATCACAAGATGGCCAGCAGGGGAGGGTAGTTGTGGATGATGAGGCCAGTAGGAGAGGGCAGTTAAAGGTGACCAGGCTGGCCGAGGAGAGCAGTTGGGGGTGACCAGGCCAGCAGGGGATAACAGTTAGGGGCAATTGGCCGGCAGGGGAATAGTTAGGCTTCAATCAGGTTGGCAGGGGAGTAGTTAGGGGTGATCAGGCAGGCAGGCAAGCAGTTGGGAGCCAGCAGTCCTGGATTGTGAGAGGGATGTCCAAATGCCGGTTTAGGCCTGATCCCTGTGGGTGCCAGATTGGAGAGGGTGCAGGTTGGGCTGAGGGACCCTTCTCCTCCCACCCCCTCCAGTGCATGAATTTCATGCACCGGGCCTCTAGTATCAACATGCCGCCCAATTATAGGAAACAGTTTTATAGTATTAATAGTGCAGGTGAGCCTTGGCTGGCGTGGCTCAGTGAATAGTGCGTCAGCCTGCAGATTGAAGGGTCCTGGTTCAATTCCAGTCAAGGGCACATGCCTGGATTGCAGGCACAATTCCCAGTAAGGGGTGCACAAGAGGCCGCCGATCGATTATTCTCATCATTCATATTTCTCTCTCCCTCTCCCTTCCTCTCTGAAATAAATAAAAATATATTTTAAAAAAATAACGGACATTTCCTTGGGTGAAGATAAACAACAACAATGAAACTCCCCAAAAAACAAGGGTTAAGAAAGAAAGAAAGAATTAGTAAGAGTAAGTGCAAGAAGGTGTCTTTGGGAAGACCTGGGTCATTCAGTAGAAGCAGAAGGTGTGCAGGGAGGTGTTCAACTCTTCTCAAACTCCTGCATCAGCTTGTTGCTCTCACTGCCCCTCTCGTGTGCTGAGAGCCCTGGCGGAGCTCATGAGTGCCCAGGATGGCATCTCTGTGGTTGTCCTGGATGTCCACATTGAGCAGGTCTCCTGCTCTCTGAAATTCAGATTTTTTTTGCCACCTGGTTGCACACACACTCTTCACAGGTGAGAATCAGGTTGAACAGATTTTTGTGTGGTAGGCAGTTAGACAGACATGAGCAGAGCAAGGATGATGGGCAAGGTACAGAAGGTTACCAGGGCAGAAAGCTATGGGCACCTAGCAATTGCAAAACCAGGGTCATCTTTCCTCCCCTAGCATATTGCTGGTCATTTGCTTTAGATGCCCTGACCTTTCATATCTCTGACATGTGGCTAGTCAGGCAGGTTAGACCCCCTTTGTATGGTAGATGGGAACATGTGGCCCTTCTGGTGCTCCAACTCCCCCCCAATCCTCCACCCCGCTAACCCACCCTATGGGAAATGCAATGAAGGCCATTAGTAAGCAGCCTGTGAGACCTTGGGAACCTGGCCAGCTCCTCAGACTAAAAAAGGCCAAAGAGAAAGTGCTTCTGGTTGTGACTCTGGATTGTAAACAGCTGGTATTTTGATATCACACAGCTTACTCACAGGCTTGTCCTCCCTCTACATGCCCTGTTTTGCTCTGTTTTCTGTGCTCTAAAAATTTCGTGCTGGGAAAGTCTGGGGCAGCAAAACAATTGCACCAGCCAGCCGCCCTTGGTGCAGCCTGTTTGCAGGCCAGATGGGATTTGGCTGGACAACTTCACTGGTGGCAGCTGGTGCCATGGTAAACTTCACCAGTCAGCCACCACTAGTGCACATGCAAATTCTAATAATCCCCTGTCTTTCACAGATAGTCCTCTGGGTTATTTCTTTGGAATCCATGAACAATAAGCTGAGGTTTTTCTGGGATTTCAGCACTTTGCATAACACCCTTAAAGGGAGAATAAATAAGGGGGCCAGAGAACAGCCCTTAAGCATTGAGTCCCCAGGACAATGAGGCTCTGACTTGCTTCCGCTCTAGGCCCAGAAAGCAGCAAAACCACATAAGCAACGCTATGGGTGACATCAGGGCCAGCTGCATTGACTGATGACCCCCTGTCCTTGAGCCGAACAATCGTGGAGACCACAACGCTGAGGAGACACTAGTGGAAAGCTGCTAAATATTCTATTGAGATCCTCCCCTTCGACCTACCCTAAAGTCTCCACCTTAAAAGCTCTTAAGATGGAAAGACCCAACACATTCTCCCTCTCAGGAGCATGCCCCTCCCTCTCTTTTTCCCCCAGGTGCATTAACTTTACCTTCCTCTCTCCTAATCTTCAAGAGCCCTCCCTTTTGACTTTGTAACTTATTTCCTGAGCCCATTTATTCTATGGCTTATTTCTAACACTGTGACTTTCTAAGTAAACTTTCTCCTTATAGTTTGAGTCTTGGCTCTGAATTCTTTCTTAGCCAGAACTCAAGTCCCAAGGTTGTTGAACCCAGATCTGGTCTGACTCCACCACTCTAACACCTGATGCCATTTCACCGCCAACAGTAGCATGCTGTTTTCCCTCACCTGTTTGTGCTTTTTCTAGTTTTCTTGTAATTGATGTCTAATTTCATACCATTGTTGTCAGAAAAGATGCTTGATGTGATTTTTTTTTGTACATCTTTGTCTGCAGGAAGAAGCCACTATCCCTCTAGAATCAGAAAGTTTTGTTTAAAACAAATGACCCAGAGAAACCAAGATGGCAGCATAGGTGAACACCTAAACTGCTGCCTCGCACAGTAATTTCAAATATTTCAAAAATATTTTTATTCCTTATTCTATAAGACTTAAAAAAATATTTTTTTTGTCTTTTGTTAAAAACTAAGCACAAACACATTAGCCTAGGCCTACACCAAGTCAGGGTCATCAGTTTCTTCTTTATCTGTTGTCCACTGGAAGGTCTTCTAGAGCAATAACACACACTATGGAAACAATGCCTTCCTCTGGAACTTGACATGATTTTGAGACAGGCCAGTAAGCTAGGCCTAGCAGAATAGGGAAACTGAGACCAGATTTAAACAGCAGTTGCCCATCTAGTAAATCCCATCTTCCCTAAACCAAGGACACTTAAGAGTAAGTGGTTTACAGTTCTCCCCAACAAGAAGGTAAATAGCTTAAATCGCCCCACTCAGAGAGACTGCAGAAATCCAATTAGTGCCATTTGCCAACCACACCCAAAGACAGATGAAGAGAATAAATTTCACTTTGGTATAGTAGCATAAAGCTGATGAATATTCTATAAAACCCTTCCATAAAACCTCCCCTAAACTCTCAGCCTTTAAAACCCCTCAAAACAAAGGTCCAAAAGCACACTCTCCCCATACTTGGAGCATGACGGTGCCTTTCCCCTTTCCTCCTCCTACCCCCTCCCTATTTTCTTTCCCCACATGCACCTCTCAAACTCTAGGGGACCCATGAGGCGGAGAATCCGGGCAGCCAAGGGCAGGAGTAGTTCATCTAGGCAGACCCCCTGAGTCCGTCCCCAAATTCCTTTCTCCGACTTTTTTTTTTAAATATATTTTATTGATTTTTTACAGAGAGGAAGGGTAGAGAGTTAGAAACATCGATGAAAGAGAGACATCGATCAGCTGTCTCTTGCACTGGGGATATGCTCGCAACCAAGGTACATGCCCTTGACCGGAATCGAATCTGGGACCTTTCAGTCCACATACTGACGCTCTCTCTACTGAGCCAAACTGGTTTCGGCTCTCTCTGACTTTTTAAAAATATATTTTTTTTATTGATTTCAGAGAGGAAGGGAGAGGGAGAGAGAGAGATAAAATCATCAGTGATGAGAGAAAATCATTGATCAGCTGCCTCCTACATGCTCCTACTGGGGATTGAGCCTGCAACCCGGCCATGTGCCCTTGGCCAGAATTGAACCTGGGACCCTTCAGTCCGCAGGCCAACACTCTATCCACCGAACCAAACGGGCTAGGGCTAATGTTTCTTTTAAATAGAAGTGACCAATTGTGTTGTACTCTGTAAAAAAATAAATAAATAAAATATCAAAGGATGTAAATAGAAATTTTCCCCAGGGAAGATGTAGGGATGGGCAAGAACACACAAAAAAGATGCTAGAAATTACTACTTATCAAGCAAATCCAAGTCAAAACCCCAATGAAATACAACATCACAACCACTCTGACGGCTGGAATCAGAGAGTGAGATAATAATTTGTTCTGTGGGGAATATGGAAATTGGACCCCTCACCCACTGCTGGTAGGAATATAAAATGGTGCAGTAGCCACTTAGGAAACAGGTTGTAGGTCCTCAACAATTAAAGGGAGGATTGCCATAGGACCCAGCATTTCACCCTGAGATATATGCCCAAAGAAATCAGAACATATGCCCAAATGAAAACTTGTACATATAGGCTTAAAAAATATATATGTATATTTCAAAGAGGAAGGGTGATATATGTATATTTCAAAGAGGAAGAGTGATAGAAATATCGATGATGTGAGAGAATCATTGATTACCAGCCTTCTGCACGTTCCCTACTGGGGAGGGAGCCCATAACTCAGGTATGTGCCCTTGACTGGAATCAAATCTGGGACCTTTTAGTCTGCAGGCTGATGCTCTATCCACTGAGCCAAACCAGCTAGGGCACACACACACACACACACACACACACACACACACACACACCTTTATTGATTTCAGAGAGAGAGGAAGAGGCGAGGGGGGAGAGAAGTAGATGGATTTCTTGTTTCACTTATTTATGCATTCATTGGTTGATTCTTCTATATGCCCTGACAGAGGATCGAACCTGCAACCTTGCCATATTGGGATGATACTCTAACCAACTGAGCTACTGGGTTAGGGCCATATAGGCTTTTTTGTAACATTATTCAGAATAGTCAAAAGCTGGAACCACACCAAATGAGTATAAAGATTAATAAACACATTGTGATTTATCTATAAGATCAAATATTATTTGGCTGTGAAAAGAAATGGAGTAGCTCATACATACTACTTCATGGATATTTCTTGAAAAAATTAAGCTGTTACTGAAATTACTTATCAAGACAACCTATTGTATGATTCTATTCATATGTAAACTCAGAATAGGAAACTCTATAGAAAGAGAAAGATAAGAGGACTGTGGCTTTCAGGTGGAACATGAAAAGATGGAGAACTGATAGTTATAGGGTATAGGGGGTTCTTATTGAGACTACAAAAATGTTCAAAAACTGTGATGCTTGTATGTTGTCTGTGAGTATATTGAAAACCACTGAATTGTACACATTAAAGGGAAGCATTATATAGCATGACTATTGTACTTCAATAAAGCTATTTAAATATACAAATAATTAGAAGTTTTGAACCAAGGTGTTAAGTATATTGAGTTTTCATATACATCCAATTTTCCAAATCTTTTATTGTGTTTTTTTTATTTTATATTGTTGACAATAGAAATTCAATTGCCTATGGATATGATAGCCATTTACATTACAAAATCTCTAGGCACACACTCAAAAACTATAAAAAGAGCCTGGCTTGAGTGGCTCAGTTGGTTGAGCACTGTCCTGCGTACTGAAAGTTGGCCGGTGAGTTCTGGTCAGGGCACATAATTGAGTTTTGAGTTTGATCCCCCGTAGGTGCACATACAGAAGGCAATCAATTGAAGTTTCTCTCTCACATCCATTTCTCTCTCTCTCTCTCTCTCTCTCTCTCTCTCCTTCTCTTTCCCTCCCTCCCTCCCTCCCTCTCTCCCCCTTCCTCCCTCCCTCTGTCAAAGCATGTCCTCAGGTGAGGATTAAAAAACAACTATAGCCGAAACCGGTTTGGCTCAGTGGATAGAGCATCGGTCTGCGGACTGAAAGGTCCCAGGTTCGATTCTGGTCAAGGGCATGTACCTTGGTTATGGGCACATCCCCAGTGAGGGACGTGCAAGAGGCAGCTGATCGATGTCTCTCTCTCATCGATGTTTCTAACTCTCTATCCCTCTCCCTCTCTGTAAGAAAATCAATAAAATATAAGAAAAAAAATAAAAATATAAAACAACTATAAAAAACGTTCCCCTCCTACTGTAAAATGTACTAGTGCACCTGTGAGTTTTATTGAGCACAGCTCAAGCTTATGATTGTACACAGAAGACTCCCTGCACCATGTGACCCATGTGGCTCTGCTCTGTTCAAATGTGCCACCAGATCCAAATGTTTGGGAAGCCATGGGATTCCTTAGCTAAAGTGTCACATGTATAGAGGTAGATATGGGATGAATGGAAGTCTAAATGCTGTCAATAAACATAAAAATGGAGCAAAACTCTCCACTGCATATGGTGAGGTTATTTTTAAGTGTGTTTCTAAATATTTCAAAGTATGTTTTCCAACCTCTGACCCCCTGGTTTCAGTCTGGCTTGGCCTGAGCGGCCCTTTTGCTGAGGACAAGTGTAATGGGGCGACCCACGACAGACGACCACCAGACAGCCAATTGGAAAATTTAGGAAGCCTTTATTATGAACTCGAGTCCGGGCTCCCGGTTCCACTGACACAGCAGGGAAGCACGAGAGCCCCGAACCTCTGCAGCAAGTGCCTTTTATCCCCAGCACAGGAGGACTTGGCAAATTTTAATTGGCTAAGCATTACTAAATTTCATACACTGACTCTTTGTCTAAGCTTTTTGGTTATGCAAGTAAGCAGTCTAGATAATGGTGGTCCTTGCAGGAGTTGTTTCTCAAACTTTATGGCTTCTCAAGGCCGGGAGTGCCTTCAGGCACCTGGTGTTCTATGTCACAGGATATCAGCTGAGAACCCTCCCCCCCCCCCGCCCCCAGTTCCTTCTGCCTCCAGGCCTGAGATCACCCTGACCCTGATTCATTTTTTATGGGGAAACGCAGTTTGGTCCTTGCCCCTCCACACAAGGATGGCAACATCTGAAATTCCCTCTTCACATCTGTATCTGCGGGAAAACACCACTATCCCTTTAGAACCAGGAAGTTTAGTTTAAAGCAAACCTCCCAGAGAAACTAAGATGGCACCATAGGTGAACACCTAAACTGCTGCCTAGCACAATTTCAAAACTACAGCTAAAAGATAGAATGGACACCATCCAGAACCACAGGAAAGCTGACTGAGTGGAAATTCTACAACTAGAAGGAAAAAGAGGGACTCACAGAGACTCAGAGGAGCTGCAAAGAGCTGAGGTACAGCGCTGAGAGGACAGGCGGCTGAGTGCCTGGCTGGCTTTCTCTAGTGGGAGGGATATGAAAACTCCTGACAACATTGAACCCCAGTTCTGACTGCACTGACTTTCAGTTCTGGGTGAGACCCTTGGGTCCCAGACTCATACAGGGGGAGTCTGGACTGTTGGGAAAAGAGAGGAGTGCACAGATACTCAGGGGAGCTGTGACAGGCAAAGGTCTGGAGGCGTGTGTGCGAGTGCACACAGAGAGGACTGCAGTAATTACCGAGGGATACTGAGACCCAGGGGCCTCATAGGCAGGGCTGACAGGAAGCCAAGGCTGTCTGCTCAGCCCTGAGACTCTACTCCATCCAGCTGAGCACAGAGGCTTTTGCAGTTTTGCAAGTCTTGTCTCATAAGACTGACTCCAGCACAGAAGTTCTCCCTACATAGACACAGTTGATCCTCAGAGCCCATTGGCCTGCAGATCAATTCTCCCCAGTGATACCAACAACAATCAAGACTTAACTACAACAAGGTTGTACACACAGTCCACAAAGGGGTGCACCAAGAGTGTCCACCTCAGGTAACTGGGGAGGCTGAACCACTGGGCCATATAGGACATCTAGCACACAAAGCTACTCTACCAACTCCGGGAAACAGCGAAAATGCAGACACAAAGGAACAGATCACAAACAAAAGAAATGGAGGAAAATAAATAACTGGATATAGAGTTCAAAACTACAGTTATAAGGTTTTTTTAAAAGAATTTCCTAGAAAAGATGGATAAATTTAGCAAGACCCAAGAGGAGATGAAAAAAGACCAACTAGAAATTAAACATACACTGACTGAAATAAAAAATATTATACAGAAACCTAACAGCAGACTAAAAGAATGCAAGAATCAAGTCCAAGATTTGAAATACAAAGAAGCAAAAAACACTCAACCAGAAAAGAAAAAAGAATCCAAAAATGTGAAGGTAGTGTAAGGAACCTCTGGGACAACTTCAAGTGTACCAATATCAGAATTATGGGAATGCCAGAAGAAGAGAGAGAGCACGATACTGAAAACCTATTTGAAGAAATATTCACTGAAAACTTCCCCCAACTGGTGAAAGAAATAGACTTACAAGTCCAGGAAGAGCACAGAACCACAAACAAAAGGAATCCAAAGAGGACCACACCAAGACACATCATAATTAAAATGCCAAGAGCAGCCGAAACCGGTTTGGCTCAATGGATAGAGTGTCAGCCTGAGGCCTGAAAGGTCCCAGGTTCAATTCCAGTCAAGGACATGTATCTTGGTTGTGGGCACATCCCCAGGAGAGGGCGTGCAGGAGGCGGCTGATCGATGTCTCTCTCTCATCAATGTTTCTAACTATCTCTCTCCCTTCCTCTCTGTAAAAAAATCAATAAAATATATTTTTAAAAATGCCAAGAGCAAAAGACAAAGAGAATATTAAAAGCAGCAAGAGAAAAAACAGTTAATTACCTACAAGGGAGCACCCATATGATTGTCAGTTGATTTCCCAACAGAAACTATGCAGGCGAGAAGGGATTGGCAAGAAATATTCAGTGATGAATATCAAGAACCTACAACCAAGATTACTCTACCCAGGACAGCTATCATTCAGAATTAAAGGGCAGATAAAGAGCTTCACAGATAAGAAAAGGCTAAAGGAGTTCATCACTACCAAACCAGTATTACATGAAATGCTGAAAGGTACTTTTTAAGAAGAGGAAGAAAAAGAAAAGGGTAAAGATAAAAATTATGAACAACAAATATATATTTATCGAGTGAATCTAAAAATCAAGTGAATAAAAAATCTGATGAACAGAATAAACTGGTGAATGTAATAGAATCAGGGGCATAGAAAAGGAGTGGGCTATTTTCAGGGGAAAAGAGGTGTGAGGGGTGTGAGAAGAGACTGGACAAAAATCATACACCTATGGATGAGGACAGTGAGGGAGGTAAGAGCAGAGGATGGGGTGGGAGTCGGGTGGAGGGGAGCTATCGGGGGAGAAAAGAGGAACAATTGTAATAATTTGAACAATAAAGATTTATTAAATTAAAAAAACCTCAAACTGAAAACTTAAAAAAAATAATAAATAATAAAGTAAACGTCCCTGGGGTTGGTCACAGCACGATCCAGGCCTTGGAGTGAGGGGTACGTTTGGCCGGTTCTCCCTGCGCCTCCCCCTCTCCTCTGCCCCCTTCCCGGTCCCGCCCTCCACCCCCCTCGCGTGCACCTCCCACCTGCCTGCAGAATGGCGCACAAACCGATCAAATACGCTGACAGATACTTCCACGAGCACGATGAACACAGGAATGTCATGTGACCCACAGAACTTTTCCAAACAAGTTTTCCAAACCCGCTGAGGTCTGAAGACACTTGGTGTCCAGCAGAGTCTAGGCTGGGTTCATAACGCGATTCAGGAGCCAGAAGTACGTATTTTTCTCTCTAGACGACCTCTTCCAAAAGAATATCGAGGGATCGTCAATTACATTGCCTCCACGCCCAAAAGTAACATATATGTACATGTGGTAGTATTCAGTGGATACTTGAAAAAGTGTTCAAATCGTTCATCCATTCACAGACATGACAGCAACAGAGATCAGTTCAATGCAATTGGAAGCAGGTTACTGTAAGGTGTTTAACATAACATTTCTTCTAGGTACTTTTTCTCATAATATTAGTGCCCGTTTGACTTTACCTTTTACTTTGGTCAAATAAGTTTGTATGTTGCGTTAAAAAAAAAAGACAGCAAACGTCCCTGGAGGATGGATGGTCCCGCCCACCAGCGGAA
This sequence comes from Lasiurus cinereus, assembly GCA_011751065.1. Taxonomy (NCBI): domain Eukaryota; kingdom Metazoa; phylum Chordata; class Mammalia; order Chiroptera; family Vespertilionidae; genus Lasiurus; species Lasiurus cinereus. The sequence continues at coordinate 3,639,173 of JAAGEH010000343.1, read as the reverse complement.
GCTGGTTCTGCTCAACCACTTGAGCTGTTCCCTCGGTTGTCACTCAGGAATGAGGGAGGCGGGTCCTCGCTAACTGCCCTATCAGGGGCGGAGCGGGGCAGGTGGGTGGGTCCGCTCTCTGCAAACCCCGCGACCTGCGGGGCTGACCGGGTTCTGGTCTCACCTGCGCTGAGCGGTGCGGGTACCTCGGCTGCGGCGTCAGTCCCGCTGTGACTTGTACCCGCCGCGGGAGCGGAAAGGACCGCTCGAGGGGACCCCAGAAGCTGGGAAATGGTGAGTGTGCGTGGCTGGGAGTCCAGGACGGGGACCAGGGGCCCCCTGGAGCCATGCGGGGCAAGACTCGTCTCCCCGCTGGTCAAGTTTGCAGGCTGCGGACGCGACACCGCGCCGGGCGCAGCTCCGCCCTGGCTTCCCGGATTCACGAGTGGGTGGGGCTGTGGTTCTCTTGGAACCTCTGGGGTTCAGTTTTTCCCTAAGTTTTCGAATTGTTTGGAAAGCAGTTCTCAAATCCAAGATTCTGTTCCCCGGAGGTGCTCTTCCTAGGAGTGATGTACATCTCTGCATTTCCAAATCTCTCCTTAAATTCCCAAAGCCAAATGTCCGTCTCGGAGTCACAGTTTGACTTTTCAAAAAAGTTGTGTGTGTGTGTGTGTGTGTGTGTGTGTATGTTTTGTAACGATTTATATTTGTTATTTTACATGAGGGGAAAGCCGACAGTAACCACCTGGAAGAAGTAGATGAAATCCTCCTTGGTCTTTCCCCATCCCCTTTCCTGGGCCCACACATCCTATGGAAAGTCATGGGAGGTTCCTCTTGAGTCTTGGGGAACTTTCCTGGTTGTTCTGTCTTGGCATTACTGCTCCTTTCCTAGGTTTTCACTTGCAAACATTTATTAATTTAGGTATTATTTGTTTTCAACGAGAGTAAAAATGCACTTAATTACTGGAGCTTGGAAGACAGTATAAAATAGTTCCAAACAGGCAGGAAGGTTATGAACTTAGAAAACATCAAGTACTGCAGTATTACATCCTATTTTTGTAGAATTCTCTCTTCCTGAGCATGTATAGCAAGTTTCTGACGTGTATGTTATTTTCGGAGTTTTAATATCTAATTCCAGGGCTTAGTCTTGCAAAGCGGAATTGTTCAAGTTAGATTCGTGAGAAAAGCCAGGAAGCCCTGGAAAGCTGGGGGTGCAAGGCAGGGTGGGGATGGGGAACACGGCGGGAAAGGGTTGGGGGTAGGGTGGCAGAGATGATGCCCTTTCTGAGGTTGTAGTTATGGCTTTTTAGACTTAGACACTTAGATTTTGTTGTGTTGCATTCAGATTACAGTTTGTATACACTGAGCAAGTGTAAAGATCAGGTGTTTTATCTCATGGACAAATGGTTCCTGAAATTGGGAGCCATTTGAGTCATAACCTTAAACTAAATCAGGCTCTGAGTTTCTTCACTGTGAGAATGGATGCCTGAGGGTGGGAGTGGTTCCATATTTACAAGAGGGGAGTTCAGTCCTGGGCTGCTCAGGTGTCCCCATCCTCTTCCCTACCCCCTCCACATACTGACCAACTCTATAGAGGTTTTGTCTCAACTGGGGTTGTCTAAGCTCCAAATCTGGTATTGACATAAAAAAGCCCAAATTTGTAGAAAAATTTAGAGTTTATTAGAATTTGTTTGGTCTAAGTACAGAATAGGCCTTAAAGCAAGATCTCAAAATGAGACAGGCTAGTAAGCCGGGGCAAACAGAATAGGGAAACTGAGACAGATAGTTAAGCAAGCAGTTTGTGTCTGGTAAATCCTATCTTCCCTAAATCAAGGACACTTAAGAGTAAATGGTTTACAGTTCTCCCCAACCGGAGATGAATAGCTTAAATCACCCCCTACTCAAGGAGATAGACAGCAGATGTCCAGGGACAGATAGATGAAGTTAAGGGAATACATCTCATTTTGGTGCGTCAACATAAAGATGATGAATATTCTACTGATCCTCCACTAAGAACACCCCCAAATTCCCAGCCTTTAAAAACCAAGGACCTAGCATGCAGCTCTCCCTCCCAGGAGCACACATGTCCAGGCCTTCCCTTCCCCCTCATCTTCCAAACTCTAAGGGTGTCAGGCTGCTGGTCCCTGGCTAATCATCTGAGCCAAGGCCCCCTTTTCTCTGACTTCTTAGTGAGCCTGGGCTCATAGTCCCTCTCCTGTTACTTCTATCCTTAGGCCCTTTCTTGTTTCACTGTCCCCAGCTTAATTTTTTCATTTTTAAATATATTTGTTACTGTTGATAGTATTACATATATCTCCCATTCCTTCCCTCCCCAACTTTAATAAACGTCCTCTATAAATCACCTGGACTCATATTGTGAAATCTTTTCTGCATGAAGTCAAGAACCCGTATACAGTACCAGCCAGCCCTGTGCAGACCTGCTCATGGCCAGGTCCCTGTTCTGGTAACAAAAAGACTGAGAAAATGTCAGTTTGCAGTTATTTTAAAACTTTTGGAGTTAAAGAGGAAACATGGAAGATTAGATGAAGGTGAAAGATGGCAAGGCCAGGGCTGGATTACAGGACACTGATAAAAATCATGTACTCCTTTGAGGTTTGTTAAGGCTCAGGGGTCTGAAAAAGACAAAGGACTTTCTCGCATTTCAAAGGTATGTTTAGAACAATGGACAGGGCTTGCTTAAGGCAGGGGGTAAATAAGCATTGTGGTAAGGATATATGAGGACCCAGGCTGGATGACCCTTCCTGACCTACTGCAGTTAGGAATCTGTGATTAGATCGAAGATGAGGTGAGTTTCCCTCGCTGAGCTTTGTCAGATTTTTTACGAGCCCCTTTTCATTCACCCTGATGTTCAGTCACATGGCTTTTTCTTTTGAATTCTAGGGAAGCAGCCTGCTATATTGGGATTCTGACATTAGGTTTCATTTCTTTGGATGTTTTTTCTCCATTGAATATTACAGTTCTTTTCTAGTTTACCTTAGCACTTGGGCTTTTAATAGGTAAGTAAATTGAGAAACACTATGTAAGGCAAGAAAATTCTGTAATGGAATTTTTGGTTCTCTTTAGGCAAGAGAACCAAGAGATGTGAGATGGGTGTATCAGGTGTTTTTCCACTATTATTATTATTATTATTATTATTATTATTATTATTATCATCATCATCATCATTTGTATGTTTCTATCTCTAGAGAAGTTTGACATATGGTTATGGATAGGGACAGGCCCGAAGTGGTTCTGCATTTGAGGCTGGCCAGTAGTGCATAGGTTCTTGACTTTGTGCAGGAAAGGTTTCACAACATGAGTCCAGGTGATTTTGAGGGGATGTTTATTAAAGCTGGGGACACTGAAACAAAGGAAGGGCTTAGGGTAGTGGAAGCAACAGGAGAAAGGCCAGGTGGTGCTCTGCCTTGTCTGTCTAGAAACATTATAGGAGAGAAGTGAGCCAAGGCAGGGCTGCCTTAGCTAGCCTATCCGAAGTCAGAGAAAAGAAGGCTTTGTCTTTTTAAAATCTTTTTTGCTACAGGTGAGAATCTTAGGGGAGTATTTCAGCAGGATACTCATCATCTTACATGTACATTTTTAATATGCTGATGCATCAAAATGAGTGCATAGGAAAGTTTGGGATTCTTCTTTGGTCTGTTTGTTATTTTGGTCTGCCTGGCTTTAATGGGGTTTTGTTATTTGTTCCCCTGACTTCATTTGTCCTTGGGTTTAGCTGGTACAAATGGCATTGATTGGGTATTTGTCCTCTATCTCCCTGACCAGGGTTACTTAAGCTATGTATTCTATGGTTAGGAAGGGGAGGTAGAAACCATTTGCTTTCAAGTGTTCTTGGTTGGGGAAGATAAGGTCTTGCGATTCACAAGCTGGCTCTAAGTTTTTCAAGTTGTTTGGCCTTGTTTAATTTTCTTGTTTTAGTTTCCCTATTCTACTTACCCAGGAATTTTCCTAGCTTCTTACTATGCTACCACAATACTAATCCTAAAGCAAATGAGTTCCTATTTTAATGGATGTCTTTTCTATATTCCTTGATATTAGGAAAACACCTCAAAACATGGAAATCTTTGGAATTTCTAGTTCATTTCAGGGGCGGGTTTAATTAGAAATCTCGAATGTTTTATAATATATGCCGAGCCAGCTCAGCCAGGTTCAGTGAGCCTGAGAGAGGGCGATGAAGGATTGAGAAAAGACAGACATGTTTCTATTAATGTTGGTTGTAACTTCTCTTCCATTTCAGATTGTATTTTTGGGGAGCCTGTCTCCCTGTCTCTCTGTCTCTCTGTCTCTCTCGATCCGTCTTTAGATAAATCCCACTAAGGGTTTATCAATTTTTTCTAACTGGGAAATTTTTTTTATCTCTCCATTAATTCTGAATGATTACCTTATTGAGTGGAGTTTGCTTGTTTGTTGTTGTTTTTCCTTTTACCTTTTTGTTAAAATTTCTTATTGATTTCAGAGAGGAAAGGAGAGGGAGGGAGAGAGAGATAGAGACATCAGTGATGAGAATCATTGATTGGCTGCCTCTTGCATGCCCCCTACTGAGGGCCATTGACCAGAATTGAACTCAGGACTCTTCAGTCCACAGGCTGATGCTCTATCCATGGAGCCAAACCAGTTATGCTATTATTTTCTGGACTGCAAAGTTTCTCCTGAAAAATTAGCTGATAGTCATATGGGTATTCAGCTTTGTGTATCTAGCTGCTTTTCTCTTGCTGCCAAAAAGTACTGATTTTTCAAAACTAAAAATTTAAAAACTGCCACAGGGGAAAAAAACACCAAATATTTCACAAAACACTCCTTTCTTTCTGAAGGTTTTACTATGTAATCATTAACCAGTCTGTTACTTTAATCTTAAATGGCCAATGAAGACAAACAGTTCTGAGACTGTTCTTCCACCACCGATTAAGACGAGGTGGCAGGTTATTGGGGATAATATTTATTTAGCCTTCTGAAACCTCAAGGCAGTCTTGGTGATTGCTAGTTCCAGTTGCCTTTTTGTCCACTGCTTTTCTGACACCCACGGCAACTGTCTATCTCATGTCATGAACAGCAAAATGGCCCAGAAGAGGATAGTCAGAGAATCACTCAACACGCATGACCTTGCCAGGAACCATATCAATGATGGCAGCATCACCAGATTTCAAAAACTTGGGGCCATCTTCCAGCTTTTTTCCAGAATGACGATTCATCTTTTTCAGGTGAGCAAATTTGCAAGCAATGTGAGCTGTGGGACAGTCCCACACAGGTGCATATCCAGTACTGATTTGGCCTGGATGGTTCAGGAGAATCACCTGAGCTGGAAATCAGCTACTCCCATTCGTGGACAGTTTTTCTGTCACCAGCCCCATTGCTGCAGTGAACAACTGTGACAGAAACATTCTTGTCATTCAAGTCCACATTGTGCCCAGGAAGAGTCTTGCTCAGTTTTATGAAGCATTTCAACACACTTCCGTTGTAGTGTTCACTGGAGCAAAGGTGACCCCTGTGCCAGGTTTTGAGAAAACACCAGTCTCTACTTGGCCCTTAGGGACAGTACTGACACCAACAATTCTGTAGACATCCTGGAGGGGTAGATGCAGGGGCTTGTTCGTTGGACAAGTTGGTGCCCGGATACAATCCAGTACTTCAGGTAATATGGTTCAACTGGTATTGCCATCTTAATGGGTGGCTCCCCATAGCCTGAACCAAGGTCTGTTAGCTCCTGGTTCCAACATGTTGTTACCATTCCAACCCGAAATTGGCACAAATGCTACTTTGTTGGGGTTGTTTTCCATTGTACTGATGTAGGTGCTGACTGCCTTAATGATTTCCTTGTGTCTCTGCTGTCTCTAGGGCTGCTCCATTTAGTTCATTTTGTTAACACCGACACTTAGTTACTTCCCACCTAGTGTGTAAGTCAGAAGGGCATTCTTATCTGTCTGCCAATTTTTGAAGATACATCCTTCAAGTTCACCAACACCAGCAGCAACAAGCAGGATAGTACAGTCAGCCTGAGATGTGCCTGTAATCATGTTTTTGATGAAGTCTCTGTGTCCTAGGGCATCCATGATGGTCACATAATAATTGTCAGTCCCAAATTTCCACGGGAGATAGTGGTGATACCACACTCACGTTCAGCTTTCAGCTTATCCAAGACTCAGGCATACTTGACAGAATCCTTACCTGTTTCAGCAGTCTTCTTCTCAGTCTTTTTGTCCATCTCACAAAATTTGTACATCAGATGGTCAGTAGTTGTAGACTCATCTAAATCAACATGTCTAATGCTGATGATGTTGATATGAACTATTATCTTTCCAATTTGTTTTTTTACTTAAAAATATATCATATATATATAAACTGATTTCAGAGAGGAAGGGAGAGGGAAAAAGAGATAGAAACATCAATGATGAGAGAGAATCATTGATTGGCTGCCTCCTGCACGCCCCCTAGTGGCATGTGCCCTTAACTGGAATCAAACCTATGACCCTTCAGTCTGCAGGCAGACACGCTATCCACTGAATTAAATCAGTTAGGGCTTTTCCCAATGTTGGCTTAGATTTAACAGTGGTTCTCACAACACTGTACTGGCAGCAAAGCCTGTTGAAAATAAAGGAGATTCTGTTTTTTTTTAATTTTTATTTTTTAAGTAGAGGGGAAAGGGACACAAAGAATGAAGCATCGATGTGAGAAACATCCATCGGTTGCTTCCTGTACACAACCTGACGAGGGATTGAACCTGCAACCTGACTGATAATTGAACCATCAACCTTTCAGTGCACAGGATGACACTCAACCAATTGAGCCACACAAACCAGGGAGAGATTCTGTTTCTGTTCAGTCTTTTGGCATTTTAATTATGTTATGTTTTTGTTATGAGTCTTTTTAGGTTTCTCTTGTTTAAAAATCTCTTTGCCTTCTGACATAAATGTCAGTTTTTTTCATCAGATTAGGGATGTTTTCAGCCAATATTTCTTCATATAAATTCAGTCTCTTTCTCCCTTCTCCTTCTGACACTCCTGTAATGCAAATGTTAGTATGCTTGATGTTGTTTCAAAGGTCTCTTAAACTATCCGTGTTCTTTAACATTCTTTTTACTTTTTTACTGTTCCGATTGTGTGATTTCTATTATCTTGCCTTCCAGATTGTTGATTTGTTTTTCTGCATAATCTAATCTGCTGTTAATTCCTGCTAGTGTTTTTTTATTTTATTTTAGTTATTGTATTCTTCAATAGTTTCTTATATGTATGTGGTGTGTTGTTGTTGTTGTTTTTTTTATCTCTTTGTGAGCATTTCTACTGAGTTCATCTGTTCTACCATGATTTTGTTGAGTATTTTTATAGTCATTGTTTTGGGTTCTTTATCTAGTAGATTGCCTTTTTCTGCTTCATTTAGTTCACTTTCTGGAATTTTGTCCATTAATTTGGAAAGTGTTCCATTGTCTCATTTCTCTTTTCTCTGTTTGTTTCAGAGAAAACAAAATAGATAAATTATGTCTCCCTTTTTAAGGGTGGTTTTGTGTTGAAAATGTTATACGGGCCCCTTTGGTACAATCCCTATTAGTCACCAGAGTCAGGTATTCCACAGGGGTCTCCTGTGTGAGTTCTGTATGCCCTTCTGTCTTACTTTGGTGGAGATTGGTGTGAGTACTACCAGGTGTGGGATTTTCTTTTTTTAATTAAATCTTTATTATTCAGATTATTAAATTTGTTTCTTTTTTTTCCCCTCCACCCGGCTCCAATCCCCCCCTCTACCCTTACCTCCCTCCTGTTGACCTCATGCATAGGTGTATGATTTTTGTCCAGTCTCTCCCTATACACCCTTCACCCCTTTCCCCCTGAGATTTATCAGTCCACTCCCTTTCTATGCTCCTGATTCTATTTATATTCACCAGTTTATTCTGTTGATCAAATTTTTAATTCACTTAATTTTTAGCTTCACTTGTTGATAGATATGTATTTGTTGTTCATAATTTTTTATCTTTTACCTTTTTCTTCTTCCTCTTCTAAAAGAGTACTTCCTAACATTTCATATAATTCTGCTTTGGAGTTGATGAGCTCCTTTAGCTTTTTCTTCTCTGTGAAGCTCTTTATCTGCCCTTTAATACTGAATGATAGCTTTGCTGGATAGATTATCCTTGGTTGTAGGTTCTTGCTATTCATCACGTTGAATATTTCTTGCCACTCCCATCTGGCCTGCATCGTTTCTGTTGAGAAATCAACTGACAGTCGTTGCTCCCTTGTAGGGAATGAACTGTTTTTCTCTTGCTGCTTTTAATATTCTCTCTTTGTCTTTTGCTCTTGTTATTTTAATTATGATGTGTCTTGGTGTAGTCCTCTTTGGATTTCTTTTATATGGGGTCCTGTGTGCTTCCTGGACTTGTAAGTCTATTTCTTTCACCAGAAGTGGGAAGTTTTCAGTCATTATTTCTTTAAATAGGTTTTCAGTATCTTGTTCTCTCTCTTCCTCTGGCACCCCCACAATTCTGATGTTGGCATGCTTGAGGCTGTCCCAGAGGCTCCTTACATTATCTTCACATTTTTGGATTCTTTTCTCTTCTTGCTTTTCCAGTTGAGTGTTTTCTGATTCTTTATATTTCAAATTTTTGACTTGATTCTTGCCTTCCTCTAGTCTGCTGTTAGATCTCTGTATAATATTTTTTATTTCACTCAGTGTATGTTTAATTTCTAGTTGATCCTTTTCCATCTCTAGTTGGTTCTTTTTCATCTCCTCTTGGGTCTTGCTAACTTTATCCAACTTTTCTAGGATATTCTTGAAAAATCTTATAAGCGTGGTTTTGAACTCTATATCCAGTCCTTTGTTTTCCTCCATTTTTTTGGTTTGTGATCCCTTCCCTTGTCTCAGCATTTTCATTATGCCGGGAGAACTTCTGTATTGGATTCAGCCTTATGATACCAGACTTGAAAAACTGCAAAAGCCTCTCTGTTGAGCTTGGGATGAGTGGAGTCTCGGGGCTTAAGGGACTGCCTTGCCTTCCAGTTGCCCCGCCCTCCACAGTCCCTGAGTCTCACGTTACTGGGTAATCACTGGAGCGGTCCCTATGCGCATGTGCCCTCATAGTGCCTCTAGACTGCTGCCCCTCTGGCTCCCCTTAGCTCCAGACCATATGAGTCTGGGTCCCCAGGGTTTCGCCTGAAACTGGGGTTTAGTGTCTCCCGCCCACTTGGGAAAGCCAATGGCACAATCAGCAGTCGGTCCTCTGCATGCAGCGCTGTGCGCGTCACCAGACTTCTGATCTTTTGCGACTCCCCTAAATTTCCATGCACTTCTTCCTTTTCACAGTCCACCCCCCCCACCCCCCCGTATGAGTTTTGGCTGGATCTGGGGTTTAGTGTCGTAGGATAAGGGGTTCAATGCCATTGAGAGTCTCCGTCTCCCTCCCGCCAGAGAAAGCCAGCCAGGTACTCCGGCACCCGCTCTCTCAGCGCGCGCGTCTCCGTACCTCAGCTTTTTGCAGCTCCTCTGGGTCTCTGTGAGCCCCTCTCCTTCCTTCTAGTTGTAGAATTTCTACTCCGCCAGCTTTCCTGTGGTTCTGGATGATGTCCGTTCTGTCTTTTAGTTGTAGTTTTGAAATTGTTGTGCGAGGCAGCAGTGTAGGTGTTTACCTATGCCGCCATCTTGGATTCTCCGGGATTTTTTTTCTCATGCTGACTAGCCACTAAAACTTGCCATGACTGATTTGGATAATTGTGTACAGCGGGTGGCCCCATGGAGCAGGAGTTGCTTTGATGGGTGCTGGCTGAATCCCCCCACTCAGTGTGTCATTTGTGAGGTAACTTGGTTGTGGCACTCCTGTAAGACAAAGCTGGTTTCCACGTATGCCAGCTCTGAAATCTGTTTAGAGTGGTTCTACTGTGGCTGAGGCCAGCTGCAGATTGTGCAGGGTTGAAAGCTGCTTGGGTAGGGGCAGTATTTCAGCCGAGGTCAGCTGCTGCATGTGCCAGGTCTGGGTTGCTTGGAAGGGACAGTGATGAGAACCAAGGCCGGCTGTTGTCTGGTCCATTGTTGGAACCACCTGGGACGAGGTGCAGTGCAAGCTGATGATGATTGCCACTGTGGCCAGGTCGGATCTACCTTTGGGAGTAGTACTATTAGAATGGTATACGTACTTGTTAAAAGACCTTGGGCAGATGTCTATGTTGGATCCTGTCTTCCCTTAGAGCAGTGGTTCTCAAACTTTCTAATGCTGCAACCCTTTAATACAGTTCCTCATGTTGTGGTGACCCCCAACCATAAAATTATTTTTGTTACTACTTCATAACTGTAATTTTGAAACGTAATGTAAATATCTATGTTTTCTGATTGTCTTAGGCGACCCTTCTAGCGATCCTCAACCTGTGGGTCTCGAATGTAGATATCTGTGTTTTCTGATGGTCTTAGGCTCTACAGCAACCCACAGGTTGAGAACCACTGCTGTAGAGCCTAAGACCGTCGGAAAACACAGATATTTACATTACGATTCATAACAGTAGCAAAATTACAGTTATGAAGTGGCAACGAAAATAATTTTATAGTTGGGGGTCACCACAACGTGAGGAACTGTATTAAAGGGTCGCGGCATTAGAAAGGTTGAGAACCACTGTCTTAGAGTGAGGCTGTGACAGAGGTTGGGGTTGCCCTGACAGTAGGAGGGGAGTCTAATGGCAAAAAGAAAGATTGTATGGTATGAATAAGGTGTGCCTGTTTGATGGTCACATCTTAAAGAGAAGTTATTTCAGAGAGAGAAAGAAAGAGAAGAGATTGGGAAAAACAGCCAATCGACGGTGGGCTCAGTTCACTCTCCTAATACCTAATTCAGTCCACAGTACCTCTGCTGCTGCTGGTTCTGCATCTACTGCAACAGAGATTCTGGCCCCCTGGTTAGTGAGGACAGTAGTTATAGCCTGTCTGTGGCATAGCAAAAGGATTACTCAGACTGGACTGAAGCCTCAGGTCCTTAAGTTCTATATAGCAATCATTTTCTAGGCGAAGCCTCTAATCCTGAGAGCACTGCTTTGAGGCCCTCCGAAGGGAAAGATTTTTAATGGGTACCATGCTGGAGAGACTGCACATTCATTCCTCTGACGTTTTTATAGTGACCTAAAATATAACACAGGTAAGGGCTTGAGCAAAAGAACAAAAGGAAAAAGGCATTGAAAATGGCTCAGAATTTGATTTAATTGGGAATTCAAAATATATGGGAAAAATAAATAAATAAAAATTAAAGGTCACTCTTTGGACTTTGAGTCTCTAAAAATAATTTCAGATTGTTAACCATTATCTGTAATGCAGTGGTATGCAACCTTTCATGTAATTTGGTTTCAAGTTACAGTTATACCTGGGATCTCAATAAATTAAAGCAAGGTACCCCCTAATCTTAGGGGAATTGCTGAAATAATTAAAAAGGAGAAATAATTATACTTCATGTAAAAATGAAAAGTCTGCTTTTGACTCAAGGTCATAGCATCCATTCTCCAAAAATACCCATGGTCATGAGGAAAATTCTGACCCAAGAATACATTGATTAAAATTAATTAAATTAAGACTTCACCACTTCCAAATTGGCTTTACAAAATTTGATTTTATGATCTTTACTACCACTTAGTAATGTTAGTGTAAATTTAAAAAGGCCTTCAAGAATTAAAAACTGTAATAAAAAAATCTTTTAGAAAGAACTCATTATCTCCAGTTATACTTTGAACAGCTGAATTTTGCCTTTTTAAACCTGGAGAGAATGAATGACTTCTCACACTGGATTACTGAAACCTTGAGATGTGTTCATACCAAATAAACCTGTATTTCCGGTTCCCAACATTATCAAAATTACTGACTCCTTCTACTCATTAACTGGTACGGATTCTGTTATCATAGATTTAGGTAACAGTGTGTTCTATTCGGTGCCTGTTTCAACAGCCAGTGGGGCTTCACCTTGAAGGGTCATGATACACCTTTACCTGGTTATTCTCAGGAAACCTGAACACCATTAACACAGTGCAGGTCAGATATAAGCTGCATTTATTTTGCTCCAGGAGAACAGATAGGACATTACATGTATGTTATTCTCCTTGGTGGACATTCTTTTGACATTTAGGACACACATACAGTGAAAAAGAGAGCTCACGAAAGGGAGATGGACCACTACCCAAAACCTAGGAGGCCCTAGTGCCTTCATTACTTTTTTTTTTTTACAAGACAAAAAATTATAAAAATCATGGTTCCGTGGGTATGTTATAATCCAACGGGCTAAATAGTTGCATTGGACAGTTTTACAATTTTAAAAGAGTTGCTGAAGTAAAAGTTACATATTTTCATTATCTGATTCATTTTCTTCTTTATTAAAGATTCTTTAGCCTATTTCTCTGCATCATCCTTTATATCTTCAGGGATAATTTTTGTCATCCTTTAGTTATTTCACCAACCCAACTCAGCTCTAGTTCAGCTTTATCGTTAACTTTATTAATACTATGGAAATTGTTTCTGTAACTCTGTAACATCATCACAGCAGGCCATTCTGTTCATCTGAAGCTTTTCTATTTCTGTCTTCCAGCTTGTCTGGCTTTGCCAGTAACATAGCCCCAATGACCATATGGGCTACCCGATGGGTCAGTCACGCACCATCATGTAAGACTTTTAAAAAATATATATATTTTATTGATTTCTTACAGAGAGGAAGGGAGAGGGACAGAGAGTCAGAAACATTGATGAGAGAGCCATCAATCAGCTGCCTCCTGCACGCCCCCTACTGGGGATGTGCCCGCAACTAAGGTACATGCCCTTGACTGGAATCGAACTGGGGACCTTTCAGTCCGCAGGCCGACGCTCTATCCACTGAGCCACATCGGTCTCGGCATCATGTAAGACTTTAACATAAAACCATAGGCAGAAGTTCTAACAGCACTGTGAAGTGTGTACGCCCATATGTATATCCATACGTGGCCACTCTGTCTGCAAGATGTTTTAGTGGAATGCTATAGCCAAAGTTAGATCTAAAGTTGCAAGCTTCTTCTCTTGCAGTGTCTGCTAATGAACGGGCATCTGAGGACAAACCTGCAACTGCCATTCCAGAATTTAAAAGTTGTTTTATGGGACCTTCTTCATAAAGTTTAGAAAGGAATAGTTTTTGTACCTCAAAGACAGTGCCATTCTTAATCTGATTCCAGTAGCTCTACTACTGTTTTCAACAGACTTCATATTATATTCAACTTGAAATACTTTTTCAGTGAGCAGATAATGTGGAGACTGAGACATCATACTTGGTATCTGTGGAGCTCATGTTGCTAAAAGTAGCAAACCATGTAGGACTTCAGAGTTTTTTAAAAACTTTTTAAAAAATGTATTTTTATTGATTTCACAGAGGAAGGGAGAAGGAGAGAGATAGAAACATCAATGATGAGAGAGATTCATCAGAGCCAAAGCAGCTAGAGCTTAAACAACTTTTTGAAAAAGAATATATTTTTATTGATTCCAGAGAGGAGAAAGAGGGAAAGAGAGAGAGAGAGAGACATCAATGATGAGAGAGAATCATTGATCAGCTGCCTCCTCCATGCCCCCCCCTTCCTCCGCCCCGGGGATGGAGCCCACAACCTGGCTCCAACCCTTGACCAAAATCGAACCCAGGACCCGTCAGTTCACAACCCGATCTATCCACTGATCCAAACTGGCCAGGGCTTGAACAACTTTTTATAAACAAAATGCCAAAGCCTTGCCCTAACTGGTTTGGCTCAGTGGATAGAGCATCAGCCTGTGGACTGAAGGGTCCCAAGTTTGATTCCCATCAAGGGCATGTACCTTGGTTGTGGGCACATCCCCAGTAGGGGATTTGCAGGAGGCAGCTGATCAATGTTTCTCTCTCATCGATGTTTCTAACTCCCTCTCCCTTCTTCTCTGTAAAAAAAAAATCAATAAAATATATTTTTTAAAAAATGCCACAGCCTTCCTGACACCAGGAAGAAATACTATAGTTCTATCAGCATCCACCACATCATCTAGATTATTTTGATGTTTGTAAGGTAACATATTTTTGTTTACAAATATACTTAAGCCTATTTGTGTTGTTAAATGCAAATTGCCCACTTAGGATAGGCAACTTTAGTATAGAAAGCTCTAGAATGTTTAAATTGACATGCAGCGGCACACCTGGCAGTGTCCTCAGAGACTCCTTCATTATAAGCCCTAAGATCACCTCTCATACCTCCTGGAGTTACTCATAATGGCTTTTTTTTTTTGTTGTTAATCCTGACATGAGAATGTTTTCCCATTGATTTTTAGGGAGAGTAGAAGAGAGGAAAAGACAGAGAGAAACATCAGTGTGAGAGAAACACATCGATTGGTTGCCTCCTGCACACGCCCTGACTAGGGCCCAGGTCGGGGAGGAGCCTGCATCCAAGGTATGTGCCCTTGATTAGAATCAAACCCGGGACCCTTTGGTCTTCAGGCCGACACTTTATCCCTTGAGCCAAGCCAGCTAGGGCTCCTTCATTCATTTTTTTAAAAAGTATATTTTATTGATTTTTTACAGAGAGAAAGGGAGAGGGATAGAGAGAAACATTGATGGGAGAGAAACATTGATCAGCTGCCTCCTGCACACCCTCCACTGGGGATGTGTCCGCAACCAAGGTACATGCCCTTGACTGGAATCGAACCTGGGACCCTTCAGTCTGCAGGCCAACACTCTATCCACTGAGCCAAACTGGTTAGGACTCTATCACTCATTTTTAATTTATATTTTTTCTGATGAATTCTTAAATTTTTCTTTCAAAATAGGTGTTCTCTGAACAAATTCTGTTAGTTTTAATCTCACAACCTATTTTTTTCCTGTACTTTTTGAAGGATAATTTTGCTTGACACAGAGTTCTAGGAGAGTGTTTCATTTCTTTCAAAAGTTTAAAGGTATCATTTTACTGCCTTCTTGCCAGCATATTTTATGAAGAGATATTTGACTTAGTTTTATTTTTGTTTTATATTTGTAAGGTGTTTTCTCCTCTGGCTTCTTTCAATATATTCTAATTGATTTTTTTTCTAATTCAGTATGAAACTTGGGTGTGCACTTTTGCTCTTTCGCATGGGTAGTATCACATGCGTTTTTTGCATTTACTATTTGCTATCTATTATTAATTTTATGAAAATTAGTACTGCACTAACTTGTTTCTATCTTCCTTATTTTTTTAAAAGTTATTCCCATGATGTGCTTTCAAATTTTTTGTTTAAAGCAGGCTTACCTAGGGTTTGTGGGTCTTGCCTTCTGTCTTATTTGTTTTCTCTTGTTTTTACATTATTCTTCACTGAGACAGATTTTTTTTTAAGGACTGGTTGTGTTTAGAACAAAACATTTGGGCCATATTTCAAAATACTGGGTGTTCGTTTTCTCTTTCCAAATTCTGGAATCACCAGATCTAGAAATAGAGGATGATTCCCAGTTTTTGTGCCTTTTTTTTTTTTTTTTGAGATTGAGAGAATGACATCCTCTTAAGTTACCTAAATTCCAGATCAGAAACTTGAAGTCTCTGACTCCAGTCATTGATGATTAACTGCTGACGGCTTTAATACTTTATAATTTATTTCCCCCATGTCTTTACATTTATCTGATGCTACAGGAGAGCCTTCGTGCTTTGTCCCGTAGGGTAACAAGAAGTTGACTACATGCTAGCTTCACCCTTGTTTATGAACTCTCATCTTAGTTCTCTTTCTAAACTTGGTAAAACAAGTCCATGCAGCTTTTCATGCTCTCTCAAGCTAGTTCATGCCTGCTTGAGGGGGCTGCCTTACTTTCTCCAGAGACCCTAATTATGAAAGTTATAAGCTCTTTCATACCCTTTTAGCAAGGTATGGTTTCATCAGCTGAGGGATTTCTATGCCCGAGGGTTGAGTTATCATGCTCCTTTATTCCACAAGAGAATTAAGAAATGACAGGATAGGCATTGCCTAGATAACTTGTGTTACAATTGCCTACAACTGAGGTTGGCAAACTGCGGCTCGCAAGCCACATGCGGCTCTTTGGCCCCTTGAGTGTGGCTCTTTCACAAAATACACGGCCTGGGAGAGTCTATTTTGAAGAAGTGGCTTTAGAAGATGTTTAAGTTTAAAAATTTGGCTCTCAAAATAAATTTCAGTCGTTGTACTGTTGATATTTGGCTCTGTTGACTAATGAGTTTGCCGACCACTGGTATAGTATTCAGTACAGTAACAAGCAATCTATTCTACCACATAGCCTAGGGGTGTGGTAGACTGCGCATACCAGCTAAGTTCGTGTATGATGTTCCTACAGTGCCAAATTCACTTAACAACGCATATCTGGATGTGTCCTTGTTGTTAAGTGGCACATGACTAAATTTTAGCTCATCAAATCATACAGAAAGAAAAACTGAAAACTAAAACTGTGGTAAATATTATACAAGGCACTGCTTCTCCATAGAATATTTTCATTATATCTGATTATTTGCAATGTCCTGGAGGACTTTAACAAGGTATGGTCTGCTGCACATTGATAAAAGTTAGGTTCCTAAGGGCCACATGTATTCTCATGTTTGGTGATAGGAAAGCTTCTAGTTCTTTAACACATTTTCTTCATTGAATGCAGATTTAACATTTGGATTTAGGAGTGCTGTCAATT
This sequence comes from Lasiurus cinereus, assembly GCA_011751065.1. NCBI lineage: Eukaryota > Metazoa > Chordata > Mammalia > Chiroptera > Vespertilionidae > Lasiurus > Lasiurus cinereus. The sequence goes on along the minus strand of JAAGEH010000343.1, from coordinate 3,622,591 downwards.
GGGAATAATAAGAAAGGAGCTGGATAGGTTTTTCTTACAAGGCATTAATAATATTAAAATAATAATGTTTGCCTTAGCTGGTTATGCTCAGTGGATAGAGCATTGGTCTGAGGACTGAAGGGTCCCAGGTTTGGTTCCAGTCAAGGGCATCCAGTCAAGCTGAGATGTGCTAGCTTCACCCTTGTGTATGAACTCTCATCTTAGTTCTCTTTCTAAACTCGGTAAAACAAGTCCATGCAGCTTTTCATGCTCTCTCAAGCTATTTCATACCTGCTTGAGGGGGCTGCCTTACTTTCTCCAGAGACCCTAATTATGAAAGTTATAAGCTCTTTCATACCCTGTTAGCAATGTAAGTTTTATCAGTGTGCTCAGTTATGAGCACATCTCAGTGACGGTGTGCAGGTGGTGGCTGATTGATGTTTCTAACTCTCTATCCCTTTCCCTTCCTCTCTGTAAATAATCAATAAAATATATATTTTAAAAATAGCTTTCTTTGCCTTAAAAAAACAAGTGCTCTTTTAAAAAAAATAATGTTTGTTTTACTTGTATGGACTTTTGTCATTTCTCAACATGCTGTGTACCTACCTTGTTATTAGAGAAATGATGTGACGTGATCATAGTAAAAATGTATAAGTAATTTCCATGTGTTCATGATGGTGTTAAATTGATGAGGAAGTGTGGAAAGGATGTTTCTTTGATCAAGTCATAAAATAATGATTGAAAATGATAGAATCATTTGAAACCTTCTTATAAATGGATTCTAGATTTTCAGGCTGTCAACTTCATAAACTTTACTCTGTACATACATGAATTATTTTAGGACTCAGTATCCTTTGAGGATGTGGCTGTGAACTTCACTTTGGAAGAGTGGGCTTTACTGGAGTCTTCACAGAAGGAACTCTACAGAGATGTGATGAGGGAAACCTTTAGGAACCTGGCCTCCATAGGTAAGGATGATGAGTTCTCTTCACTTGCTCAGTTAGAGCACAAGTTTCTTTGTTTTTCAGAAAGGAAGGAAGAGGGAGAGAGAGAAACATCAATGATTTCTCTCCTGCAGGCTCTACACTGGGGATTGATCCCGCAACCCAGGGTTGTGCTCTAACTGGGAATTGAACTGTAACCTCCTGGTTCATACACTGAGTGGCCAGATTATTATAATCTCTGAATGCATAATAATATGGCCACTCATTGTATATCCTATATAATAAAAGGCTAATATGCAAATTGTCCCCTCAACCAGGAGTTTGACCAGCAGGCAGGCTGGCCAACCGCCCATATCTTCTCCCCCTGGCCAGGCTCATACCCATGCACGAATTCATGCACCAGGCCTCATATATGTGTGTGTGTGTGTGTGTGTGTGTGTGTGTGTGTGTGTGTATGTATATGTATGTATATATATATGTATATCTATGTATATATTGAGTGGCTAGATTATTATGCATTCAGAGACCATGTTAATCTGGCCACTCAGTGTAGGTCAATATTTAACCACTGAGCAACACCAGCTAGGCACAAGTGTTTTTTACCCATTAGCATTTTCTAAGATGTGTCATTTGGGAAGGAATGACATTGGCAAATAGTTACAGCTCATCATAGAAATAGGATGTACTAATTTTAAAATAATTTTTAATACTTTGGAATTATTTTTCTTGGTCTGCTTCTTTAGGTATCAAATGGGAAGATCATGACATCAAATATCAGTATAAAAACCAGAAGAGAAAACGAAGGTGAGTCACACAAGAGAAAGCAGTGTCTCATGTAAAAAACCATTGAAATTTTAAAAAGAAGCAACCAAAGCAACAGCTTCTTTAAGTGTATTACATCTTAGGAGATATTCACCAAATTGCTTTCTTATATATGATATAAATGATCAGTGTTTGCAAAATACTAATACAGCGGTACCTCGAGATACGAGTGCCCTAACATATGAGATTTTTGAGATAGGAGCCGTTGAGCGAGCAATTTTTGCTTTGAAATACGAGCAACATTTGATATAGGAGTAATTGTGCTGATCGGCCGGCTCTCACACGACCCACCAGTTTACCGCTACTCGAGCGTCTCATAGTTTCCCATGCCTCAAGGTTATGGAACGAATTAAACTCATATCTCGAGGTACCACTTTAGATTAGAAAACAGCATTATTAAACCCTGTATATGCATATTACTGTTTTGTTAATAGCAAGGGTAAACTTGTCTTGCAGAGCCTTCAGTATTTTAAACTTTAAACAACTTGGGCAAAATATAAAACCTACATTTTCAGTGTAAATCATACTAATATACTTCAAATATTTTACTGATCAATACAAAGTCTCTAATATAGTGTTTCTCAACCTTCCTAATGCCACAACCTTTTAATACAGTTTCTCATGTTGTGGTGACCCCCAACAATAAAATTATTTTCGTTGCTACTTCATAACTGTAATTTTGCTACTACAGTGGTACCTCGAGATACGAGTGCCCTAACATACGAGATTTTTGAGATACGAGCCATCGAGCGAGCGATTTTTGCTTTGAAATACGAGCAACAGTTGAGATACGAGTAATCGCACAGATCGGCCGGCTGCACACAACCCACCAGTTTACCGCGACTCGAGCGTATCAGTTTCCCACGCCTCAAGATTACGGAACGAATTAAACTCGTATCTTGAGGTACCACTGTATTATGAATCATAATATAAATACTATCTGTGTTTTCTGATGGTCTTAGGTGATCTCTGTGAAAGGGTCATTTGACTCCCAAAGGGATCGCAACCCACAGATTGAGAACCACTGCTCTAATAAAATTCATTTATGATGTGTTTCTTGTTTTTTACAGAAGTCGTTTGTTGGAGAGAATCTGTAAAGGGAAAATGGTTAGTCAATGTGGAGAAAACATCAACCTTATTCCTGATTTCAGTCTGAAGAAGAAATCTCTTCCTGGAGGAACACCATGTGAATGCAAAATGGTTGACAAAGCCTTCATAGATCATTCATCCCATAATAGTCACACCAGCTGTCATACTGGACAAAACTTCTCTGGGTATCAGAGATATGGAGCGAAGCCATATAAATGTAACGTGTGTGGGAAAGCCTTTAGTTATCTCCAGTGCTTTGAAAATCATGAAAGAACTCACTATGGAGAGAAACCCTATAAGTGTAAGGAATGTGGGAAAACCTTTATGTGGCTCAAAATCCTTCAAAAACACTTGACCAAACATAGTACAGATGGTCCTTATAATGGTAAGGTGTGTACGAAAACCTTTAGTTCTTTAACTTCTCTTCAAACAGGTGAGAGAACCCTTTCTGGAGAAAAGGCCTATCAATGTGAAAAATGTAGTAAAACATTCAGGCATCCCAGCCAACTTCACGTACATGAAAGAACTCACAGTGCAGAAAAACCATATGAATGTAGGATATGTGGAAAGACCTTCAAATATTTCAAATCCTTAGAACCACACAAAATGACTCACACAGCAGAAAAACCCCATGAATGTAAGGAATGTGGAAGAGCATTCAGACATTACAGTTCCTTAGAAATACACAAAAGGTTTCACACTGGAGAGAAGTCCTATGAATGTAAACACTGTGGTAAAGCTTTTAGTTATCACAGCTCCCTTAAAGGACACATGAAAACGCACACAGGAAATACTCCTTATCAATGTAAGGAATGTGGGAAAGCATTCACTCTTGTCAGGTCCTATCGAAATCATGAAAGGTACCACACTGGAGAGAAGACCTATCAATGTGAAAAATGTAGCAAGGCGTTCATGTATCCTAGTTGTCTTCGAAGACATGAGAGAACTCACACAGAAGAGAAACCATATGAATGTAGGATATGTGGAAAGTCCTTCAAATATTTCAGATCCTTAGAACCACACAAAATGACTCACACAGGAGAAAAACCCTATGAATGTAAGGAATGTGGAAGAACATTCAGATACTACAGCTCCTTAGAAATACACAAGAAGTTTCACACTGGAGAGAAGTCCTATGAATGTAAACATTGTGGGAAAGCTTATAGCTATCCCAGCTCCCTTAAAGGACACATGAAAATGCACACTGGAAATACACCCTACCGATGTAAGGAATGTGGGAAAGCATTCACGTGCCTTAGCTTGTTACAAAGACATGAAAGAACTCACACTGGAGAGAAACCCTATGAATGTAAACAATGTGGTAAAACCTATAAAGATCACAATAACTTACAAACACACGAAAGAAATCATACCGGAGAGAAACCCTTTAAATGTAAGGAATGTAGAAAAGCCTTCAATTGTAACAAAAACCTTCAATTACATGTGAAAAGGCACAATGGAAACAAACCGCATAAATGTGAAGAATGTGGGAAAGCCTTTGTTGATGGCTCATCTTTACGAAGGCATAAGAGGATTCACGAATAAAACCTAGTGAATGTAGACCTAGCTGATTTTACTCAGTAGATAGAGTGTCAGCCTGTGGACTGAAGGGTCTCTCCCAGGTTCGATTCTGGCGAAGTGCTCGCCCGGTGTTGGCAGCTCGATGCCTAGTAGGGGGCAGGTAGAAGGCAGCCAATCAATTATTCTCTTTCATCATTGATGTTTCTCTCCCCTCTCCCTTCCTCTCTGAAATCAATTTTAAAAATTTATATAAATTCCTCCTCTTTCTAAAGGCATTTGAGGATAAAACCATGAAGGTAAAGAATGTGGGAAAGATTTCATTGGTCTATATATTTTTTAAAAATATATTTGTATTTCAAAGGGAAAGGGAGAGGGAGAGACAGAAACATCAATGATGAGAGAGAATCATTGATTGGCTACCTCCTGTATGCCCCACACTGGAGGTCCAGCCTGCAATCCGGGCATATGCCCTGACTGGGAATCAAACTATGATCTCCTGGTTCATAGATTGATGCTCAAACACTGAGTTATGCTGGCTGGGATGGACTCACATCTTTATATTTGAAAACTCTCACTGAAAGGAATAGAAATATAAATAACCTGATAAGGCTTGATGGAAATTAATTTATGTATAATGTTCTGGAAAATTTTCAAGGTTAAAGAGTTGTTTTGAAACTTGTAAATATTTTTGTTTACCAAGTTTCTTTAAGTGTGTTATTAGGATGTGGATTTCTAATACTGTTGATCCTTGAACAACTCAAGGATTAAGGGTATCAACTGCCTACATACTCCAAAATCCTTTTTAACTTAAGCCAGTCCTCTATATGGTTTCCCAACCACACATTGAAATGGCAGTTCATCTTTTAAAAAAAGTGTTTGAATTGCTGCTTAAAAGTGGATACTTGCAATTCAAACCTATGTTGTTCAAGGGTCAACTGTAATTTCTTTTAGAAATGAATATTACAATGAGGTAATTCTGGGATGTGACTTTCTACAATATTAATAACATGATTTTTTTACTAAGTCACTAATATTACCTATTTATTTGTTTTTTTATTCAGATGGCATTTAAAAATTATAATTCAATATTTTTTAATTTTAGTATTTGGATTTTTAAAAAATATATTTTATTGATTTTTTACAGAGAGGAAGGGAGAGGGATAGAGAGTTAGAAACATCGATGAGAGAGAAACATCGATCAGCTGCCTCCTACACACCCCCTATTGATGTGCCCGCAACTAAGGTACATGCCTTTGACCAGAATCGAACCTGAGACCCTTCAGTCCCAAGGCTGATGCTCTATCCATTGAGCCAAACCGGCTTAGGGCAGTATTTGGAATTTTTACTGGCCTTTTGAAATTTGATGGATATTCCTAGTATATCCTATATGTATATATGAGGAGTGGGTGTGGAGGTGATGGGTATAAAAGCTTTTTCCTCATGTTCCTTAGCAATAAACAGTGGGAGTAAATATGTGTGTCAACTTTATGAAGAATCTATTTCCATGTGAATTGTTACTTTATTTGATCTTGTGCTTTTTTTTCTGACTGGCATGTTAGATATATTTTGATTTAAGAGGAGAGACCTGTGAGATGACTCAAAATCTATGTTTGGATATATCCCTTTATAGATAATGTTAGGAATTAGATTTCCCAGGATTTATAGTCTCTGATATTCCATATTAGACTTTACCAGTAGCCTCACGTGCATGAGTATGGAAGGCATAAGCAAAATAGACATTAGATTGTGGAACCATCATATCCTATATAATAAAACCCTAATATGCAAATTTACCAAACGGCAGAACAACTGGTTGCTATGATGTGCACTGATCACCAGGGGGCAGACACTCAATGCAGGATCTGCCCCCTGGTGGTCAGTGCGCTCCCGCAAGGGGAGCACCCCTCAGCCAGAAGCTAGGCTCATGGCAGCAATGGCAAGAGCCTCTTCCACCTCTGGGGAGCGAGTCTAAGCCAGCAGGTGGACATCCCCCAAGGGGTCCCAGTCTGTGAGAGGGCATAGGCTGGGCTGAGGGACACTCCCCTTCATTGCACGAATTCATGCACCAGGCCCTAGTATGGACATAGAATGATACACAGGGGCTTTAACATAGGGCACCATTTCCCATCTCAAATTTTTTTGGATTCTTTTCCCTTCCAGTCAAGAGTATCTTCAAAACAACTACAATCTGTTTGATTTCCATTTTCTTAGAGGTATAGTTTTCTAGTGATATCTTCACAAGTTTCACATCAAAGATCCATCAGAGTGGCTTTTTCTATAAGCTGTCTTTTGTTCACCAGTAAACTAATTCATCTCTTTATACATGGGACTATTATCTGATTATTTTCTTCTCCAGGTTATATCTGTATAAGATCTACTTTGTATAGGAAACATCTTATCCTGTTAATAGTGCTGGAGGGTAGGTTTTGTTGATTCCCTGTGTCATTCACAGTGGTGCATTGAAGAAAAGAACATGGAGTTTGTTTCTCTACTGCAATGTGGTTGGCTTGACCTGGTCTTTCTATGGAACAGTAAGCACCTTCCTCCTCTCAGGAATACTGGATATTTTCTGTTACTTTAGGTGGCTGTAATCCTTCAGAATGGTTTCATTTATGTTTTAGTGCATGTAATTAAAACTATGTGCATTTTCTATCAAAGACTTCTGCAGTCATTCATACACATTTATTAACACCCCCCTACGTTTTATTTAAGCCAGTGGTCGCCAACCTTTCGGACCTCATGGATCATCTGTGGCCTGTGGACCACTGGTTGGCGACCACTGTTTTAAGTAGTTAAGTATTCTGTTAAGAGGGTATGATTCCTATTCAAGGAAACACGACCTTTTTTTATATTGATTGCTGTGAAGAGGTAAATTGTATCCTCTCATGACCATTCATAATGCTTGTTTTCTAGAAGGTAACAACTGTGTAAGGAAGTGAGCCTTAACTTGTAAAAAGCTCCATCAGTGATAGTAATATGAAGAGGGAAATAGTGGCCATTGTTATGATTTGGAACTGTATTTTACCATTTTTAGAGATATGGTTATGAAATGCCGTTATACATATTATGTTCTCCCTTTTTACTAATTGCTGTTTTGGGGATAGGTATAAGTTTCTTTTGGAGGGACCAAGTCTGAGGGAAGACCACCAGTGTCCACCCAGAGCAGGGACTATCTTTCCTGAGGGGCCTCCTTACATAGAGCACAGCAACATCCCCTAGAAGTAGAGACTGGGATGCTACTCCTGCATGAGGCCAGCAGACCAAAGACTTAGACAAGAGGCTGAACTTGGGATCTGACAAGATGGCCAAGCTGCCCCACAGCATTATCAAGTCTTTGCTGGCAGAACCAGTTCCTAGCATTAAAGCAGAACTGGCCCTGGGTACTGTGGCTCAGTTTGTTGAGCATTGTCCCATGCACCCAAAGGTCAATGGTTGGATTCTTGGTCAGGGCACATGCCCAGGTTGTTGCTGAAACCCCAGTAGGGGGCATGCAGTAGGCAGGCTATCAATGTTTCTCCCTTCTGCTGTCTCTAAAATCAAGAAAAACATGTATTTTTAAAAAATGGTGACATTTAAAAAATACATATGGTTTTTACTGATTTCAGAGAGGGAGAGATAGAAACATCAATGATGAGAGAATCATTGATTGGTGCCTCCTGCATGCCCCCTACTGGGGTTTGAACCAGCAACCTGAGCATGTGCCCTTGACTAGAATCAAACCTGGGATCCTTATGTCTGCAGACTGATGGTGTATCAATGGAGCCAAACCAGCTAGGGCTTGGTGACTTTCTTTAAAAACAAAACAAAAAAACAACAATAAAAGGCTAATATACAAATTGACCGAACAGGAATGCCTAGTTGACCACCAGGAGGCAGATGCTCAACACAGTAGCTGCCCCTGGTGATCACTGCGCTTCCACAGGGGAGCACTGCTCAGCCAGAAGCCTGAGCTGGCCTCACAGCATGTGCAGCATCGGTGGCAGGAGCCTCTTCCACCTCTGAGGCAGTGGGACATCCCCTGAGGGCTCCCAGACTGCAAGAGGGCTCAGGCCAGGCTGAGGGACACCCCCCGCCCCACAAGTGCACAAGTTTCATGCACCAGGCCTCTAGTAATAAAATTAAAAGGCAAACCATGATCTAAACATATGTGATGTATAGCTCACTGTAGGTTCAACAGTAGAAATGGATTAAACATAAAAACATGGAAAAGATAACAAGTGTAAACAGCAATGGCCCAAGTGAAGAGGTGATAAAAATATTTAACAAAAGATACTGAAAACCAAAACTATTACTAGAGATTGTAAAGGACATTATATCATGCCTAAAGTTTTCAGGTTTATAATTTGCATTTACAACAACATAGAAAAATATTTATGTTTATATTAGCAAAGAAAGATCTCAAGTCATAACCTAATCTTTCAACCTTGAAAAGGTGAGGTTCCAAAGCAAGGAGAAGACCAAATAAAAATGAAAGCAGAAATTAATAAAATGTAGAGTTAAAAAAACACATAAAACAATGAAATAAAAAGTGGAAATTTTTAATAGAAAAGTTAACAGTGAATTAATCTTTAAGTTCATCTATAGAAAAAGAATGATTCAAATTCATACAATTTAAGAAATACATGTTTTAAAATTGATGTTATTGGTTGAGCATCATCCCATGCACCAGGAGGTCAGGGCACATTCCCAGGATGCTAGTTCGGTTCCCAGTAGGGGACGTGCAGAAGGCAGCCAATAGAAGTATCTCTGTCCCATCAATATTTCTTCTTCTCCTTCTCTCTCTCAAATTCAAAATATATGTTTTTATTAATTTAGGACAGGAAGGGAGATGGAGAGAGAGAGAGACATCAGTGATGAAAGAGTCATTGATTGGCTTCCTTCTGCATGATCAGGGATCGAGCTCACAACATAGACGTATACCCTGACCTCCTAGTTCATAGGTTGACACTTCAACCACTGAGCCAACATGGCTGGCTATTTTTAAAATCTTGAGAGACAGCAATGTTTGAACAGATGCTGGTCCAAAGAAAACCACCTACCTTCCCAGCCTGTTAGGCCAGCTTGAACATCAGATTTAGAGGAAATTTATGCCTATGTTCCATCCCTTATTTCTTTTTTTAAATTTTATTTTAATCTTTATTCAGGTTATTGCAATTGTTCCTCTTCCCTCCCCCCATAGTTCCCACCCTACCCTCTGCCCTTACCTCCACCCCCCATTGTCCTCATCCATAGGTGTATGATTTTTGTCCAGTCTCCCTGCACTCCCCCTCACCTCTTTCCCTCTGAGAATTATCCACTCCCTTTCTATGCCCCTAATTCTATTATATTCACCAGTTTATTCTGTTCATTAGATTTTCAAAATCACTTGATTTTTATATTCACTTATTGATAGATATGTATTTGTTGTTCATAATTTTTACCTTTACCATTTTCTTCCTCTTCTTAAAGAGTGCCTTTCAGCATTTCATATAATACTGATTTGGTATTGATGAACTCCTTTAGTTTTTTCTTATCTGTGAAGCTCTTTGTCTGCCCTTCAATTCTGAATGATAGCTTTGCTGGATAGAGTATTCTTGGTTGTAGGTTCTTGCTATTTGTCACGTTGAATATTTCTTGCCATTCCCATCTGGCCTGCATAGTTTCTGTTGAGAAATCAGCTGACAATCCTATGAGTGCTCCCCTGTAGGTAATTATCTGTTTTTCTCTTGCTGCTTTTAATATTCTCTTTGTCTTTTGCTCTTGGTATTTTAATTATGATGTGTCTTAGTGTGGTCCTCTTTGGATTCCTTTTGTTTGAGGTTCTGTGTGCTTCCTGGACTTGTAAGTCTATTTCTTTCACCAGGTGGGGGGACGTTTTCAGTGCTTATTTCTTTAAATAGGTTTTCAGTATCTTGCTCTCTTCTTCTGGCACCCCCATAATTCTGATGTTGGAAGTTGTCTCAGAGGCTCCTTACACTATCTTCACATTTTTTTATTCTTTTTTCTTTTCCAGTGGAGTGTTTTTTGCTTTTTTGTATTTCAAATCTTTGACTTGATTCTTGTGTTTCTCTAGTTGGCTGGTTAGGTCTCTGATACGCTTGAAACTGTCCCAGAGGCTCCTTACATTATATTCACATTTTTTTATTCTTTTTTCTTCTTGCTTTTCCAGTTGAGTGTTTTCTGATTCTTTGTATTTCAATTTTTTGACTTGATTTTGCCTTCCTCTAGTCTGCTGTTAGGTCTCTGTATAATATTTTTTATTTCAGTCAGTGTATGTTTAATTTCTAGTTGGTTCTTTTCCATCTCTAGTTGGACCTTTTTTATTTCTAGTTGGTTCTTTTTCATCTCCTCTTGGGTCTCGGTAACTTTATCCATCTTTTCTAGGATATTCTTGAAAAACCTTATAACTGTGGTTTTGAACTCTATATCCAGTCGTTTGTTTTCCTCAATTTCTTTTGTTTGTAATCTCTTCCCTTGTCTCTGCATTTTCACTATGCCGGGAGAACTTCTGTGTTGGATTCAGCCTTATGATATCAGACTTGCAAATCTAAAAAGCCTCTCTGTTGAGCTTGGGAGGGGTAGAGTCTCGGCTTAAGGGACCGCTTTGCCTTCCAGTTGGCCAAGCCCTCCATGGCCCCTGAGTCTCAGTGACTGGGTAATCGCTGGAGCGGTCCCTGTGTGCCCTCGCAGTGCCTCTAGACTGCTGCCTTTCTGGGTCCCCTCCACTCCGGGACCATATGAATCTGGGTCCCCAGGACTTCGTCCGAATCTGAGCTTTAGTGGAGTTAGAAGTGACGCAGTTGGGATGCTTTGTTTCCCGCCCTGTTGTGAAAGCCAGCGGCACAATCAGCAGTTGGTCTTCTGTGAGCAGTGCTGTGAGCCGCCCGACTTCTGCCCTTTTTCCGACTTCCCTAAATTTCCGTGCACTTCTCCCTTTTCATAGTCCAAACTACCCCCGTATGAGTTTCGGCTGGACCTGGGGTTTAGTGTCGTAGGATAAGGAGTTCAATGCGTTGGGAGTCTCCCGCTAGAGAAAGCCAGCCAGGTGCTCCAGCACCCGCTCTCTCCATGCACGCATCTCCGTACCTCAGCTTTTTGCAGCTCCTTGGGTCTCTGTGAGCCCCTCTTCTTCCTTCTAGTTGTAGAATTTCCACTCAGCCAGCTTTCCTGTGGTTCTGGATGATGTCCGTTCTTAGTTGTAGTTTTGAAATTGTTGTGCGAGGCAGCAGTGTAGGTGTTTACCTATGCTGCCATCTTGGTTACCTCCCCTCAAGGTCTCTGTATAATATTTTTTTAAATTTCAGTCAGTGTATGTTTAATTTCTAGTTGGTCCTTTTTCATCTACTCTTGGGTCTCACTACATTTACCCATCTTTTCTAGGAAATTCTTAAAAAACCTTATAACCAGGGTTTTGAACTCTATATCCAGTCATTTGTTTTCCTCCACTTCTGTCGTTTGTGATCTGTTCTTTTGTTTCCACATATTTCGCTTCTTTCCTGAGTTGGTAGAGTAGCTTTGTGTGCTAGCTGTCCTATGTGGCCCAGTAGCTCTTTCTCCCCAGTTACCTGAGGTGGACACTCTTGTTGCACCCCTTTGTGAACTGTATGTACAGCCTTGTTATAGTTAATTCTTGATTGTTGTTGGTATCACTGGGGGGAATTGACCTCCAAGCCAATTGGTTGTGAAGATCAGCTGTGTCTGCATTCGGGCTTGCCTCTAGACCTCTACCTTTCTCGTGTACATGCGTGAGCTTCTGGATCTTTGCCTTTCGGTTCCCCTGAGTTTCTGTGCACTCTAGGGACCCATATGAGTCTGGGTCCCCAGGGTCTTGCCCAAAACTGGGGTTCAGTGCAGTTGGACCTGGATTTCAGTGCTGTTGTGAGGTTCTGTTTTCCTCCCGCTAGAGAAAGCAGCGGCACAATCAGCAGTCAGAGCTCTGTGTGTGTACTTTCATATGCACTTTTGCGCGCCCCCAGATTTCTGTCTTTCGCGGATCCCCTAAGTTTCTGTGCACTCCTTCCTTTTCACAACAGTCCAGACTCCCCTGTATGAGTCTCACCTGAAGCTGGGGTTCAGTGCAGTTGGAATTTTCCGTCTCCCTTCTGCTAGAGGAAGCCAGCCAGACCCTCTTCCACCCATCCTCTCCATGAGCGTGTCTCTGTATCTCAGCTTTTTACAGCTCCTCTGAGTCTTTGTGAGCCCCTCTCTTTACTTCTAGTTGTAGAATTTTCACTCAGCCATCTTTCCTGTGGTTCTGGATGGTGTCTATTCTGTCTTTTAGTTGTAGTTTTGAAATTGTTGTGCGAGGCAGCAGCTTAGGTGTTCACCTATGCCACCATCTTGGTTTCTTATTCCATCCCTTATTTCTTATAACAAAACAACAGAATAGACATAGAAAAACAAAATCACCATCTCTGGGAGGAAAGAATCACTGCAAAATACTAATAAAATAAAAGCTCAAGGAATTAGCTTCATAAATATTCTCTATTGCCAGTGTATTTTTAGAGAAAAAGGCTCACCACTTTTAACTCCCACCAAATCCTTCAGACCAGGTCTAAGAAACTGGCTTGGTAAAATGCTAACTACCTTGGCCAGCTGTGGTCAGACTCTCAGTTGCAGCAATGCAGAAAACCAGCCGTGTCCCAAATCGTGGATGCTAAAAAAAAAAAATTAATACTTTTTCCTTCCATTTTCTAAGTTCTTCTAGGCTGAGCTAATAATCTAAAGAGCTGGTGCTGCCCATTTCTCCCCTGATTGCAAGGCCCCTGGGGCCCCTCTTTACAGGAAAAGAGGGGAAAGGTAAAGGTAAATCGAATCTGTGTGCTCCTGGGTTCTTTGTCTTGAGGGCTTTATATCTCTCTTGCAGGTGGGAATCTTAGGGGAGGTCAAAGGGGAGGGTTTCAGCAAAATACTCATCAGTTTTTCAGGGTCCTGGTCCCACTGCTTGGTCAGGGCCAGGGCAGGGGATCGTTAATCATTGCAGCTGGTCCTGGTGTCATTGCCCACCTGGTTTTCCTGCCTTTCTGGGCCTGGGGCTGAAATACAACTGAGGCCTAGATGTTATCTCTGTGTCTGGCTTTAAATTGCTCCACCAGTTTCTTCAGCTGTCTGGGTTTCTCCATTCTATTTGCCAAAGAACTTTTCTAGCTTCTTACTATCCTGCCTTGTGCCTACATTTGCATATAGAAAACTATAAGGAGTTTTAAAACAAACAAACTATTAGAAATAATAATTGAGTTTTCAATGTCAAGGTATAAATATCAGTTTTATTTCTACAATGGATATTTATATAATGAAACTAAGATCACAAATGCATTTACAGTAGCATCACAGGAATCAAATACTGAGAAATAAATTTAACAAAAAATCCGAATATACTATGGAAAATACAAACATTGAAAGAAATTAATAAAGATAGGTATAAGTACTTTGAAAGCCATCTCAACTTATTGGGTAGTTTTTCAATTTCATGAATCAAGATACTTAACTTTATGGTAATGGTATTGCTCAAAATGATCTGAAGAGTCAGCACAGTACTTCTTGTAATATCAGATAATTTTTTTACAGAATTTGGCAAGGAGGTTTATACATTTATATGAAATTCCCCAGAATCAGAATAGCCACACCGTTCTTGAAAAAAAGAAATTGGTTGCATTAACATTTTCTGACTTCAAAGCTGTACGAAGCAATGGCAATCAAGACAGTGTGGTACTAACACAATACAGATTTATAAAATAGGTTGAGATTTGATAAACAAGCCCACATATCTGTGGTCAAGTGATATTTTTAAAAAGTGTCAAGGGTTGCCCCAGCTGGTTTGGCTCAGTGGATTGAGCGTTGGCCTATAGACTGAGGTCAAGAGCACATGCCTGGGTTGCAGGCTCAATTCCCAGTGGGGGGCATGCAGGAGGCAGCCAACCAGTGATTCTCTCTCTTCATTAATGTTTCTAACTCTTCCTCTCCCTTCCTCTCTGAAATAAATAAAAATATATTTTTTAAAAAATGTCAAGGGCCAAGAATGGAGAAAAGAATATTCATTGTGTAAATTGGTGCTGGGCCAAGTGGCTAGCTATATAAAAAGAAAGAGGTAGTGTGCTTATATCATACCATATACAATAATTTCCCAAAAAAGGATCAGACCTAAATATAAGACTAAAACTATAACACACGTCGATAAAATGTAAGAAATGGACCTGATCATCAACTTGACAAAGAAAATTTAGATATAACACTAAGATTAAAATCAGAAAAGAAGTAAAGAATCGGAAAAGAAATTAGTTGGGACTTCTTCAAATTAATGACTTTTGTGCTTTAAAGGAGAAAATCAAGAAAGTGAAAACACCTGTTAGAACTTTTTTGCACTATTACTGGGAATATAAAATTGTGTTGCAGTTGTAAAAAATCCATGGCACTTTCTCAAAATTTTAAGAAATGTGTTATCAACTGACCTAGCAATTCTAATTCTGGGTAAGTTCCTGAAAGAATTGAAAGCAGGGAAGCAAACAGATATATGTCCACTCATATTCATAGTAACATTATTTACAATAATCAAAAGGTAGAAGTAATCCAAGTATCCATCAATGGAATGATGGATCAAAAACATTTGGTGCATGCATAAAACCTAGTATTTAGCTTCCAAAAGAGTGCAAATCCTGGTATAACATGGATTAACCTTAAGGACATTAGGTTAAGTAAAATTCTGTCAAAAAAAAGTCAAACACTGTGTAGTTCCACCTCTATGAGGTACCTAGAGTTATGAAATGTATAGAGTCAAAAGAATTGTTGGTTCCAGGTGCTGGAGTAATGGTTAGATGTGAAGCTGTATCTAATGAGATAGATTTTCAGTTGTGCAAAATAAAAATAGTTCTAGAGACTGATACACTTCACACTACTGAATTATACACTTAAAATGGTTAAAGTGTTCTCTCTTACCCTAACTACCCCTCTCTAGATTTCTCACTTCAAAACATTTGTTGATCTAAGTCTCATTTTTTAAATACAAGTGAAATGTATATAGCGTTCTTAAGACAGTATAAAATGGTTCTACCAGGCACAAAAGCTGTGGGCTTAGAAAAACTAAAATATTGCAATATTAGATTCAAGTTTTATAGCATTCTTTCACTCTTTTTTCCTGAGGATGTGTAGTAAGTTTCGGAGGTTTGTTTTATTTTCAGAGTTTTAAAATATATTTTCAGTGCTTAGTCTTGCAAAGTGGAATTGTTCAAGTTAGATTCGTGAGAAATGCCAGGAAGCCCTGGAAAGCTGGGGGTGCAAGGAGGGGGTGGGGTTGGGGAACATGACAGGGATGGTTGGGGTAGGGTGGCAGTGATGATGCCCTTATGGCTTTTTTAGGCTTAGACACTTATAGATTTTATGTTATTTGCCCTCAGATTATACTTTGTGTACATTGAGGAAGTCTGATGATGAGGTGTTTTACCTCATGGACAAGTGGTTTATGAGCTTGGGAGTTCATTTGGGTCAGAATTTAAACTGAATCAGTCTCTGGTTTTCTCACTGTGGGAAGGGAAACGTGGGGGAGGGGGCACTTTCATGCTTACAGGTGACGGGGAGGGTATGTGGGGCTCCCAGGGTCCAATCCTGAGGCTGCCCACGTGTCCCCACTCTCCTTCCCCAAGGACTGACTCGCTCTAGGGCTTCTGTCTCAAATGGGGGTGTCTAGCCCTCAAAAAGTCCAAATCTGTAGAAAAATTTAAAAATAGTTTATTAGAGTTTATTTGGTCCAAACAGAGTATATGCCTGGAAGCAAGATCTCAAAAGACTGAGAAAAAGCTCCTAGGAATGACAGTTTGCAGTTCCTTTAACACGTTTGGCCTTAAGGAGGGAACATATAGAAGGTCACGTGAAGATGAAAGACAGCAAGGCCAGGATTGAATTATGTGCTTCCCTGAAGGTGGTTACACCTCAGGGGTCTGAAAAAGATGACTCTGGCATTCCAAAGGTCTGTTAACCTGGATGCACAAGAATAATGGACAGGCCTTGCTAAGGCAAAGATAAACCTTGTATTAGGGAATTACAGGCTGAGGCTGGATGACCCCTACCTGACCCTCGTACCCAGTTAGGAATTTGATCTGACCAACCTGTGAGGTGGGTTTCCCTCACTGAGCTTTGTCGAATTTATTATGGAGCCCCTTTTCATTCACACTGGGAACATGTTCCATTATTTTAGTGTGTGTTTTTCTTCTGAATTTTAGGAAAGCAGAGAGGAAGGGAGAGGGAGACTTAGAAACATCTATCAGCTGCCTCCTGCACACCCCCTACTGGGGATGTGCCTGCAAACAAGGTACATGCCCTTGACCGGAATCGAACCTGGGACCCTTCAGTCCACAGGCCGACGCTCTATCCATTGAGCCAAACTGGTTAGGGGTGGGTCCTTAAGTCTTATAATTATTCTTTTAAGGACAGAGGGTTCTAATGCTTTTGGCACTAATTTAAAACCATTTATTGATTGATTGATTGATAATCCTCACCCAAGGATATTTTTCCATTGATTTTTAGGGAGAATGGAAAAAAGAGGGAAAGACAGAGAGAAACATCGATGTGAAAAAACACATCAATTGGTTGCCTCCTGCCTGAACCCTGACCAGGGCCTGGTCCAAGGAGGAGCCTGTAATGAAAGTACGTGCCCTTGACCAGAATTGAACCCAGACCCTTCTGTCCGCAGGCTAAACCTCTGTCTACTGAGCCAATTAGGCTAGGGCTGAAGCCCTTTGAAGGAAAAAGTTTATGGATACCAGAGTAGAGAGATCACACACATTCTTGATTTTTATATAGGGTGTCCCCTAAATTTGTTTACATACTTCTAATGATTATAGAGACAGTGTTTATTAACATACAGTTCATTTTCAAAATTTAAAAGAATCTACAGAAGTGAATAATTTTATTGTCAATGCCTGTTTTCAAACTGATGGCTGTTTTGGTCCAGGCACTGCTGATGATAGGAAGCAATGGAATCACAAACAGCAAGAATCATTTCGCTCGGTATATGTGTGCTCTTAAATTTGTCAACTGTTGCTAGCTTTGTACTGTAAACTTTATCTTTTATGTATCCCCATAAAAAAAGTCTAGTGGCACTGTAGGATAAATTTTTTTGCTCAAAACTTAATCTGGCTTCACCCATTATTTCAAATCAGACCTGAAAAGAGTGAAAATTAAATGAATTATCAACTAAGTGTGTATACGTGTTTTTGGGACACCTTGTATATTGACCTCAAATATAAAAGAAGTAAAGACATGAAAGAAAAAAGGTATTGAAAAAGGTATACAATTTGACCTAATTAGGAGTTCAAAATAAATAGAAAGGTTTTATATAAAACAAAGATTAATCCATGGGCACTCATTGGATTTTGAGTCTTTAAAAAGAATTTTGAATTGTTACCTATTTTCTCTCAAGTTACAGTTATACCTGGGATCTCAGTAAACTGAATGAAGGTATTCCATGATCTTAGGGGAATTATTGAAATAAAATAGAGAAGAAAGGGAATATTCTTCACTTTAAAAATCAAAAGTCTACTTTGATTTATGATCATAAAACTTATTCTTCTAAAATATCCATAGTGAGCAGGAAAGCTCTGAACCAATAATATACAAATTAAAATTAAATTAAGGCTTCACTACTTCAATGTGGACTTCATAAAGTGAGACTCCATGTTTCCTACCCCTTAGTAATAGTTAATATGGCCCAGTATAAATTAAACAGGGCTGTTAGAAATTGAAAACTGTCCTATTACTTAGTGGTTAGAGCTGACCTAAGTAATAGGTCAGATCTGAACTGCTCCAGGAATAGGTATGGCATTACATATATGATATATGTGATCCTTTCCACTAAAGGATCACAGGCTCCATTCCCCGGCCTGGGGGAGGCAACCAATCCATGTGTCATGTCTCTCTCTCTCTCTCTCTCTCTCTCTCTCTCTCTCTCTCTCTCTCTCTCTTTCTCTCTCTCTTTCTCTCTTTCTCTTTCTTTGTCAAGGAAGGGCGGGAGGGGAGAGAAACATCAGTGTGAGAGACACATGGCTTGATTGCCTCTTGCATGTGCCTCCACCGGGGCTAGGGATTTGTGAAAAGCATGGCCAGCATGGTTTTCGGGTTCAAAGGCTTGGAGAAAGAGCTGACTCACAAATTGATACACAAGAAATATTAATTTGATTATGGGGGGAGGCCAGGGAAAACTCAACTATAGCAGTCAAGTTCCACTGAGTCTCCTTTCCCGGCTTCTTTTATTTTCTAGAATACACAATTGCCTTTTAGGAATTGTGCAAACCGACATATCAATGGTGAAGTTTAGTAAATAGTAAGATTGTCAGGTTTGGGGGAGTTTGCTTTAGGCCAGTGAGTCAGCAGTAGGTAGTAAAATGTAAATATTCACCTTATAAATATCAAAGGGGAGTTCAGGTAAGCATTATACCGGAATTCTCACATTTATATTAATTACTGCTGATCTTGGTTTCCAGCAGAGATTGAGCCTGCAACCGAGGTATGTGCCCCCTTCAGTCTTCGGGCCAGCGTTCTAACCACCCTGAAAAACTGGCTAGGGCTGGCCTGTTTTTAAATCTGGAAAGAATAAATGATTCTTCACAATGGATTATTGCAACCTTGAGGTTGTGCTTGTACCAAATTAACCCTTACTTCTAGTTCCCAACATTATCAAAATTTCTGATTCCATCTACTCAGCATTTGGTACAGATTCTGCTCTCAGAGATTTGCATAGATCTGTCCTGTTAGAAAAGCCTCTTATCACAGTTGGTCTTCACCTTTAAGGGCTGTGACACACCTTTACCTGGTTGCTCTCAGGGAACCTGAACACCATTACCACTGCACACAGTCTCTGCAGGTCAGATCTGAACTGCTCCAGGAATAGGTATGGCATTACATATATGATATTCTTCTTGCATTCTTTTGACGTTTAGGACAAAAGAAGCTTGCAAAAAAGGAGATGGAAGCATATTAGGCCCTGATGCCTTGGTTTATTTTATTTTACTATTTCAGAAAGTAAGAAAGAAAAAGATAGAAACATTAATGATGAGAGAGAATCATTGATCAGCTGCCTCCTGCACACCCCTCACTGGGATCACAACCTGGCATGTGCCCTTGACTGGACTTGAACCCAGGACCCTTCAGTCTGCAGGCTGACACTCTATCCACTGAGCCAAACCGTCTAGAGCAGGTTTCTTTTTTAAAAACTAGTTTAATAAATAAAATTCCAAAAATTTCTGACTCCATAAAGAAATAACTATAGTTCTCTCAATATCCACCACATCATCTAGATTATTTTGGTACTTGTGAGGAAGCATATTATTTCTTTACAAATATACTTAATTTGTGCTGTTACATGCAAACTGTCCAGCTTTAGAATAGGCACCTTTAATGTAGAAAGCTCTAGAATGTTTAAATTGTGCAACAACAGGCACACTTGGTAGGGTCCTCAGAGACTTCATTATAAAGCTTCAGTGATCACTTCTCAGACTTATGATGGTTTTATGTTGTAATTCCTGTCTCCCTCTTTTCTTAGTATGGCTCTGAATGTCATTCATTTGGTCAAAGAACCAGCTTTGTTTTGTTAATCTTCATTCGAGGATATGGATGGATATATATATGATATAATGTGTGTTTTTTTCCCATTGCTTTTTCAGAGCAAGTGGGAGGGAGCTGAGAGAGAGAGAGAGAAACATTGATGTGAGAGAGACACATCGACTGGTTGCCTCCCCCATACACCCCGACCAGGGGTGGGGAGCAAAGCGGCAACCTAGGTATGTGCCTTTGATGGGAAAATCAAAGCATGAGCCACGACCCTTCCATGCTTGCACGGATGCTCTAATCATTGATCAACACTGGCCAGAACCAGCTATTTTCGTTTGAATTTTCTTCATCGACTTTTCACAATCACTTTACTTTTATAATTATCATTACTTTATTCTGCTTACTTTACTTAGTTCTTCCTCTTATTACAGGGTATTATGCTTGCATTAATAATTATAGCTTTTTTTCTTTTTGCTAGTGAATTTGTTGTAGCATACATTTCCTTTGGGGCATTGCTTCTGCGACCCACAATTTCTGAAGTTATATTTTCATTTCATGGAGTTTAAGATAATTTTTAATGTTTTTGAGACTCCTTTTTTAATATCATATATTATTTGGAAGTATCTTTTTTAGTGACTACACATTTGGAGATTTATACTCACCATCCTGTTACTGATTTTTAGAGTAATGTCTCTGATGTGAGAGCATATTTTGTATGATTTTTATTCTTTAAAATTTGTTAATGTTTGTTTTGTGTCCCATGATGTGTTCTGTGTTGGTGAATGTTGCACGTGAACTAAGAGGAATGTGTATTCTGCCCTTCTTACATGAAGTATTTCACAGGTTAAATCCATTTGTTACATAGCATGTATGAGTTCATCTCTGTCCATGATGATGTTCTTTCTGCTTGAAATAATTCATGATAAGAGGTTGTTGAAGTCAACAGCTATGTTAGTGCTTTCATCTATTTATTTATTTATTTTTGCCTAATATGGCTTTTATTATGCACATACACACAAAGAATTTCTATCCCTTCATGTAGAATTGACCTTTTATTATTATTTTAAATTTAAGTGAATATTGATTTAAACAAAGTATCTGTTATATGATGATAAGAACTACAAAAATGTATTTTTAAAAATTTTAAAAATATTTTGATTGATTTCAGAGAGAGGGAGAGATGGAAACATCAATGATGAAAGAGTATCATTGATTGGCTGCTTCCTGCACACCCTCACTGGGGATGGAACCCGCAACCTGGGCATATACCCTGAGTGGGAATCAAACCATGATCTCCTGGTTCACAAGTTAATGCTCAATCCTGAGCCAGGCCAGCTGGACAAGATATTTAATATTTGTCTTAAAGTGACAAGTATCATTATTTACATTCTTTTGATAAGTTTCTGAATGTTTCTTTCAACTCAGGTCAAATTAGTTCAGTTTTTATTCCAGAATATACATATTTTTCTTTTGTTTTTGATGATAATTTTTTGACACAATTTTATGATAGTGTTTTGTTTTTTTAAAAGTTAAATATATTATTTTACTCTCTTGCTAGCATGATTTAATTCTAATATTTGTTTTGTAAGGCATTTTCTTCTAGCTTTTTTCAATTATCTTTGATTTTTGTCTAATTTGAGATTTGGGCATACACTTTTGTTGTTTGTTATATTTAGTGCTCTGTGAGCTTCCTCGATTGACAGTTTGATGTTATCATTAACTTTAAGAAATGTTAGTGGTTGGTACTGCACTGATTTGTCTTTTTCTGTCTTTTTTAAAGTTATCACCATTATGCATTTTTAAACTTTATATTTAAACAAGATTGTCCTAAGCAACGGTTCTCAACCTGTGGGTCGAGACCCCTTTGGGGGTCGAACGACCCTTTCACAGGGGTCACCTAAGACTATTGGAAAACACCTATTTCCCATGGTCTTAGGAACCAACACACTGCTCCTCGGTGTAGCAAAATGTAGCAATGTAGTTTACTGTTGTCATATTAAGACTGTTACCCATGCTACACCACGATTCAAGACAAAATTTCACTTATTTGTAATTAGAAATAAATATTTCACAATATATAATTACATATTGTTTTTGTGATTAATCACTATGCTTTAATTATGTTTAATTTGTAAGAATGAAAATACATCCTGCATATCAGATATTTACATTACAGTTTATAACAGCAAAATTATAGTTATGAAGTAGCAATGAAAATAATGGTTGAGGGTCACCACCACATGAGGAGCTGCCTTAAAGAGTCACGGCATTAGGAAGGTTGAGAACTACTGGTCCTAAGGTTCATATATATTGCTTACTGTCCTTTTGGTTCTTTGCTGTTTTTGCATTATTTTTTGCTGAGATAGATTTAAGGACTAGTTGTATTTAGAATAGAATATTTGGGCCCTATTTTATGTCTGAACACTGTATTATGTTCCCACAATGATAAAATTTCCTAACAATACTTATCTCAGAACATCTTTGTCATTAGTTTTACATGATTAAGGTTTTAGCTCATCAAATCCTACATAAAGAGAAAGGAAAAATTGAAACTGTGATAAATATTATACAAGGTAAGCCCTGGTTGGTGTTGCTCAATGGTTGGAGTGTCAGCCCATGTGCTGAAGGGTCATGGCCTTGATTCCCGGTCAAGGGCACATACCTGGGTTGCAGGTTCAATGCCTGGCCCAGTCTGGGCATTTGCAGGAAGCAACCAATCCATGTATCTCTCATGTGGATCTCTCTCTTTCCCCCTCTTCTCTTCTTCCTTCTCTAAAAAAAAAAAATCAATGGAAAAACTATCTCGGGTGGGGATTAACAACAACAACAAAAAAGAAAAAACATATATCCTCCTATAGCATAAATAGGTAAATGGCACCCATGGGGGAGGGAGGTCAGGGACAGCAGTTGCCCAGCCACCCAGGGCCAGCCCGAGGCCCAGGTAACCAGGCCGGCTGAGGCTTGTGCTGCTGGCAGTGGCAGCAGTAGAGATGTGATGGGGGTGTCGCCTTCCCCTGATAGCCTGGTTGCCTCCTGACCCCAAGGGCTCCTGGACTGTGAGAGGGGGCAGGCTGGGCTGAGTGCATGAATTTTACCATATAGTAAAATCAGTGCTTCTCCGTAGAATATTTTCATTCAGCCACATGCATCTGATTACTTGTAATATCCTGGAGGACTTTCATAAAATATGGTCTGCTGCACCTTATTAAAACTTGAGTTACCAAAGACCAAATAGACTCTCATGTTTGCTGGTTGGACAGCTTTTAGTTCTTAACTAAATTTTGTTCATTGAATGCAGATATGATTGACTTAAGTGCTGTAAATAGTAATAAGAAAATAAAATTTCTCCCAATGTAATCATGGTAATATTTGGTCCTAGCTGATTTGGCTTAGGGGATAGAGTATTGGCTTGTGGACTGAAGACTCCTATGTTTGATTCTGGTCAAGGTCACAGGCTCAATTCCCAGTAAGGGACACACAGGAGGCAGCCGATCAATGATTCTCTCTCATCATTGATGTTTCTCTCTCTCTCTCTCTCCCTCTCCTTTCTTCTATGCAATCTAAATATCAACCTGAACAAGCCATCTTGTCCCAAAATAAAACCATAAGAATACAGAGGATGTGGGACAATCTTCATGGATCATTCATCCCATAACAGGCACACAAGATGTCACACTGGACCTAAGCTCTTTAGTATCAGAAATGTAGAGAGAAGCCAAATAAATATAACATATTCGGGCAAGTCTTTAGTTCCCTTCAGTGTATTTAAAACCACAAAAGAACTCACAATGAAGAGAGAACCTATAGATGTAAAAATGGAAAAGCTTTTATGGGGCTGAAAATTGCTTCAAAGACACATGATCACACATATTGCAGATACTCCTCATAAATATAAGGTACATGGGAAAACCTTTAGTTCTTCAGCTTCTCGTCAGACATGTGAGAGAACCTACTGGTGCAAACATTGTGAAAAAGCCCTCAGAAATGGTAAGTTTTCAAAGACGTGAAAGAACTCACACTGAAGAGAAATGCTATGAATGGAAGTTATGTGGAAAGGCCTTCAGACATCACAGTTCCTTAGAACCACACAAACAGACTCACACAGCAGAAAAACCCTATAAAAGTAAGGAATGGGGGAGAGCCCTCAAACAAGACAGTACCTTACAAATACATGAAGAGACTCACACTGGATGGAAATCCTATGAATGTAAACATTGTGGTGAGGCCTACAGTTATTGCAGCTCCTTCTCAGTGCACAGGAACATGCTCACTGGAAATACTCCTTCTCAGTGTAAGGAATGTGGAAAGCATTTGCTAGCCTTAGTTGGTATCAAAGACACGAAAGAACTCTCACTGGAGAGAAACCCTATGAATGTAAACAATGTAATAAAACCTACAGAGATTATAGTTCCTTACAAATACATGATAAAGCATAATGGATCTAGGCCATTTAAATGCAAGGAATGTGAAAAAGCCTTCCCTTGTAACAAAATCCTTCAGTTACATTTGAGAGTGCACACTGGAGAGAAACCGTACACATGTGAAGAACATGGGAAAGCCTATATTGATCCCTCCTCTTTTCAAAGGCATAAGAAGACACACTGGCCGGAACTGGTTTGGCTCAGTGGATAGAGAGTCGGCCTGCGGACTGAAAGGTCCCAGGTCTGTTTCAGGTCAGGGGCATGTACCTTGGTTGCAGGCACATTCCCAGTAGGGGGCGAGCAGGAGGCGGCTGATCGATGTCTCTCTGTCATCAATGTTTCTGACTCTGTCCCTCTCCCTTCTATCTGTAAAAAATCAATTATATATATATATATCTCAATTTTATATATATATATATATATATATAAAAGAAGACACACTGAATAAAATCTAGTACCGTAAATGTAAATCGTGTGAGAAAGATTTTAGTTTGGCCACATCTTTACATGTGAAAACTCCCTGCACTGATGAGTTTGCCAACTGTTTATACTGTTTAGAAAACCTTTAAAGAGTTGCTATTAAAATAGTAAATAACTGTATTTACCAAGTTTAAGTGTGTTATGGGAATATGGATTGTCTCTTGATCCCTGTGTGGATTAGGGTGCCAGGTAGTCAAAAATCTTTGCATAACTCAAACCAGTCCTCCACGTGGTTTTCCCAACCACAGATGGAAACTGCAGCTTACCCTTCAAAAACAAGGGTCTGAGCCGCTGCTTATAAAGGAACACGTGCTGTCAGAACCTCTCTGGTTGTCCTGATTGGTGTGGCCCATTGGTTAGAGTGTTGGCCAGGAGCGGAGAGGTCTCGGGTTCGATTCCTGGTCAAGGGCACCAACCCGGCTTGCAGGTTCTGTCCCTGGCCTCGGTGTCCCGTGTGTCTCTCTCACATGTCTGTCTTGTCTGTCTCTTTCTCTCCCCTCCGCTCCGCGGCCCCTCTCCCCCGTTCCCGTTCCCGCCCCCTTCCTTTCCCTAAAAGGAATAAAAACTTAAAAAGAAAAACAAACCGTCCCTGAAGGCCAGTTCTCACCCGCAGGCCAAAGCCGGTTCCCCTAGTTGACACTAGGAAATGAGGGAGGCGGGTCTTTGTGAACTGTCCAATCAGATGCGCAGAAGGGCAGGTGAGTGAGGCAATACCCAGCCAACCGTGCGGATGCTCCTGGGTCACGTGTCTCTCGCGCGGCTAACGTTAACGGTCCAGGTGTGTCTGCGTCAGCGCCGGTCCCACCGCGAGCGAAGCCGCCTGCGGCAGCTGAAGGGGCGATGCCGGGGGGTCCTAGAAGCTGGGAAATGGTGAGTGTGTGGGACTGGGTGTCTCCGAGCGGGGACGAGGGGCTGGTTGGAACCGGCTGGGCAGGACCCGGCCTCCAGCGGCAGCCTCGCAGTCTGCAGATGAGCACCCCCACCCCCTCGGGGGCGGGGCGGCCCTGCGTTTCCTCCAGCTCGTGGGTGGGGCCGGGCGGCCGCCGAGGCCGGGCTGCCGGTCCGGTCACAGCCCGCGGCGCCTCGGCCCCCGAGCCTCTCTGCGCCCGTAGCCCCGTGTCTCCCAGGTGGTGTGGTGACCGCAGGGAGGGTCGTCAGGGGACAGTCGTGACCCCGCGGTTTCCTGCGTGGAGGACGTGTGGTCCGTGGGCTTCCAGCTCCTTCCTTCCTTCCCAGGCGGACGCGTTTTCTCCGGAGTGTTCCCAAAGTTTAGGGAGCGGGGTCTCAAATCCACAACCCTGCACCCTCTGCCCCCCTCCCCCCCAATCTGACAATAATTGCCTCCATTTCCAAGCCCCTCCCTGTATTCCCAAACGCCAATTCCCCTTTCTGATTCAAGAATTATAGTCAACTGTCCTTCGGGGTGCATTTCAAACAGACCCATATTTTAGCTATTTATTTTTTTGTAGTTGGCAATGTGATTTTTTATTTTTTTTAATCTTTATTGTTGAAAGTATTACATAGGCCCACCTCTTCCCCCCCATTATTTCCCTCCTGCCCGCCCCTCCCCCCCCCTCCCAGGCCCTCGCCGCCCTATTGTGCGTGTCCTGGATTATGCATATATGCACACAGGTTCTTTGGTTGATCACTTCCCACCCTCCCAACCTTCCCTGTCCTCCCTGCCTTCCCTCTGAGATTCTGCGTTCTGTTCTATGTAGACCCATATTGTAATTTTCATTTGTCCAATGGATGGTTGTTTTAATGGAATTTATTTTTTGTTTGTGGTTATTTTACATGAGAGAAATATCCCGGAACTACATTGTATAAAATCCTTTTGCTGGAACTCCCAGAATATTTCCTAGGCAAGGAACATTTTTATTTTTGGCAATGCGGTATATACTTAAGAGGTTTCTTGTTCAGTCAGCAAAGTGACTTACAATTTTCTTGTTTTTAATTGAATTTATTGAGGTGATATTAATAAAATTATACAGGTTTTAGATGCATAGTTCTACCATACATTATCTGTTTATTGTATTGTGTGTTTACCACCCCGAGTCAAGTCTCCTTCCATCATCAGCTTTACAGTTGTCATCCCTTTTTTCTCTCTCGAGGACTGGGTTTTAGTGTTTTTGCCAGATTGTTCCAACTGCTGTTGTGTCATTTAACGTATACAGGGAAGTCCAGAGCACCTCCATTGGGGGGAGCCTGTGGTTAGTGACCCAAACTAAGGTAGTCTTGAGCCTACCCAGGGGAAGTATTTGAAGGCTGTTTGTTTGTTTTCCTGGGGAGCCTCCCCCTGCAGGTGTCCTCCCTCCTCACTCAACTCAGCAGGGAAGGAGCCTTTGAGCCTTTACACTGAGAAGCTACAGCCTGGAGAACTGGGGAAGCAAGTGCACCTGCAGGAGGGAGTAAAGCCTCTTCTGAGGTTTTAGTTGTGCTTCCCCTGAGCCTATTTCTAGGCATATAGGTTGGAGGTTTGCATCCCCAGTGTGGGTGCACTCAGAGTGTCATTTGTGCACATCCTCAATGTCTGTAAAAGTCAGGAGTGTGGGTCCTGGGCTAGGGATTGAGAATTTGGGAGTTCATTTGGATTAGACCCCGCACTGAATCCAGCTGAGCACGTCCTCACTGCGAGCTGAAGCCTGAGAGAGGGAGCGTTTCCATTATTCCCTAGGGAAAGGAGAGTGTTGGAGCTCCCAGACTTCACTCCTGGGGCTGCTCAGGCATCCCTCCTCCCTCCCCCAGGGACTGGCCCGCCCCAGGGGCTCTGTCTCAACCTGGAGAGTCTAGGATGTAAACCTTCTGAAAGTGGCTCTCCTCTGTCGTGTGGAAAGCAGGCTGCTCATCTGAGCTGATTCCAATACAGTACTTGTTTCTTTTGGTCCTTTATCGACTGAATAGTGCAACTTTTGACTAGTTTCTCTGAGCACTTGGCAAATTTATTCTCTATATGGGAAATGTGATTTTTTTGTTTCTTGGGATGAGAGAGATGATATTGGTAAGGCAAGTAAAAAGTGGAAATAGATTTTTTCGTTCCCTTTAAGCAAGAGAACCTGTTGATATGAGAGAAATGTATTTTCATATACAGATCCATTTTTCATATACATTCATGTTTGTTTGTGGGTGTTCATGTCCCTAAAGAACATCTATAATAATAAAAACATAATATGTTAATTAGACTCAGAAGACATTCTGGATGAAGCTGGAGTTGCGAGGGAAGCCCAGCTCCCTGGTGCCAGAGGGAAGCTGGTGCAGGCATCTAGGGGAAGGAAGGCCTATTCTTGCACAAATTTCATGCATCCAGCCTCTAGTTGAAATTTAAAAGGCTAAAGTAATTGATGTGGCATGCCGGTGCCAGCCGGCACTACTGTTGAACAGCACCTGAAAGGGGGGTGAGGATTGAGAAAAGAAAAGAGACAGACACAAAGATGGGATCGGGAGGACTGACAGTTCAAGACTGCAGTCCCGAGTTTATTTTTCTAAGACTACTTATACATGTTAGTTATGCTAGCGTGTTTGCAAGCCTTTCATTACTTTCTTTATTACAGAGACTCTTGGTTTCAGTTCTCTTATCTGACCTTTTAGCCATTCTTTGTTTCAGGACAAATCAGTTTGTTAATCACTAAACCTCAGGCAAGAATAGACACTCAGGATCATTTACTCATGGAATGTCGTGGTTAAGCAAACTCCATTTATGATCTCCTCGTTCCTTAAGCTTTAGCTAACTAAGCAAGCAACCTTAAGCAAAGCTAGAAACAATTCCAGTAAAACTAGGGGGGGTCGAGGTGCTGAGGCAGCTCACTTTGTGAACGCTTGCCTTCTCGGGACTTTGTCAAACCGAGACCGCCCTCGACA
>JAAGEH010000343.1:3398573-3593954 GCA_011751065.1 Lasiurus cinereus | reverse complement strand
GTGGCACAACCAAGTTATTATTTCAGTTGATGTAAGGAAAAATAATCAAAGCTTATATAAATCTTTAAAATTTCTACTTCCCTTTGGAGTATAACTGAAATCCCTAATGCATTATAATATGGTAAAATAACGCCTGTGTGAGATATAGAGAAGGGACAAACTAGCATGCAACTTGTCCTTTTATTTTGGCAAGAACTTTGAATTTTTTAATTTTGTATGGTATATACTTTTGTAATTGTTTATGTTTAAAGGAATCAAATCCTGATAGTACTTTCCTATGTACAAAAGTTAAAATTAAAGAAGGACTACTAGATGATAAAACATGGTGTATATCAATTTCTGAGTTTATCTTAAATTTGTAAGATAGAAAAATCTAACTTAAGACCCTCTGCTCACACATCCTGGTCCTGTAACAATGTTACTGCGGCTACCCTCAAATACACAGTTTTGATTGTTTCTTGAACTTCCTTGTTAGTGTTTCTAGTGTTTCTTTATATATAAACAAGTCATTGCAAATGCATATTTTTCTTACCCATGTTTGTCCTTATAATGAGCAGTCAGACTCCACATTGTTTGGTATTTGCTGAGAGGTTAGGCTTCCTCTCTCTCTCTTGTTGTCCACCCCTGGACAGGATGATGGGAAAGTCCAGGGCTCCCTCCTCTGGCACTGGCTTCAGATTCTAACCACACAAGCCCTTGTTTGTGTGAAAAATTCTTGCCCTGGCCCCGCCCCTGACAAAGATTCTTTGCTTGAGCAACTTTAGTCAGGCTCTTGAACTTTCTTCTAGGCCAGTGGTCAACAAACTGCGCCTCGCCACTCTGTTAACTAATGAGTTTGCTGACCAGTGGGATGGGGGCTTAATCACAAGGAACAAAAACAGCCTGTAAATATTGGAATTGAAAGTCTAGGTCAGTGGTCGGCAAACTCATTAGTCAACAGAGCGGCAAACTGCGGCGTTACTCACGAGCTGAAGTTTGCCAACCACTGTCCTAGGCCTATCTTTGCACTTCTTGTGAAACCCAGTTTAATAGGAACCCTGCTAATTCAGATGATCCAGAATCCCCCACCCTCCTATCTCACCGCTCCTCCATCAGCAGGTGATATCTGATCCCCCTGGCCTGTTTGTAGTAAGAATCCTGTTTGGTTAGTTTAGCAGGAATCCTCTAACATCAGATTCTTAGTAATTTTCCATCCACTGATCTACCTGCCCTCAGGCCATGAATTCCCACTTGCCTATGTTGTCCTCAGAATTGAGCCCAATCTTATTTCTCACCCTCTAAGAAATCCTACCACATTGTCTCTGTACCTGTTGAAATGATTTTGAATACAATGTGCCTTAACATCATTGAGAAGTGCCATTGAATCTTTTTTTTCTTTAACACTTCCAGCCACAATAAAATCTCAGGCTAGGCTCTTTTTCTTGCTCTCTGAAGCTTTTTCACAGCTTCTTAAGTAGCCTGACCTGCCATCTCAAAGATCTCTATTATGTAAGTCAGCTATATCCTGCCCTCCCCAGGTGTGTATGATGTGTGTGTTTTGGGGAGTGGGGTGTGGTGCACACCATCATTAATTTCAACATGGGAACCATGCCTCTGCAGGTGACCATAACAGTTGGCTATGTGAGCAGCATGTTCCCACATGACGACCACTTTGGTCTGTCTCCTCTTGCTTTGACTTGCTCAGCTACTCTGCCATGAGCTGTGCTGCCTTGTGGCATTGCTGAGACTACCAAGCCTCAGTTTGGTGAGCTGCCAACCAGAATGTGCAGTTTTGAGAATTTCTAGGCATTTGGGAGCAGGAGGATAGGATTGGGGCCCTCCTTACAGTGGTCCTGGCTCAATGTCTCTGCTGGGATTTATCTGTGTCAGATGCTATATTGGCACCAACATACCCCGGTGATGGGGGTAAACATATCCCGGCAATGGGGGTAAAAGAGGGTAAACACATCTGTGCAGATGGCCCTATCTAGTTGTCACTTGTGAAAGGACAGTTATTCAACAGAGAAAGAAGAGGGAACAAAGGAAGCCAGTAGATGGCTGACTGTGTCCACATCCCTGATACCAGAGGGCTCTCCAGGACCCATAAGTACCCCTGTTGCTGTCCCCTCTCCCCCCGTCCCCTTTTACTGCACAAAGATCCTGACCTTTGGTATTAAGGGGACAACACCAAGGGCTCCATTGTGGCACAATCAAGTCATTATTTCAAATAAGTTCAGGGTCCTTAAACTATATAAAATAACTAATTGTCATAGGGAGGCTCCTAACTTAATGGTAGTGTATTGGGGCCCTCTGAAGGAAAAAATACATATAAAGACCAGGGTTGAGAGGACACATTCCCTGAATATATTTGGAGCCTAAAACAAAACAAAACAGGCAAGGACAAGAGTCAGGGAACAAAAAAAACATACGGAAACAGAGATCCATAATTTGATCCAATTGAAAATATGAAATATACTGAAAGAATCACACAACAAAAAAGATCAGAAGGCACTGTTTAGTTTTGGGGCCTCTACACCATAGGTTTTGAATAATTTTGCCACCTGCTGTAATATACAAATTCTCATGCAATCAATACTAGGTCTCAAATTAGTTACATTGGGATCACACTAAATGTAAACAAGGTACCACTGATAATAATGTTAGTGGTGTTACTAAACACAAAACGGGACAAATGGGCATGTCTCACCTAACCATCATAGAACATATCTCTTGCCTAAATTATGCTGGTCATAGCACCCGTTGTCATTAAGTAGCCCATGGTGAACTGGAAAACTCCGAACCGATGATTCATCTACAACAGTGGTTGGCAAACTGTGGCTTGAGAGCCACATGCGGCTCTTTGGCCCCTTGATTGTGGCTCTTTCACAAATACCATGGCTTGGGCAAGTCTATTTTGAAGTGGCATTAGAAGAAGTTTAAGTTTAAAAAATTTGGCTCTCAAAAGAAATTTCAATCGTTGTATTGTTGATATGTGGCTCTGTTGACTAAAGTTTGCCTACCACTGATCTACACTAATAAAAGAGAAACATGCAAATTGACCACGACTTGTTACACCCACCAGCCAATCAGGAGCAAGTATGCAAATTAACCCAACAAAGATGGCAGCGGCGATGGAGCTGGAGTGAGCAGGAGGCTTGGGTTGCCCCCGGCGATGGAGGAAGCCAAGCTTCCCGCCTGCCCTGGCCGGCCCTGGCCTTTGCTTAAGGCTATAAAGTTTCAATTATAGAAGATAAATAAATTCCAGATACCTGCTTCCAGCCAGCCCCTGGCCTCCACTCAAGGAGGCACTGAAAAAAAAAAGGAGGGGCTGAGAGCTTGGGTCACTGGGGGTGTGTGGTCAGCCTACAAACAGCCCTCAGCTCCTCACCCAGGCTGGCCACACCCATGGCCCAATTCCTGTAAATAGGCAGTCGAACATCCCTCGAGGGGGTTCCAGATTGGAGAGGGTGCAGGCTGGGCTGAGGGATACATCTTTCCCCCACATGAATTTCACGCACTGGACTTCTAGTCTATACTGATAAAAGCCTAGGTGGCATCACACTCTTGCATGTGACACTGACACAAGATAGCCACCACAAGATGGCTGTGCGCACAGCAGCGGTGAGGCCTGAGGGTTCTGCAGCTCCACGCATTGCAGAGGAGGGCTGGTCCCGGCGTCTTTGTCACCTTTTGTGGAGGAGATGGGTTGCGGTGGAGGAAGCAGGTTGCATCAGGGGAGGACAGTTGTAGGCCAACAGGCCAGCAGGGGAGGGCAGTTGGGGGCCATCAGACCAGCAGGGGAGGGTAGTTGGGGGCAATTGGGCCAGCAGGGGAGCCAACGGTCCCCGATTGTGAGAGGGGTCCCAGATTGGAAAGGGTGCAGGCTGGGCTGAGGGACACCCCTCTTCCCATGCATGAATTTCGTGCACCAGGCCTCTAGTAAACTAAAATTAAGTCTATTGGGCTTCCAAATTGGCTTAGCAGAAATGGACCCCGCAAACCTTACCCCTAGTCCTATCTAATAAAAGAGTACTATGCAAATTGACCACTCTAAGACACAAGATGGCCACCTCATGTGGTCAAAGATGGCTGCCCCCATGTGGATACAAGATGGCCTGCAGGAGAGGGCAGTTGTGGGAAGTCAGGGGTGACCAGGCCAGGAGAGGAGGGCAGTTGGGGGAGACCAGGCCAGCCAGGGAAGGCAGTTGTGGGGGACCCAGGCCTGCTGGGGAGGGCAGTTGAGGAGGACCCAGGCCTGCAGGGGAGGGAAGTTGGGGGGTACTAGGCCTGCAGGGAGAGCAGTTGTGGGCATTCAGGCAAGCAGGGAGGGCAGTTAAAGGTGGCTGGGGTGGCAGAGGAGGGCAATTGGGGGAGACCAAGCCCCTGACCGCTGGACATAAGACATTGTTGTTCTAGTGGCTGCCCTCATGTTCTGTATTTCATTTGGAAACTGAATCAGGAATTCTCTGTGCATGCCTGTGTCCCTGTGTTCACAAAGAGCTGGACGAACATAGTAGAATCGGCTCATAGTCAAACGTGCCAGGAAGAGACTGGAGCCTCTCAGCGGGGGAGGCTGGTTTGGCTGGATAAATCCCGCCTCATCCCTCCTGGTGTCAATCAGGCAGGGGGGAGGGGCTAGGCATAGATTTCTGTTGAATCAGAAGCTCCGCTGAATCGGGTGGGCCGCCGCAGCGCATTGGTGAGGCCCTTCCATCCACGCTCCTGGTTAGCTGGTGAACACTTGTCCACAATTCATGGTCGGTGGTGGCTCTTCCCCAGTCTGAGCGGTGTTGTGGTCTGCGCTGGTCACGGAAATCTTAGGCAGAATTCAGGAAACCTAGAAATGGTAAGTGTGCGGGGCCAGGGGCTGGTGTGCAATTAGGGACGAGGGTTTGGCTGGAACTGGCTGTGGCGGAATCAGGCCTCCTGGCGGTCAAGTCCAGGATCTGCAGCTGGAGTCCACTGGGGGCTTCTGGAGACCTCGGTCCCCTGCAGAATTCAGCGAGGGGGCTGGACAGGCAGCCGGATCAAACGTACTAATATTTCCTTCTCTGTCTGGGAAGCTCTGCGTCCCTAGCCTCACATCTCCCCATATGTAGTGACATAGGGAGGGTCATCTGAGGACAGTCGTAACTCAGATCTGGGGTTTGTGCATGAGAGATTTGTGGGGACCCTGATCTCTTTTTCAGGAAATGCCCATTTCCTCCTGACTTCTCATTTTTTGTGTGAAACAGGGTCTCGAATCCAAAACCTTGTCTCCCGAGCTTATCTCCACCTAGGGCTGGCAATAAGTCCCTAAATTTCCAGTTGCTTCCAGGCATTTCCAAGGCCAACTATTCCTGTTTGAGTCACAGCATCATTATCAACTATGTACTTGTTCTCTGGTGTACATTTCAAAAAGACTATTTTAATTGTCTATCTCTCTTTACAGAGTAACGGAATGCTCTTTTTTAAATTAAAAAATTGAATTAGAGATAGAAGAAAAGAGAGAGAGAGAAGGGGGAGAGAGAGAGAGAGAGAGAGAGAGAGAGAGAGAGAGAAATGGATTTTGTTGCTCCACCCATTCGCTGCACTCATTGTTTGCACATGCTGGAAGCAACCGATGGAATTCTCTTTTTAAAAGATTTATATTTGTGGATATTTTGTATGAGAAAAGCTACAGAGTCCGGGAAAACTAGGGGATAGGGAAGATTCGGGGGAGAAGCAAGTGGGGAATACAGCTGGAGAAGGGGGTGCAGGCAGTGATGTTACCCTTTTTGAGGTTATGGTGTGGTTCCTTAGGCCTAGACATTTTAAGATCTTATGTTTGAGTTTTGCATCCACAGTGTAGGTGCACTTAGAGTAATTTGTGCACATGGAGAAAGGCTATAATAAGATCAGGGTTTCTGTCTTGGAGACAAAGGGTTTATGATTGGGCAGTTCTTTTGGGCCAGAACCTTAAACTGATTCAGGCTGAGAGCTGCTTCATTGTGAAGAATGGAAGCCTGGGGAGGGAGCATTACCATGCTTACAGTGGAGGGGAGGGTTATAGAGTTCCCAGAGTTCATTCTTGGGACTGCTCAGGTGTCCCTTTACACCTCTCCAGGGACTGACCCACTCTAGAGGTTCTATCTTAATCCATGTCTGGACTCCATGCTTGGGATTATCTTCAATTTTCTGAATGTGAATTTCCTTCTGAACTGTAGGAAAGCAGACTGCTTATCTGTCTTGATTGCAATATTTGTGTTTCATTCCTTTGGATTTCTTCCAGCAGTGAACATTGCAATGCTTTAATTCTAGTGTCCATTAGCATTTGGGCTTTAATATGTAATTTGAATGAGAAATACTTGTGCATAAGGAAAGATAATTGTGGAACCAAGTAGAATTTTGATTCCCTTTAGCAAGAAAAAGTTAAGATGTGAGATGGATGTTTAAAAATTCTCAGGTGTTTTTTTATTGTTGTTTTTTCTTTTTCCTGCATTTTGGTCAGTGTTTGTATGTCCATGTCTCTAGAGAACTTTTACATTGGAAAGGCAATATCATTCCTAAGGCAGATGATTACCTATTTCAATGGACATTGGGAAAAAAACAACTGCATTTTTATATTCATTGATATAAGGAAAACACGTCAGAACTTATGGAAGTCTAAATTTTCTAGTTCATTTCAGGGCTTAATTTCAAACCTCTTAGGCATTATAATACATTCTGATTCTTGAAAATATCTCGTGTGCAATATATATATAGTGAGGGATAGACTAATCATAACACACCTTAATCTTTTTATCAGACAGGGATTTGATGCTGAACACAAAATATAGTGTATAGATGAAGTGTTATGGAATTGCACACCTGGAACCTGTATATTTTTGTTAACCAGTGTCACCAATAAATTCAATAGGAAGGAAAAAGAAAGGAGAGGGATTTGAAAATATTAGATGGCTTTTAGTTTTATATCCATTAATGTTTAAAGCATTAAATCTTAAAATGGTATTCTCTATAGAAAAATTAAAATTAAATTCTAGCCAAGACCGGTTTGGCTCAGTGGATAGAGCATCGGCTTTGGGACTGAAAGGTCCCAGGTTCGATTCCGGCTGGGGGCATGTGCCTTGCTTGCAGGCACATCTCCACAGTGGGGTGTGCAGGAGGTGGCTGATCGGTGTCTCTCTCTCATCGATGTTTCTGACTTTCTATCTCTCTCCCTTTCTCTCGGTAAAAAAATCAATAAAATATATTTAAAAAATTAAATTCAAAAAAGCAAAATAATGATTAAGCATAGTGAAATATGACTTGTATATGTTTCTTTTTTAAAATTAATAATGCATTGGAAGGTTAATTAAATTCCTCATATAAGAAACTAACATAAGAAGATCCCTTGCCCACATATCCTCCTCCACTCCTATGTTCTTACTCTAGCCATTCTCAAATAACCAGTTTTAATTACTTCTAGATTATTCTTTAAAATTTTTTTAATTAAATTTAAAATTGCCCAAACCGGTTTGGCTCAGTGGATAGAGCGTTGGCCTGGGGACTGAAAGATCCCAGGTTCAATTCTGGTCAAGGGCATGCATCTTGGTTGCAGACACATCCCTAGTGGGGGTGTGCAGGGGGCGGCTGATCGATGTCCTCTCATTGATGTTTCTAACCCTCTATCCCTCTGCCTTCCTCTCTGTAAAAAAATCAATAAAATATATTTTTAAAAAAATTTAAAATTACCCTAACTGGTTTGGCTCAGTGGATAGAGCATTAGCCTGTGGACTGAAGGGTTCCAGGTTCTATTCCGGTCAAGGGCATGTATCTTGGTTGCAGGCACATCCTCAGTAGGGGGTGTGCAGGAGGCAGCTGATCAATGTTTCTCTCTCATCTATGTTTCTTTCTTTTTTTAAAAAAATATTTTATTGATTTTCCACAGAGAGGAAGGGAGAGGGATAGAGAGCTAGAAACATCAATGAGAGAGAAACATCAATCAGCTGCCTCCTGCACACCTCTTACTGGGGATATCCCGCAACCAAGGTACATGCCCTTGACTGGAATCGAACCTGGGACCTTTCAGTCTATAGTTGACGCTTTATTCACTGAGCCAAACCAGTTTCGGCACATCGATGTTTCTAACTCTCTCTTCCTCTCTGTAAAAAATCAATAAAAGATGTTTAAAAAAGAGTATAATATGCAAATTAACTGAACAGCAGAACAACTGTACAACAGAACAGTAGAACGGACCGCCCAGATGACCTTCTGGACTGGACGAAGCTGGGCTAAGGCCGAGGTGGCAGCTGGGGCAGCTAGGGCCTACCCTTGCATGAATTTTGTGCTTTGGGCCTCTAGTATTTCTTATAATACTGGTTTTGGTGGTGATGAACTCCTTTAGCTTTTTCTTGTCTGGGAGGCTCTTTATCTGTCCTGTGATTCTAAATAATAGCTTTGCTGGGTAGAGTAATTGGTTGTAGGCCTTTGCTTTTCATCACTTTGAATATTTTGTGCCAATCTCTTCTGGCCTGCAAGATTTTTGTTAAGAAATCAGCTGGCAGTCTTATGGGTGCTCCCTTGTAAGTAACTAGCTACTTTTCTCTTGTTGCTTTTTTTTTTTTAATATACTTTTATTGATTTTAGAAAGGAAGAAAGGGAGAGAGAGGGAGAGAGAAATATCTAGGATGAGAGAGGCTGCCTCCTGCATGCCTGCTACTGGGGATCCAGTCTGCAATCCAGGCATGTGCCCTTGACTGAAATTGAACCTGGGACCCTTCAGTCCACAGGCTGATGCTCTATCCACTTAGCCAAACTAGCTAGGGCTCTCTTGCTGCTTTTAACATTCTTTTTTTTTTGTCTTTAATCTTTGACTGTTTACTTATTTATTTCTCACCCAAAAAATGATATTTTTTCCATTGATTTTTTAGAGTGATAGTAGAAGGGGGAAGAGAGAAAGAAACATCAAGATGAGAGAGACACATTGATTGGTTGCCTCCCATGTGTGCCCCCACCATCTGTGTTTCTCCCTGACTGATAAAAGCATTGCCACCTTTCACATCTAGGTATTAGGAGGCCTGCTGTTCTTTGTTCTGGTGCTTTGGCTAGGGTCCAGGCCTCACCCCTCTTACTCTCCTCACCCCTACAGCCAAGATATCCCTTCATCCTTGGCCTGCCACCATGAGAGCTGGTTCAAAATCTCTCCCAACCTCACACTTCTTACTAGTCTCTAGGTTGTTTCTGCCCTTCCTTGTTAACAGTCTCCTCTTCAGCTAGTCTTTAGTTGGTAATTCAGGGTGAATGATCCTCAATTTAGTTTTATTTCCAGTTTGGTTCTGAGAGGTTAAAGAAAAATTCACCTATTCTGCTGTCGTCTTGTAACCCATATTCTTTACTTCTTTCTAATATGGGCTTTGTTACTTCTTTTTTATTTGTGTTAGGCATAAGGTTAGATTGTTTGAGATTTAATAGGCAAAATTTCTGGCCCATAAATCATATGTGAAAATTAACATCCTATTAATTTTTAAATGATTTTAACCAAGATTTGCTTATAATTAATATGTGTTTTAAAATCAATTCACTGTTATTTTTAAAAAATATATTTTTATTGATTTCAGAGAGGACAGGAGGAGAGAGACAGAAATATCAGTGATGAAAGAGAATCATTGATCTGCTACTTCTTGTACACCCCACACTGGGGATCGAGCCCACAAGTAGGGCATGTGCCCTGACTGGGAATCGAACTGTGACTTCCTAGTTCATAGATCAATGCTCAACCACTGAGCCATGCTGGGCAGACTAATTCACTGTTATTTTAAACAAATTTTAGCAAAAAGACCACATGTTGGAAAAAAAACTCTAGTAATTTTGCGAACATAAATAAATATTACATATTTACAACTATAATCTACATATTTAAATCCAAGGGTCATCAATCAGAAACAATGTTTGGCAAATGATAAGCACATGATCACACATCTCCTGAGGCAGTGGTCAGTAAACCCATTAGTCAACAGAGCCAAATATCAACAGTACGATTGAAATTTATTTTGAGAGCCAAATTTTGTAAACTTAAACTTCTAATGCCACTTCTTCAAAATAGACTAGCCCAGGCCGTGGTATTTTGTGGAAGAGGGGCCAAAGAGCTGCATGTGGCTCGAGAGCTGCAGTTTGCTGATCACGGTTCCGACGTAATTGGTTCTGTTGTCTCGTGTCTGACTTTCTGCAGCAGTTCTAATGTGTGTAAGCCAATGTTCCAATGTGTGCTTAGCCATGCCCCAGCCATATGCGTTTGTTTACTTGTGGTGATTGGTAAATCCACATACTTACTAGTCCTATTCAGTATAAATTTAAAATTACTGTAATACATATAGATAATTTTTCTGTGAAATTAAACTTTTCATACATACTAAATTTTAATGAAACATGTCTACATAAGTAAAAGCAGGTAAATTAATTTGTCAGTTTTTTAACATGAATTTGGAAAACTGACTTTATTATATAACAGCCCAAATTAGTCTATTGTATTGAGATTTTATTATATAGGGATTTTGTGGTATGAGTTGTCATGTCTTCCTCGGATCTAAGCTGGGAGTTCCAAATAACTTTGTAGATAGAGAAAGGAAGAATTTTGTCTGTGATAAATATTACACAAGATAAAAGTAGTGTTTCTTCATAAGAATGTTTCTATTTAGCTAGCTACCTCTGATTACACACATACTCCACAGATGATGTGTGTTCAGTTCTAGGCCATCAGGTAAAATCAGTGTCTCAAAAAAACAAGTCAGATGATTTTTGGCTTCCTGATGTAAAATGAAGTTCTGTTTACACTGTACTGTAGTCTGTTAAGTGTGCAATAGTATTATGTTGAAAGGATCAGTGTACATAAATTTAAAAATACCTTATTTCTAAAAATGCTAACCATCATCTACACCTTCAATGAGTTATTATCTTATTGCTGGTGGAAGGTCTTGTCTCAGTAGTGATGAAAATACAGTAACTACCAGGCACAGGAAAACAAAGTTAAAGTGAGCTAAGTTTGTTCTTTTAATTGCCTGGAGGACTTTAAGGCAGTATGTATGACCATCTAGGCTTTGTTAAAAATTGGAATTCCACAGCCTCTTCTTGAACTCTTTGGTTTTGGTAGTGGGACTAGAAGGAAAAGTTTCCAGTTCTCCTACTGAACATCATGCAGATATGACCTTGTTTTATTGAGTACTATAAATGGTGAATAAAAAAAGATGAAAGAATTTTTTTACATGATATTGATGGTCTGAAAATATTTGTATAACATTTTTGTCATTTCCCCAAAGTATCTGAACCCTACCATTTTAAAAATATGTAATGTGGTTACAGTAAATATATGTTGATAATTTCCATGTGTTTATGATGGTGTTAAATTGATAAGGAAGTGAGTGTAGGATAGAGAGTAAGTTTTTGATGATAGAGTCATAGATGAAGTGTTTGGAAATGGGGGCATCATACATAACCTGCCTATAAATGGAGTCTGAGTGTTCAGTGCTTCAGTCTCACTCATCCTAATGGACACATATTGGGGATGTTTTAGGACTCGGTAGCCTTTGAAGATGTGGCTGTGAACTTCACCCAGGAGGAGTGGGCCTTACTGGATCCTTCACAGAAGAAACTCTACAGAGATGTGATGAGGGAAACCTTTTGGAACTTGGCCTTCTTAGGTAAGGATGGTGACTTTCCTTCACTTTGTCAATTAGAGAACAAGTGTTTCTTACCATCAACATTGTCCTAAGGTGTTAATGTGAAAAGGGAGGACATTGGTAAATAAATTGAGTATAGAAATAGAATCTTAGAATTTTTGTACAATTTCTAATACATTGAAACCAATTTTCTGGGTCTTCTTCTTTAGGTAAAAAATGGGAAGATCATGACATTGAAGAAAACCAGGGAAGAAAACAAAAGTGAGTCACACCACAGAAAGCACTACCTAACATGAGAAATATGGTAGGCTACAAAATTTTCAAAAGAAGCAACCAAAGCAACCCTTGCTTCAAATTTAGTCTCAAAAAATTAACAAATTATTTTCTTACATATGATGTAAATATTCAGTGTTTACAAACTAGTTTATATGGAAACAGCATTAATAAATACTATACATAAATATCACTTTTTTTTGCTATATTTTAAGTTTAACTATAGTTAGTATACATATTATATTGTTATTAGTTTCAGGTGACAATATAGTAATTTAATATTTTTATACCTTATAATGCAATCTCCCCATTACTAATTCTAGTAATTATCTTTCACTATTAAATTTATCATCCTATTCCTGACTTTACCTTTTTCACTTATTCCCCCTACTCCCTCCCCTCTGATGATAATCCCCTTGATCTCTGTTTCTATGAGTCTGTTTATGTTTTTCTTTACTTGTTTTTATAGATTCCATATAAAGTGAAACCATATGATGTTTGTCTGACTTGTTTCACTCAGCATAATACCCTTTATTTAGGTCCAGCTATGTTGTTGAAAATGGCAAGATTCATTTTTTAAATAGCCAAGTAATATCCTATTCTATTCTATCCTATCCTATCCTATTTATATGTATATGTGTATATATATGTACATGAATATATACACACACACAAACAGTATATATACTATATACACACACACACACACGTGTATATAAAATCTATTTTGGCTATTGTAAATAATGCTGACTAAATATAGGGGTGTATATATATACCTTTTCAAAGTAGAGTTTTTGTTTCATTTGGATAAATATTTAGAAGTGGAATTTCTCCATACTGTTTTACATAGTGGCTGCATGCATCGGTTTGCAAACCCACCCACAGTGCACAAGAGTTCTCTTTTCTCTACATCCTTGTCAACACGTTATATGTTCATTTTTTTTTATAATAGGCATTCTGACTAGTGCAAGATGGTATGTTACTGTGATTTTGATATGCATTTCATTGTTGATTTGTCATGTTGACCATCTTTTCATATGTCTGTTGGCTATTTCTATGTCTTTTCTTGTGAAGATGTCCTCTGAGGACCCCCTTCCCCTTTTATATTTTTGGTCCCTGAAGGAATGCACTGTTCCTAAAGACACTGCAGGAACAGGTCCATACATAGCATGGACAGAGCAAACTCCTAGTCCATCTTTCTGTTCTAAAAATCCATTTAATATGATGTCCTCAAATAGAGTATGTATCAAATGTTAAACTGACAAGAGCAGATCTTTATATGTGATATTATTAGCCAAATGGCCGAGAAGCAATCTCTTTGTCCAATTTTTTATCAGATAGTTGATTTTTTTGTTAGTGAGTTCCTTATGTTTTGGATATCAACCTAATTGGATATGTTATTTGTGAATATATTCTCCCATTCAGTAGGTTGTTTTTTGTTTATTTGTTGACAGTTTTCCTCACTGTACAGAAGCTTTTAAGTTTGAGGAAGTCCCATTTGTTTACTTTTGCTTTTATTTCCCTTATTTGAGGGGACATAGCCATAAAGATGTTACTCAGACTGATGTCAAATAATTTACTACCTATGTTTTCTTCTAGGAGTTTTATTATTTCTGGCTTTAAATTTAAATCTTTAATTGATTTTTATTTTTGTATCTGGTCTAAGAGAGGGGTCTGGTTTCTTTTTTCTTTTTTTGCAACACCATTTGTTGAAGAGACTTGTTAATCTGTTCTGTAGTCTTGCTTCCTTTGTCAGATTAGGTGACCATAGAATCTAGAGCTTTTTCTGGGCCCTATTCTGTTACATTGATCTATATATCTTGTTTTTACGCCAGTACCATGCCATTTTGATTTCTATAGCCTTGAAATGT
This sequence comes from Lasiurus cinereus, assembly GCA_011751065.1. Taxonomy (NCBI): domain Eukaryota; kingdom Metazoa; phylum Chordata; class Mammalia; order Chiroptera; family Vespertilionidae; genus Lasiurus; species Lasiurus cinereus. The sequence continues at coordinate 3,580,219 of JAAGEH010000343.1, read as the reverse complement.
AATTTCAAATCAGGGATTGTGAGAATTCCAGCTTTGCTCTTCTTTTTCAAGAATGCTTTGTCTCAATTTGCTTCTTTCTCAATATTTCTGGTCTTTTTGGTTCCATGTATATTTTTGGATTGTTTGATCTAGTTCTGAGAAAAATGTCATTGGTATTTTGATAGGGATTGCATTGAACCTGTAGATTGCTTTGGGTAGTATGGTCATTTTAATGATGATAATCCTTCAGATTCATGAGCATAGTATATGCTTCTATTTATTTATATTCTCTTCTATTTCTTTCTTCATTGTTTTATAATTTTTTGAGTACAATTATATTACCTTCTTTGTTAAATTTATTTCTAGTTATTTTTTATCTAGTTCTAAATGTGATTGCTTTCTTAATTTTCTTCTTCTGATTATTTATTATAAATATGTAGGAATGTGACAAATTTCTGTGTATTTTGTATTTTGCTGTTCTATTTGTTTCTTTTTCTATTAATTTTTTTGTAGATTTTTAGAGTTTTATAAATATACTAGAGGCCTGGTGCACAAAATTTGTGCACAGGAGGGGGGATCCCTCAGTATGACCTGCACCCTCTGCAATCTGGGAGCCCTCAGGGGATGTCTTACTGAAAGCTTAGGCCCAAGTGGGCCTAAGCCACAGTCTGGCCTCCTTCTACAGGAGGTGACCAGGCTGATTAGGGGAAGGCACCACCCCCATTACCCCACTTTTGCTGCCACTGCTGGCCACTGCAGCCACCAAGGTGTTTCCATCAATATGGACTCCAGTACCTTCACCACAAAAAACTTAAAACTTTCTTTAGGCATTTTCAAGATGTCTCTTTCATAGGATATGACCTTCCTTCCTTCCTTTCTTTCCTTCTTTCTTTCCTCATCTGAGGATATTTTCCATTGATTTTTAGAGAGAGTGGAAGAGAGAGGGAAATAGAGAGAGAAATATCAATGTGAGGGACGCTTGGATTGGCTGCCTCCTGCATAAGCCCTGACCTGGGCCCCACCCAGGAAGAAGCCTACAACCTAGATACATGCCTTTGACCAGAATTAAACCCAGTCCCTGCAGTCAGCAGGCCTAGGCTCTATTCACTGAGCCAAACCTGTTAGGGCAGGATATGATATTACTTAGCCCCTCCAGCAGTGGACCTTCATGTTTTCCTCCAGAGTGAGGTGGAAAAACTTTAAATCACCTTCTTGGATTCTTATTACCGAAGTTACCAAGAACACTGCAAGTGGTGTACAGGGAGCTTAGCCAATGAGCGGTCAGAAAAGGTGTTTCCTCTGCAGCTCATGTGCAGAGACGGGACTGCCAGTGCGCTGTGGCTGGCAGGTCCTGCTGTCTGTTTGCTGGCCTGCTCGCTCACTTGCCATGCACCTGTAGATTTATACATATACTAGAGGCCTGGTGCACAAAATTTGTGCACAGGAGAGGGGGGGATGTCCCTCAGTCTTACCTGCACCCTCTGCAATCCAGGAGCCTTCAGGGGATGTCCTACTGATGTCCAGAACCTGCTGTCTGTCTGTGGGTCCTGGCGCCTGGCAGCCAGGCCCTGCTGTCTGTCTGTGGGCCTGCATGCTTGCTTGCTCCGGCGCCTGGCAGCCAGACCTTACTCTCTGTGCCTGCTTCGCCCCGCCCAACGGGCCGCCAGCCTTGCTGTGATAGGAGCCTGTGGGCTGCGGGGCGGGACCCAGTGCTCCATGCAATTCCTGGTGACCAGTCCTCTGTCTGGTCATGATGGCGTAGGCCAGTGGTCAGCAAATTCATTAGTCAACAGAGCCAAATATCAACAGTATAGCAATTGAAATTTCTTTTGAGAGCCAAATTTTTTAAACTTAAACTCCTTCTAACACCATTTCTTCGCCCAGGCTGTGGTATTTTTATGGAAGAGCCACACTCAAGGGGCCAAAGAGCCACATATGGCTCACGAGCCACAGTTTGCCAACCACAACCCTAGGCTATTATTAGTAGAGATCATCTGCAAATAGTGATAATTTTACTTATTCTTTTCCAATTGTGGATGCCTTTTATTTGTTTTTCTTGTCTGACTGATTACTGAGGCTATGACTTCTGATAACTGTATTGCTTAATAGTAGTGAGAGCAGGCATCCCTGTTTTATTCCTGATCTTAGAGGAAAAGCCTTTAGTTTGATATTAGCTGTGGACTTGTGATGTTTAGCCTCTACCAAGTCGAGGTAAGTTCTTTCTATACCCACTTCATTTAGAATTTTTATAATAAGTAGATATTGACTTTTATCAATTGTTTTTTTTCCCATCTATTGAGATAATTATATGATTTAGTGTCTGTCAGTTTTGGTATTGTAGTAATAATGACTTCATAAAATAAGTTTGGAAGCATTCCTTCTTCTTCAATTTTTTTGGGGTAGTTTGAGGATAGTTACTAATTCTTTAAAATGTTCGGGAGAGCCCACCTGGTATGGCTTAGTAGTTGAGTGTCAACCTGTGAGCCAGGAGGTCACGGTTTGATTCCTGGTCAGGGCACATGCCCAGGTTGCAGGCTTGATCCCCAGTAGAGGCATGCAGGAAGCAGCTGATCAGTGATTCTCGCCCTCTCCCTTCCTCTCTAAAACGAATAAAAATATTTTTTAAACAAAATACAGTCTATTTTGTCTGATCTGAATATTGCTACCCCACCTTTCTTTTCATTTCCATTTACATGAAAAATCTTTTTCCATTCCTTCACTTTCAGTCTGTGTATCTTTCAATTTAAAATGAGTTTCCTATAAGCAGCATACAGGTAGTCAGCTTTTTGTCTATTCTGCTATGTTGTGTCTTTAAAAAAATTTTTTTAAATGTATCTATTGTTGAAAGTATTACAGATGTCTCCCTTTTTCCCCATTGATCTCTTCTAGCCCATACCCATCCCCCACCCCAGGCCTCCACCACACTGTGTCCATGGATTATACATATATGCATATAAGTTCTTCCTACCCATCCACCCACTCTACCTCTCTTGAGATTCCACTGTCTGTTCTATGCTTCTGTGTCTTTAGTTTTTTAATCTGTGTTTTCTTTAGTGTTTTAATTAGATTCCTTTCTCACTTTTTATATGTTTTTGGTTTATGGTTGACATAAGGTTTACATATATATTCATCTATATTTATAGCAGTCTATTTTAAGCTGATAGGCATTTAAATTCAACTGCACTCTGAAAGCACTACTTTCTTACTTCCTTCTCCCACTCTTTATATTTTTGATGTTATGTTTTATCTTTTTTGTGTATCTCCTAATTATTATAATTTTGATACTATTATCTTTTAACTTTCATATTAGTTTTTTTTTTTAAATATATTGATTTTTTTACAGAGAGGAAGGGAGAGAGATAGAAAGTTAGAAACATCGATGAGAGAGAGACATCGATCAGCCGCCTCCTGCACGCCCCACAGTGGAGATGTGCCCGCAAGCAAGGTACATGCCCCCGACCAGAATCGAACCTGGGACCTTTCAATCCGCAAGCCGACGCTCTATCCACTGAGCCAAACCGGTCTCAGCTATATTAGTTTTTAAGTGATTAATTTACTGTGATTCTTATTTATTTGCCTTTACTAGTGAGGTTTTTTTTTTCTTTCCTATATGTTTCTTTGGTTATGTCCTTTGTTTTTTCTGTGTAAAGAATACCTTTTAACATTTCTTTTAAGGCTGGTTTAGTGGTTGTGAACTCCTTTCTATTTTATTTTTTTAATGGAATTTATTTTAAACGATTAATAAAATTATTTAGGTTTTAGTATACAATTCTATAATACATCATATTATATTGTATTATGTGTTCATCACTCCAGGTCAGGTCTCCTTCTATCTCCATTTATCATCCCTTTGCCCTCTTCTACCTTCCTCCCTTATGCCCCTTTCCATGTCTGAGATATATACCGTGGTACCTCGAGATACGAGTTTAATTCGATCCATAACCTTGAGGCGTGGGAAACTATGAGATGCTCGAGTCGAGGTAAACTGGTGGGTCGTGTGCAGCTGGCCAATCTGCGGGATTACTCCTATCTCAACTGTTGCTCGTATTTCAAAGCAAAAATCGCTCACTCGACGGCTCGTATCTCAAAAATCTCCTATGTTAGGGCACTCGTATCTCGAGGTACCACTGTGTGTGTGTGTGTATATTTTTTTTAATTTAATCTCTTTACCTTTTTCATTCGCTCATCTACTCACTCCCCAATCCCCCTCATCTCTGACAGCTTTCAGTCTGTCTCTGTCTCTATGAGCCTGTTTCTATTACATTAGATAATTTTGTTCATTAGATTCCACATATGAGCAAAATCATGTGATTCTTTTGTTTTTATTTGTCTAGGAAACTCATCTCTCTCTCAATTCTGAATGATAGCCTTGCTGGATATAGTATTCTAGGTTGTAGATTTCTTTCTTCCAACACTTTATTAATTTCCTACCACTTCCTTCTGGCCTGTAAAGTTGCTTCTGAGAAATCAGCTGATAGCCTTATAGGCTATCACTTGTATGTGACTTGTTTCATTCTTGCTCCCTTTAAGATTATATCTTTATCTTTAACTAGAGGCATGAATTCATGCATGGGTGGGGTCTCTAGGCCTGGCTGATGATCATGGTTGATCATAGCCTTTCACCCAGGGTGGGGGACTGCCAGAGGTTGGCCAGCTAGCCCTAATGGGGCAGGCACATAAGGGCCAGCTGACTGGAGGGAGGGACTGGCTGGGGAAAGGGACCATGAGAGGTTGGCTGGCCAGCCAATGGGGGGGATGGGACTGCAGGAGGTTGGCTGGCTATAAGGAGGGGCAGGCTGTGGGAGTGCACTGACCACCAGGGGACAGCTCCTGCACTTAGCGTCTGCCCCCTGGTGGTCAGTGTTTGTCATAGCGACTGGTTGACCTGTCGTTCCCATCTTTTGGTTGTAATGGTCACTTAGGTTTTTATATACACCGAGTGGCCAGATTATTATGACCTCTGAACGCATAATAATCTGGCCACTCGGTGTACTTCTCTTGAGTACCTCATTTATTTGATTTCAAAGATACTATAAATCATGTACCTGATCAGTTTTTCCTTTGCACTGGCTGATAGAAAGTTCAGGGCAAATGGGTGGTTGATCTTCAGCAAAAGTCTAGTACCCATTTAAGATATAAATACACTGAGTAGCCACATTATTATGCGTTCAGAGATCATAATAATCTGGCCACTCGTGTATATAGATATTTGCTGTTTTAATTACAATTTGTCTTGGTTAGGATCTCTTAGCTTCATATTGTTTGAAATTCTCTGTGTTTCTTGGACATGAATGTCTTGTTTCCTTTCCTAGGTTAGGAAAGTTTTTAGCCATTATTTCTCCAAAAATTCTTTTTGCTCCTTTCTTTCTTCTCCTTCTGAAATACCTATAATGCAAATATTTGGGCTGTTGATGTTATCTCAGAGCTCTCTTGATATTATCCTTATTTTAAGAAAAAAATTTTTATTTTATTGTTTTGATTGGGTAATTTCCACTATTTTGTTTTCCAGGTTGGTACTCTATTGTTTATATTAACTAATCTGCTGTCAGTTGCTTGTAATGTATACCTTCATTTTAGTTATTGTATTCCTTATCTCCGCTTGGTTCTTTTTTTTTATTTTTTATTTTTTAAAAAATATATTTTATTGATTTTTTACAGAGAGGAAGGGAGAGAGATAGAAAGTCAGAAACATTGATGAGAGAGAGACATTGATCAGCTGCCTCCTGCACGCCTCACAGTGGAAATGTGCCCGCAAGCAAGGTACATGCCCCCAACCGGAATCGAACCTGGGACCTTTCAGTCCGCAAGCCAACGCTCTATCCACTGAGCCAAACTGGTCTCTGCTTTTCTAAGTTTTTTAAAAAAATATTATTTATTTTTTACAGAGAGGAAGGGAGATGGATAGAGTGTTAGAAACATCGATGAGAGAGAGAGACATCAATCAGCTGCCTCCTGCACGCCCCCTACTGGAGATGTGCCTGCAACCAAGGTACATGCCCTTGACCGGAATTGAACCTGGGACCTTTCAGTCTGCAGGCCTACGCTCTATCCACTGAGCCAAACCGATTTGGGCTCCGCTTGGTTCATTACTTTTTCTGTCTTGTTCTTGAAATGCTATCTAAGTTCCTTTATTCTATTCAGAAGTTTATTAAGCGTCCTTATGACCATCTTGTCTCATTGAATTCTTTATTAGGCAAGTTATCTCCATTTCATTAGGACTTTTCTCTGGAATTTTATTGTTGTTCCTTCATTTTGGCCATATTCTTCTGTCTTCCCATTTTAGTTGTCTCTGTGTTTGTTTCTGAGTTGGGTATAATAGCTCTTTCTCCTAGTCTTAAAAAGAAGTCTCTATGTAGATTGTATGTCAAGTAGTTTTTGCCAGTTTTAGTTGAGATGGGTGCATATACTGCCTTGTGTCACCTGATCTGAAAGAGTGGGTTCCAGGTGGGACAGCCTTGTGTGTGCATTCTGCCTTTCCCTTCTAATCCTGGTGGGGCTTCTTTTTTTGTGCTCTTGGCTTAATCTTTTGCTTTACTGTCGGATATCAGCAGGGTGTGGTAGGCCTGCTTTATATGATTGTGTCTCCCCACCAGCTTTCCCTCTCTCCAGGTTGAGTAAACCTGCTGTGTGCATATAGCTCCACTTTGCTAGTTTTGCTCCCTCTCTGGGCATTACAACTCTTTGTGCACTCAGCAGTGTCCCACTCACTCTACTTGGCTAGCCATACGTGTGTGCCCTATTGCTCTACTTGTCCTCTGTCAAAGCAGGGTTTGGGCAGGCCCACTATGCAGGCCTGCATCTCCATGCCCTGCTACCTCTGGGTGGAGCAGCCTTGCATATGCACACAGTCACTTGTCGTGAATTCTGTACAGTCTTGGTGGGGTATCCCTGCATGTGCACAGTACTCCACTCAACTCTTTGCAAATGGCAGCCTTGCATGTGGATACTACAAGGTTTTGCTAGCTCTGCACTTTTCTCAGGGCAGTCCCATGTGCATGTGCAGCATACCCACTATCTCTGCACTTTTTCTTATGTGGGCAGTGCAGCATTTTGTTAGCTCCACACTTTCTGCAGGAGGGGCAACCCTATGTGAGTACATAGTAGTGCCCTACTATCTTTGCACTTTTTCTAGACAGGGTAGTTCTGCTGGCAAGTACCACAGCATTTAATTGGCTCTGTCCTCTCTCCAGGTGGGGGATCCCTGCTTGTACATGCAGTAAAGTGGGTGTACAAAGGCAGCACCTTCCTATACTTGCTGAGTCAATTTTCCCAGTGGAAGGATCCCGTTGTATGTAAGCTATGGTTCCCCCATGTTTCTACTGGATATAGCTCTCCAAAGGGTAGTTGAGGACAAGCTACCACGCCCTGCAGATTGGCCAGAAAACCTAGATGGCTCTCTCACCCACTATCCACATGCTGAGGAAACATATCTAGTGATGCTCACCAGTTGCTTTGGTTCCGGATTGTGCCCTCAGCTCCTGGAGAGCTCTTGTGGTTTCCAACTTCCTCTCTCTGGTCTTTCTCTCTTGCGTGTTGTGCAGAAGTAGTTCAGTTGACTCACAGTTGTCTCTCAGGAAGAATCGCTGCTCTCAAATATAGGTGTACATTTGGTATATTGGGAGGTAGTGAGTTTAGCAGCAAACTAGAATGTTATCTTAAACCTGCCTCTCTGAATATCACTGAATTGATAATAGCAAGGGTGAAGCTGTCTCCAGAGCTTTCAGTGTATTAAATTTCAAACAATGTACACAAGGCAGGAAATCCACACTTTTGCTATAAATCACAAAAATGTTCAAATATTCCACTAATATTAAATTCAGTAATTAAAAATCACTAATAATTTGCTTGTTTTTTACAGAAGTCTTACGTTAGAAAGATTCGGTGAAGGGGAAAATGGTAATCAATGTGGAGAAAACTTCAGCCTTAGTCCAAACCTCAGTCTAAACAAGAAAACTCTTTCTGGAGTGAAACCATGCTTCTACAGTGCATGTGGCAACGTCTTTATGCATCATTCATCTCATAATAGGCATGTCAGATGTCATGCTGGACACAAGCCCTCTGAGTATCAGAGGTTTAAAGAGAAGCCATATAAATGTAACATATGTGGGAAAGCCTTCAGTTATCTTCAGTGTTTTGAAAATCATAAAGGAACTCACAATGGAGAAAAAACCTATGAAAGTAAGGAATGTGGGAAAAACTTGAGTTCTTCAACTTCATTTCAAATTTGTGAGAGAAAGCACCTTGGAGAGAAGCCTTATCAGTATAGACACAGTGGAAAAGCCCTCAGAAATTATCAAAGTTTTCAAAGCCATAAAAGAAGTCAGACTAAAGAAAAACTACATGTATGTAAAATATGTAGTAAAGCATTCAAATATTTTAGTAATCTTCAAATACATGAAAGAACACATACCGCAGAAAAGCCCTATGAATGTAAAGAATGTGGAAAGGCTTTCAGATCTTGTAGTTCTTTACTACCACACAAATGGACTCACACAGGAGAGAAACCCTATGTATGTAAGGAATGTGGAAAAGCATTCAGATATTCTAGGTCCTTACAAACACATGAAAGGTCTCATACTGGAGAGAAACCCTATGAGTGTAAAAAATGTAGTAAAGCATTCAGCGATATCAGTTATCTTCGAAAACATGAAAAAACTCACAGTGCTGAGAAACCCTATGAATGTAAGAATTGTGGAAAAGCCTTCAGATCGCCCCGTTACTTAAAATCACATGAAAATATTCACACAGGAGAGGAACCTTATGAATGTAAGGAATGTGGAAAAGTCTTCAAATCTTTCAGTTATTTACAAACACACCAAATTACTCACCCTGGATGCAAACGCTATGAATGTAAGGAATGTGGAAAAACCTTTAGCTATTACAGTTCCTTACAAATACATGAAATATCTCACACTGGAGAGAAGCGCTATGTGTGTACAAAATGTGGTAAAGGACTCAAGTATCTGAGTAATCTTCGAATACATGAAAGAACTCACACTGCAGAGAAACACTATAAATGTAAGGAGTGTGGAAAGCTCTTCAAATCTTATCGTTCCGTACAAACACATGAAAGAACTCACTCAGGAGAGAAACCTTATATGTGTAAACATTGTGGTAAAGCCTACGTTTCTCACAAATCCCTTCAAAGACACACAAAAATACATGCTTGCAATAACAACTTATCAATGTAAGGAATGTGGGAAAGCATTCACTCGCCTTAGTTTATATCAAAGACATGAAAGATTTCAAACTGGAGAGAAACCCTATGAATGTAAGCAATGTGGTAAAACCAACATAGAACACAATTTCTTACCAAATTGGAATAAACTCATACCATACAAAAACCCTATGAATATAAGGAATATGGAAAAGCCTTTGTAACAAACCTCTTTGAAAATCACAGATTGTGAGTACACAGTAGAGAGTAACCATATACAGTCAAATTTTCTCGAATATCTTCCATCTTGAACAATTCAGTTCTCAACCAAGTTATTCACAGAAAAATGTCTTGGCCTGTTGCCCTGGCCAGTGTGCTTAAGTGTTTAGAGTCATTGGCCCATGCACCAAAGGGTCGTGGGATCCATCCTTGGCCCCAGTTAGGGCACATGCACAGGACAACCAATCAACATCTCACATGGATGTTTCCCTCCCTCCCTCCCTCCCTCCCTCCCTCCTCCCACCCTCCTGTTCCTCACTTTCTTCCTTCCCTTCCACTTTCTCTAAAAAAATAGTGGAGAACTAGATTTCAACAACAACAAATACATGGTATCCCAAAAACTTTTCCACACTTTAATAGCTGATAGCTCAGTTGATGTTTCTTTTCAGCCAGACTAAGCTTTAATAAAGTAAATACATCCTAAAATGTTACTGGAAGTTTTACCATAAGTTTGAAAACACAATTTAAGTACAAACACTGTCTTTATAATTATTCAAAGTATGTATACATTTTGGGGGAGACAATTAACAGCTGATAACTCAATTTTAACTCCTTTTCAGTTTTAAGTGATTTGAAATAATGGGTGAAACCAGATTAAGCTTTGAGTAAATAAAATTTATCCACTAGACTTTTTACAAGTTTACAGCAAAAAAACCAGCAACACAAATTGAGAGCGCACAAATACTGAATAAAATGATTCTTGATGTTTACGATTCCATTGCTTCACATTATCAGCAATGCCATTCATCAGTATGAAAACCGGCATTGTCAAAAAAAGGATTTCTGTAGATTCTATTACATTTTGAAAATGAACTGTATGTTGAAAACACTTTATAATCATTCAAACTCTGTATTTTGGGGGGACCCTATCTATAAATACAGATGTATTTATATTTCAAATATGTATATTTCATATACATATTTCAAAACAAAACAAAAAATGTTTGGTGTATCTTGGGATTTACCTAGTAACCTTGTGACAGTCCATGGGTATCTATAGTCCATTAAATGCATTCTTCCTTCCTTACCCCCTTTTTGGGGAAGATGGTATAAGAGCCTTTTTCCATTTTCCTTACAATATCAGCGGGGTAAATCTTTATGTAAGGTTTGTGAAAGAATATATTGTGTGAATTATTTTCCATATTTTGTCCTTTTTATTTTTCTCTTGACTGGCATATGTTGAATAAATTTTTATATAAAAAGAGAGACTGTGATAAAGGACAGAATCTCTAGAATTGGAGACATGCCCTCTATGGGTAATATTAAGAACTAGATTTTCCAGAATTTATTTCCACTATGATTCCACAGTAAAATTTACCAGTAACCTCACTTGCATAAGATTTGGAAGGCAGAAGCAGAAATGTCATTAGATATCGGAGAGCCACCATACAAGGAAAGAGACAGATAACCAGGTGCTATGATACAGCATTTCCTAGCTAAAATTTTAGAATCTTTTTCCATCAAGAGTATTTTCCAAACCACCGATTGATTTTTATTTTCTTAGAGGTGTAGTTTTCTACTGACCTATTTTAGCCTTTCATGCTTGTGAGTATTCTTATTTCTCTCTTTAGGTTATATCCATAGAAGCTCTAGTTTGTATAGGAAACAGCTTTATGCTGTTAATTGTGTTAGTATGTTTTCCTGATTGACTTACCTTATCTACATTGGTGCTGTCAAAAAGAATGATATGGGTGCTTGTTTCTCTGTGGCATGTGCAGTGGCTGCCTTGACCCAGTCCTATGTAAGAATGTGCCCTTTCCTCCTGTCAGGAAGACTAGGTGTTTTCTGTTACTTGAAGCTGAGTGTAACCCCTCAGTATGTTTTCAGTTATGTTTGAATTTTATGTGATTAATCAATAAAAAAATTTTTTTAAACGTATGTGCATTTTTTTGTCAAATATTTTGGATTTTTAAATAAAGTGCATTTTTCTCATATAAGTTCAGGTCTATTTTTTCTAAGGCAAATTAAAAAATATATATATTAGAATAACTGGTTAATATGTTTTCTTTGTTTTTTCTTTTTTTGGAACCTGGAGGTGCCAACACCACTAAACTTTTATTTCCAAACACAGCATCCCATCCATCACCCCTTCTGAGCCCAGAAAGGAGACAGGCCTGGGCCCACCTACCAGCCCCATCTAGGAGGGTGGGGCCTGAGTCCACCTCTAGCTGAGGCCAGACAGGACTCCCCTCTCATGGGCACCTCTGCCAGAGGGAAGAGGCTAGAGGCGATGGCAGGAGCACTGTCCTCCAAGCGGCCAATCCTCAGGTTGTCCACCGGGGTGAGCGGGCGGGGCTGGGGCCCCTGGGATTCTGAACCAGATGGGGCTGGGGGACGGATCCGCACTGACTAGGCCAGGTGGGAAGGGCCGGTCAACAGCTGCTGGTGCTGGGCCTTGGAGGTGACACAGGACCAGAGGTCCAGGCTCTGAGGGCCAGAGCTTTTCTCAGATTTTGGAGGGAGAATGTCCCAACCCAGCAGGTAGTGCCAGGGCAGGGCCAGTGTCAGAGTCCTCAAAGCTCTTCCACCTGTGGATGCGGTAGCGGTGGAGTAGGTCTGAGATGGACTGTGGGATGCTTGTCTGGACCTGCGCTGGGTCTGCCAGTGTCTCAGGGCCCTGCTGGTCCCTGGGGTGTCCTGCACAGGCGGCAGGGGGTGTCAGGATCCGAAGGCACCAGGAACAGACGCCGGTTGACATGGTAACAGTACACACATTCGTGGTCTTCCCGGGCACTGTCCCTCTCCCGCCGGCCTGGGACCTGGGGTTAGGGCTCACTGTGAATACACTCCTCCCTGTTGGTTTCCTGGAACTCCTGCAGCTCTGAGAAGAAGGCCTCGGGAGCTGCTGCTGGGTGAGCGGTTGTCCAGAGACCCTGCAATCCAGTCATAGCCCAGGTAGGGTTTGAGGCGCCAGCTCCTCTCAGGCACCGGAGACTCCTTCTTGAAGGTCACTCTTAGCTTGGGCAGCTTTCTTTGTTGATGCTGGATGGACCTCAGGGCCTGTGCCTCCAGCTCTGCTGATTACTCTGAGTCATTCGAGTCTGAGGTGGCCAGCAACGGTGGCCCACGCAGGGCCTCAGTGGGCTCGGGGGCTCCTTGACAGGTGGGAGAGAGGTCATCCCCGAGCTGGCCCCGCCAGGAGAGGACATACCGCAGGAGTCACCTTGGTTGGCATCCCGTGAGAGGAGGGTCCTTGGGCTATTGAAGGTGTCTCTGAGGCTGCCTTGGCCCCCGACCACCGCATGGCATCCTGCCCAACCCACAGCTGCCTCAGAAGCTCAAGGTTGAGCTGCCGCAGCTGCCAGGTCCTTGGTGTCCACAGTCCTGGGCATATCATCCGGCTTCCCACAGCTGATATCAGATGTCGCCAACTCCTGGCTGTAGAGTGCCCTCAGGGCTGAGTTCCAGACTCAGCTCTGCTACCTTGATTGCAGGCTCGATCCCCAGGCCTGGTTGGGGTGCGTGGGAGAGCAACCAATTGATGTGTCTCTTTCATTGATGTTTCTCTCTCTGTCTCTCCCCCACCCTTCCACTTCCTTAAAAAATAATAATAATAGAACAGCCTGCACTGCCCTCCTCTGGCTTTAGCCCCGATTTGAAAAGTTAAAGCTAACAATAAAGAATTTTTTAAAAATAAACATTTTAAAAAATTGATGAAAAGGAATCCAAGATGGCGGCATAGGTAAACACCTACACTGCTGCCTCGCACAACAATTTCAAAACTACAACTAAAAGACAGAATGGACATCATCCAGAACCACAGGAAAGCTGGCTGAGTGGAAGTTCTACAACTAGAAGGAAAGAGAGGGGCTCACAGAGACCCAGAGGAGCTGCAAAAAGCCGAGGTACTGAGACGCGCGCTCTGAAAGAGCGGGTGCCGGAGTACCGGGCTGGCTTTCTCTGGCGGGAGGGAAACGGAGACTCCCAACGGCATTGAACCCCTTATCCTACGACACTAAACCCCAGATCCAGCTGAAACTCATACGGGGGGAGTTTGGACTGTGAAAAGGGAGAGGTGCACGGAAATTTAGGGGAGTCGCAGAAGATCAGGTCTGGTCTTGCACGCGCACGGTGCTGCGCGGAGGACAGACTGCTGATTGTGCCGCTGGCTTTCGAGAGTGGGCGGGAGCCAGACCCTCCCAACTGTGCCACTTCTGAGTCCACTGAGCCCCTGTTTCGGGCGAAACCCTTGGGACCTAGAATCGTGTGGTCCTGGTGCGCAGGGGAGCTGGAAAGGCAGCGGTTAGAGGCACCGTGGGCCTGCGCACAAGGACCGCTCCAGCCATTACCCAGTCACGTGAGACTCAGGGGCCGAGGAGGGTGGGGCCGACTGGAAGGCAAGGCGGTCCCTTAAGCCCTGAGAGTCCACCCCTCCCAAGCTCAACAGAGGCTTCTGCGGCTTTGCGTCTGCTATCATAAGGCTGAATCCAACACAGAAGTTTCCCCGGCATAGGGAAAATGCCGAGACAAGGGAAGGGATCACAAACAAAAGAAATGGAGGGAAAAAAACGACTGGATATAGAGTTCAAAACCACGCTTATAAGGTTTTTCAAGAATATGCTAAAAAAGATGGATAAATTTAGTGAGACCCAAGAGGAGATGAAAAAGGACCAAATAGAAATTAAACATACACTGACTGAAATAAAAAATATTATACAGAGTCCTAACAGCAGACTAGAGAAAGGCAAGAATCAAGTAAAAAATTTGAAATATAAAGAAGCAGACAACATTCAACTGGAAAAGCAAGAAGAGAAAAGAATCCAAAAATGTGAACATAATGTAAGGAGACTCTGGGACTGCTTTAAGCGTACCAACATCAGAATTGTGGGGGTGCCAAAAGAAGAGAGAGAGCAAGATACTGAAAACCTATTTAAAGAAATAATGACTGAAAACTTCCCACATCTGGTAAAAGAAATAGACTTACAAGTCCAGGAAGCACACAGAACCCCAAGAAAAGGAATCCAAAGAGAACTACACCAAGAAAAAGAACCAACTAGAGATGGAACAGATCCAACTAGAGATGACAAAGGACCAACTAGAAATTAAACATACACTTATACAGAGACCTAACAGCAGAGTAGAGGAAGGCAAGAATCAAGTCAAAAATTTGAAATATAAAGAATCAGAAAAATCCAAGATGGCGGCATAAGTAAACACCTACACTGCTGCCTCGCACAACAATTTCAAAACTACAACTAAAAGACAGAACGGACATCATCCACAACCACAGGAAAGCTGGCCGAGTGTAAGTTCTACAGCTAGAAGGAAAGAGAGGGGCTCACGGAGACCCAGAGGAGCTGTAAAAAGCCGAGGTACTGAGACGCGCGCGCTGAGAGAGCGGGTGCCGGAGTACCTGGCTGACTTTCTCTGGCAGGAGGGAAACGGAGACTCCCAACGGCATTGAACCCCTTATTTTACGACACTAAACCCCAGATCCAGCGAAACTCATACGGGGGGAGTTTAACTCATAATTAAAATGCCAAGAGCAAAAGAGAAAGAGAGAATATTAAAAGCAGCAAGAGAAAAACAGTTTATTACCTACAAGGGAGCACCCATACGACTGTCAGCTGATTTCTCAACAGAAACGATGCAGGCCAGACGGGAGTGGCAAGAAATGTTCAACGTGATGAATAGCAAGAACCTACAACCAAGAATAATCTATTCAGCAAAGCTAACATTCAGAATTGAAGGGCAGATAAAGAGCTTCACAGATAAGAAAAAGCTAAAGGAGTTCATCAACTCCAAACCAGTATTATATGAAATGCTGAAAGGTACTCTTTTAGAAGAGGAAGAAGAAAAAGGCAAAAGCCAAAAAATTATGAACAACAAATACATATCTATCAACAAGTGAATCTAAAAATTAAGTGAATTAAAAATTTGATCAACAGAATAAACTGGTGAATATAACAGAATCAGGAGCACAGAAAGGGAGTGGACTGATAATTCTCAGGGGGGAAGGGGTGAGGGGTGTACAGGGAGAGACTGGACAAAAATCATACACCTATGGATGAGATCAATGGGAGGGAGCTAAGGGCAGAGGGAGGGGTGGGAGCTGGGTGGAAGGGTGCTATGGAGGGGAAAAAAGAGAATGATATGTAATAATCTGAATAATAAAGATTTAATAAAAAAAAAGAATCAGAAAACACTCAACTGGAAAAGCAAGAAGAAAGAAGAATCCTAAAATGTGAAGATAATGTAAGGAGCCTCTGGGACAGCTTCAAGTGTACCAACATCAGAATTGTGGGGGTGCCAGAAGAAGAGAAAGAGCAAGATACTGAAAACCTATTTAAAGAAATAATGACTGAAAACTTCCCACATCTGGTAAAAGAAATAGACTTACAAGTCCAGGAAGCACACAGAACCCCATATAAAAGGAATCCAGAGGACTACACCACGACACATAATTAAAATACCAAGAGCTAAAGACAGAAAGAATATTAAAAGCAGCAAGAGAAAAACAGTTCATTACCTACAAGGGAGCACCCATACGACTGTCAGCTGAGTTCTCAACAGATACGATGCAGGCCAGGCAGGAGTGGCAAGAAATATTCAACGTGATGAATAGCTAGAATCTACAACCAAGAATACTCTATCCAGCAAAGCTATCATTCAGAATGGAAGGCCAGATAGGAGCTTCACAGAGAAGAAAAAGCTAAAGGAGTTCATCAACTTCAAACCAGTATTATATGAAATGCTGAAAGGTACTCTTTTAGAAGAGGAAGAAGAAAAAGGTAAAAGACAAAAATTATGAACAACAAATACATATCTATCAACAAGTGAATCTAAAAATTAAGTGAATTAAAAATTTTATCAACAGAATAAACTGGTGAATATAATAGAATCAGGAGCACAGAAAGGGAGTGGACTGATCATTCTCAGGGGGAAAGGGGTGAGGGGTGTACAGGGAGAGACTGGACAAAAATCATATACCTATGAATGAGGTCAATGGGAGGGAGGTAAGGGTAGAGGAGAGGGTGGGAGCTGGGTGGAGGGGAGCTATGGAGGGGAAAAAAGAGAAACAAATGTAATAATCTGAATAATAAAGATTTAATTTAAAAAAATAATAAATACATTGGGAGTCAGTTGGGAGCACATGAATGAACAGGGACTTCATACTTTTATAGACAGTATGTTGTAACCAAATGTGATGGAGCCCACTGCAGACACGATGCGTTCTGTCCCTCATTCAAACCAACAGGTCACCCCTGATCAAAGACTGGATAGAAGAATCAGATTAGTCAGTCAAATTCTAGGCAAGTGTGTCAGCAGTAGCCAATTCCCTGGTGAAGAATTTAATTCTTCTGCTCATGTTACTGATCTATTGGCCAGGACAATGATCTAGCTATCTCAGTAGCAACTCCTCTAAGGTCCCATAGAGAACTCTGGGAAGATCTCTTGCTCGATAATACCCTAATACAAATTAAGGTCACTCCTTAATCTGCACATATTTAACCTCAATCTGCAAAGGCTCATTTTATTGGGCATGACAATAAATTGACTTGAATTTCTGAGACACCATCACCTCAGACCTGATGGGTCAACTGTGGCCCTGTGTTATCTTGAAATATGAAAATATGGACCTCTAACCAGAGGTCTAGGTAAAATTCAAGGGACTTTCCACCTCTGCTATGACTAACTTAGTGACTGATCAATGAGCCTGATGTGAAAATACACCATTAATATAGTCAATGTATTCCAGGCCGCGAAGGGGTCCCTACAGTAGGTGTCAAGTAGACTTTGAAGGATCCCTCACCGCCCCCCTTCCTCCCGCTACTTAGCTAATTGCTATGATCAGACCATGGTAGAACTCTTATGTAAAAAATGACTAATCCTGTAGTGCATTGAAGTGAAAATGCAAGGAGGCACCAAGACACAGTAGGTATTATTATTATTTTTTAAAAATATATTTTATTGATTTTTTTCACAGAGAGGAAGGGAGAGGGATAGAGAGCTAGAAACATCGATGAGAGAGAAACATTAATCAGCCGCCTCCTGCACGCCCCCTACTGGGGATGTGCCCGCCACCAAGGTACATGCCCTTGACCGGAATCGAACCTGGGACCTTTCAGTCCACAGACAGATGCTCTGTCCACTGAGCCACACCAGTTTCGGCCACAGTAGGTATTATTGATATCAACTCATTTACCAAAATTTATAAACAACACTAAGGTCTCACAAAAAAGTATTTAATGGAACTAGTACCTCTCTAATGACTCCAGGGTATGGCCCTCATAGGATGATCTACTGGCTTACTTAGAAAACCGCACCTCCATTTACAGAGACCTTCCTGCTGATGGCTGAACTGCTTCTATTTTTTTTTTAATATATATCTTATTGATTTTTTTACAGAGAGGAAGGAGAGGGATAGAAAGTCAGAAACATCGATGAGAGAGAGACATTGATCAGCTGCCTCTTGCACGCCCCCTACTGGGGATGTACCCGCAACCAAGGTACATGCCCTTAACTGGAATTGAACCTGGGACCTTTCAGTCCGCAGGCCTATGCTCTATCCACTGAGCCACACTGGTCAGAGCTGAACTGCTCCTATTTTTATAGAAAGGGTAGTGGTCACAGATACACAAGAATCTGAAGTACTCACTCTTGGGAATGGTGGGAGAAGACAGAATGGTGTAACTTATAAGGAGGGAGGAAGAGAAAGTGAAGGAGGAAGAGAGAGAGATGTTAAATGAAAAAGCAACTTGACCTTTAGAGAGAGGTGGTTGTACCACCAGAGCTGGAATACATTAAAAAAACAGAGTGGTGCCGAGACCGGTTTGGCTCAGTGGATAGAGCGTTGGCCTGCGGACTGAAAGGTCCCAGGTTCGATTACGGTAGGGGGCATGTACCTTGCTTGCGGGCACATCTCCAGTGTGGGGCATGCAGGAGGCGGGTGATCGATGTTTCTCTCTCATCAATGTTTCTGACTTTCTATCACTCTCCCTTACTCTCTGTAAAAAATCAATAAAATATATATTTAAAAGAAAAACAAACAAACAAACAAAAAAACAGAGTGCTCACCTGGCAGACACAAAATCTACTCTCCCAGCCAAAAGGAGGCAAAAAGCCTGCTCAAAGCACTCTGAAATGTGAGATCCTAATGAGAATCTGAACTTCAATCAGAAGCCTGCTGCTGCAAAGCCTCCTAAATCAGGAGGAAGAGCCCCTACTCTCCCCCACCCCCATACAGCCCCTCATTATTTATGTAGACACTGACATCACAGAAGCTGGGGAGAAACCCCCCAAGTGTTTGGGTTGGGGAATTCATTAGCCCAAAGATGGCAGGGAGAAGGTGTCTTTGTCTAGGGCTTTGTGGGTATTGGTCCACGTTCTTTGGAACTTGGAGGTGAGCTAGGGCTAGGAGTAGGTAATGGAGGTAGTGGGCACTTCCTTTACTAAGGGCTGAGACTTAGAATTCTAGAGAGTTCTGAGGTCTCAGAATACTCACTGCTGGAGCTGGTGGCCTAGATCTGGAGGCTATAACCTATACAAGTAAAGGGAGATAGGATGAAGAGGGAAAAATGAAACAGGAGAATGTGAGACCTGAGATTCTAAACAAGATGGCAGCTTCTTATGGTTAATATAGTAGTTGTGTTGGACCAAGGTGAGGGGCCCAGAGAGAAAACAAGATGGCGGCATAGGTAAACACCTAAACTGCTGCCTTGCACAACAATTTCAAAATTACAACTAAAAGACAGGATGGACATCATCCAGAACCACAGGAAGGCTGGCTGAGTGAAAATTCTACAACTAGAAGGAAAGAGAAAAGCACACTGAGACCCAGAGGAGCTGCAGGAGGCAGAGGTATTGAGATGTGCGTTGAGAGAGCTGGCAACTGAGTGCACAGCTGGCTTTCTCAAATGGGAGGAAGACAAAAGTTCCCAACTGCACTGAACTCCAGTTCCAGGTGAGGCTCTGGGACCCAGACTCATTTGGGGAGAAACTAGACTGTCTGGCAGAGGGTGGAACTCGAGGGCAGCTTTCTCTCAGAGGTGCTGGCAGTGATTACCACAGGACACTGAAACACAGGGGCCTATTAGGACAGGGTTGACAGGAAACCAACGCTGTCTGCTCTGCCCTGAGACTCTGCCTCATCCAAGCTGAGCACAGAGACTTTTGCAAGTCTTGTCTCATAAGGGTATCTCCAGCACAAGTTCTCCTAGCATAAACATAGTTAATCCTTACAGCCAATTGGCCTGGAGGTCAATTCCTCCCAGTGATACTAACAACAATCAAGGCTTAATTACAACAAGACTATGCACACACCCCACAAAGGGGTGCACCAAGAGTGTCCACCTCAGATAACTGGGGAGGCTGAGCCACTGGGCCCTATAGGGCACACAAAGCCACTCTATCAACTCAGGGAAGCAGCCAGA
The DNA here is from genome assembly GCA_011751065.1 of Lasiurus cinereus. Lineage (NCBI taxonomy): Eukaryota > Metazoa > Chordata > Mammalia > Chiroptera > Vespertilionidae > Lasiurus > Lasiurus cinereus. The sequence goes on along the minus strand of JAAGEH010000343.1, from coordinate 3,560,431 downwards.
ATGTGGACACAAAGAAACAGGTTACAAATGAAAGAAATAGAAGAAAGCAAATGACTGGATATGGAGTTCAAAACCATGGTTATAAGGTTTTTCAAGAATTTTCTAGAAAAGGCTGATAAATTTAGTGAGACCCTCAAGGATATGATAAAGGACCAACTAGAAATTAAGCATACACTGACTGAAATAAAAAAAAAATATATTATTCAGAGACCTAACAGCAGGCTAGAGGATTGCAAGAATCAAGTCAAAGATTTGAAATACAGGAAGCAAAAAACACCCAACCGGAAAAGCAAAAAGAAAAAAGAATCCAAAAATATGAAAATAGTGTAAGGATCCTCTAGGACAATCTCAAGCATACCAACATCAGAATTATGGGGGTGCCAGAAGAAGAGAGAGAACAAGATACTGAAAACCTATTTGAAGAAATAATGACTGAAACTTCCCTCACCTGGTGAAAGAAATAGACAAGTACAGAAAACACACAAAACCCCAAACAAAAGGAATCCAAAGAGGACCACACCAAGACACATCATAATTAAAATACCAAGAGCAAAAGACAGAGAGAGAATATTAAAAGCACAAAAGAAAAACAGTTAATTACCTACAAGGGAGCACCCATACAACTGTCAACTGATTTCTCAACAGAAACTATGCAGGCCAGACAGAAATATTCAAAGAAATATTCAAAGTGATGAATAGCAAGAACCTACAACCAAGATTACCCAGCAAAGCTATTATTTAGAATTGAAGGTCAAATAGAGAGCTTTTTTTTAAAAAAAAAATAAAAAAAAAAAAGCTAAAACAGTTCATCACTGCCAAACCAGTATTATAGAAAATGCTGAAAAGAAGAGGAAGGAGAAAAAGATAAAAATTATGAACAACAAATATATATCAACAAGCGAATCTAAAAATCTAGTGAATAAAAATCTGATGAACAGCATAAACTGGTGAATATAATAGAATCAGGGGCTTAGAAAGGGAGTGGACAATTCTCAGGGGGAAAAGGGGGCTACAGGAAGAGACTGGACAAAAATTGTACACCTATGGATGAGGACAGTGTGTGGGGGGGTAAGGGCAGAGGGTAGTGTGGGAACTGGGTGGAGGGGTACTATGGGGGAAAAAAAGAACAATTGAAATAGACTTACAATAAAGATTTATTAAAAAAAAAAAAAAAGGTGATGGCCCAGGTTGGTGTCACCACAGTTCAACTGGCCTAGATCGCAGGACAGCCACTCCCTGTCTAGCCGCAGTACCATGGAGTCAGATTTATGGGTGTAGACAGTGTTGACTCCTTTGGCTGTCCCATTTTTCTCAGGCCTGGGTTGAGTGGTTGAGGGATATTATAACAAATGGAATACCTATGGAGGGGGTCCTAAGACTGCTGGGCTCAAGACAGAAATGGGTCAGATGAAATGAGGAGGATGAGAAGCCACTCCTAGATGCTCTAAGCCACTGATTTCCAGCTATGCTGGGACTGTGAACAGAGTCAAGGGGTAGGAGAATTCTTATTAAATTGGAGAAACCTTTATCCTCTCAGCAAGGGGACAAGATACTTGTGAAGAGCTGAAATTTAAGATTAAAGCAAGTGAATCCCAGCTGATGTGGCTCAGTGGTTGAGTGTCAACTCAGGAAACAAGAGTTCCTGGTTTTGATTTTCAGTCGGAGCATATGCCCAGGTTGCGGGCTTGATACTCAGTGTGGGGTGTGCAGGAGGCAGCCTATCAATGAGCCACACCAGCCAGGACTCAGCACTCACTTTTTATCCTGACACATGGCCTCAGGTATTCACTTAACAACACACCACGCTTCTAATACTCAACAAGTTGCTTCTGCCCAGGAAGCCCCCTCCAGGCCTGCCTTTCCCTCCACTCCAAACATACAGAAGAAAGGGCAGGCAATGTGCAGCTGCCCTGTGTCACCTGAGCATATGCCCTGCCAAACACCAAGTTGCATGAGAAGTAAAAGGTGAGCCAGTGTCTACAGCGATAAACATCATTTACTGGCTTTCCAGAATCCACAGCCTCAGAAAATCAGGAGAGAACTGGAGAACACATCCTTTTCTCTCCGCTGTCTCCAGTCAGGTGAGCTGCACAGGGCCTTGTCCCTAGAATGTGGGTAGCTGGTTACCAGAGTTCTAACTTCTGTTTTGTTCTGTCACCAAGGAGTGAGGTCACTTGGTCAAGATTACAGTACCTGAACCCCTCCCTTCAATCAGACCCATTCAGAGATCCCTCTGGCTGTTGACTGCTCACCCTCCTCACCCTTGTCATCTCTGTCACTGTACACAGATATCCAACACAGTTCTTCCCATCGCTCCGGGGAATGTAACCACAGCCCAACCTTTAGGAGACAGAGCTGAGTTCTGACTTTTTTTCTCTGACCAGTGCTGTATCCTGCAAAAACCATTGTGCCTTTTATTTCTCCCAACATACAAGGTAGGGATGATGCTAGAAACTACTTCCTAGGGACATCAGCAGGTGTATAGGACATAAAACCTGCACCACCTGAAGGCTGGTGGCACACGCATCTGAGGCAAAAACTCAGAGATGGCAGAATTACAAGACGCGTGGGGTGGAGCCTGGCATACCACTTAAAACAGGCCTGGGTTTCAGGGCTGTGATCCTGGGAATGTCACTGCCTTCTGAGTCCCATTTGAAGGCCTGCACTTTTAAGGGTTGAAATTAACTAAGGAAATTCAGACATTGTCATCTACTCTCATAAAACCTCTTATGGTCTTCTGTCAGACGCGAAATCAGACCCATGCCTTCCGTGGACCTACGTGGTGCACAGGCTCCACAGGGCTCCAGGGCCCTGCTCCTGCTGTGCACATCCGAGTGTCCCCACTAATCCGTTAGGAACTGCCTTCTGGACACACAGTGCAGCCAAGGTGATGCGATGTCATGTTCAAGTCTTATTTACCATCTGTAACTTCCTTTCTTGAGTTTCTTCCAGGGCCAGTGGTGGCTCTGGGCATGAAGTTCTTGTTCTCTCTCTCTCTCTCTCTCTCTCTCCCCCTCCCTCCCTCCCTCCCTCCCTCCCTCCCCGAATTAGAAGAGCAATCACGTAGAGGCCCCATAGGACAGACCTGAGGGAGTGCCCAGCCGACTGACTGTCAGAAACTAAGTTCTCAGTCCCAACGGCACCTGTGTGTGAGACTGCAGAGCAAATCTGCCCCCAGTGCTGTAATGGGGGCGACCCGAGACAGACGACCACCAGACAGCCAATTAGGAAATTTAGGAAGCCTTTATTACGAACTCGAGTCCGGGCTCCCGGTTCCACTGACACAGCAGGGAAGTACGAGAGCCCCGAACCTCTGCAGCAAGTGCCTTTTATCCCCAGCGCAGGAGGATTTGGCGAATTTTAATTGGCTAAGCATTACTAAATTTCATACACTGACTCTTTGTCTAAGCTTTTTGGTTATGCAAGTAAGCAGTCTAGATAGCGGTTGTCCTTGAAGGAGTTGTTTGTCAGACTTCAAGGCTTCTCAAGGCCAGGGGTGCCTTTAAGCACCTAGTGTTTTGTTCTATATCACAGGATGTCTAGCTGAGAAACTCCCTTTCCTTCTCTCCCCAGGCTTGAGGTCACTCTGACGCTGAGTCACTCTTTGTGGGGAAACGCAGTCTGGTCCTTGCCCCTCCACATTCCCTACTGGTCTTATAGGGGAATCAAATCCTTGATTCCGACTGTTCCCACTCCCCGTTTGCTATGGGTTGGTAGTGGGTGTGTAAGACCATAAGTTTGACAGCTTGAATTCTTTGTTGTATAAAGGAGGTTAAATCTCTAATAATACAGGGCCCAACCAGGAGGATAAGGACAAGAAGGATAAGGGGTCCTGTCACTGCAGTGAGCAATGTGGTGAGCCATGGGGACCAGTTGAAAAGGTTTTCATACCAATTTCCTTTTTGTTTCAGGTTTTCTTCCCTTTCTAGTATATGTTTTCGTAACTGGCTTAAGCTCTCACGGATTACACCTGAATGGTTAACATAAAAGCAGCAAGTTTCCCCTAAAGCTAGACATAGTCCACCTTGTTTTAAGAACAAGAGGTCTAATCCTTGTCTATTCTGCAGTACAACTTCAGCTAGGGAGCTAAGGGAATTTTCTAATCTGCCAATGTTCTCCTCTAGGAGACTGAGATCCTGGTCAATCTGTTGACTTAACTGCTTGTAATTATTCTTCCCTGTAATTAGTGCAGTAGATTCTACGGCTGCCGATCCAGCTATACCTACCCCTACAAGCAGTGGGACTAATACCGGTGCCCGTCGAAATTTCCGTGGTTCGAGTCCGAGGTGTTCTCGGCCCCCTTCTCCTGAATAGTAGTATACCTGGGGAAGAATGTGGGCTAAGAAACAGATGCCTGGGTTTGTCTGATTTATCAAAGTGCCTGGGAGAGCACAGGGTGTTATTCCATTGCTGCAAGCCCACCAAGTGCCTTTAGGGGCTACCAAATATATATTGAGGGAGTCCTCATATTCTCTTGGGATTGTTATGGTTTGAGAATAGGAGGAGGAGTAGGGAGAAGACTGCAGGTCATAGCTAGAGGGCATCAAACACGTCCCTTTTTTCCTGTAAATCTCCTAAGGTGATCTGGGATGTGTGTCCCCATTTACACAATCCTGGCAGGGAGGAGACTGAATAGTTTCGCACATCAATGTCCTTGTCTCCTAGAGAAATATTTGCCCCAATTCCAGTGTAATAGGGTGGCTCAGGGTTTAAACACAGCCAGCAGTCAGCCGTTAGGTTGGGAGAGGTGTCATTCAAAAAACTGAAAGTGGAGTCTAGTAGACCAAAAACTCCTGAGCTCAAACTGTCAGAGGTACCGCACAGTAGTAATTTCTCTCCGCCCCACACTTGGAAGGTCCCTCACGTGGGCAGATATAAAGGGGGGATCTCCATAGCCTTTGCTCAAGGCGACGAGTCTCGCATCCGTAGGGAGCTACAATAGTTTACCCTCTAGAATGGGGACGATTCCACTCTTCTCCAAATATTTTACACAGGTCAGTAATAATGTTGGGGGCCCTTGAGGTGATTACTGTACCAATAGTCTTTCCATCCATGGTCCGGGTTACCTTCCACATATATGTGGGAAGTTGATGGGGATTCCCGCCCGCCCTCAGTGTGCAGTTGGAGAGGAACAAGAGATTGAGGACCGCTGCAATCTGACCTTGAGGGGATCCCCTGTGCGAACTACCCTCCATTGTCCACCTGTATCTTCAGCCTTCTTTATTTGAGTTCGGTGAATCCAATGCTTCTTCCCTGCTACCTTAACAGCGGTGGGGGATGCTCAGGATGACTTGGAAGGGTCCGTCCCACCGGGGTTCAAGGGAGTCCGGGTTGTGACTCTTAATCAAAACCAAATCTCCAGGTTGGCAGGCCGGGATGTGGTCCACGTCTCCTGAGGCAGCCCGCTCCTGGTGGGCAGCACGCACCGTCTTGTGGGTAGCTGCTCGACTGGTTTGTAGAGCCTGTAAAGACTTGAGAAGATTTCTGTTAGAAAAGGTGGCCAGCTCTTCCTCCCTCAGACGTGGGAGGAGAGGCGGAGGCCGTCCAAATATAATCTCAAAAGGAGTCAGTCCTTTTATATAAGGGGTACACCTAGCCCTGAGCAGGGCAAAGGGAAGGAGACTCACCCAGTTCTCGCCAGTCTCTAATTTCAATTTGGTTAATGTCTCCTTTAAAGTCCGATTCATCTTTTCTACCTGCCCCGAACCCTGAGGTCTATACACACAATGTAATTTTCAGGAGATCTTAAGGATCTCTGCCACAGATTGAGTGATTTTGGCAATGAATGCCGGGCCATTGTCGGACCCCATATATAGTGGTAGGCCAAACCGGGGGACAATTTCAGAAAGGAGCTTTTTAACTACTACCTGAGTGGTCTCTGATTTGGTCGGGTAAGCTTCAGGCCAGCCAGAGAAGGTGTCTACCATCACAAGGAGGTATTTGTATCCTCCCTGTGTGGCAGGTAGCTCGGTGAAGTCCACTTCCCAGTGTTCTCCTGGGGTAGAGCCTCGAAACCTGTTGCCTCGTGGCTTAGCCATCGGGGGTCCCTGGTTTACCTGGGCACAGATGTAGCACCTCCGAGCAGTATCCTTCGCTATTTGCCACAGCCGAGGGATGTGGTACCTTGCCCCCAAGAGCTCTGCCAACTTGGTTCCCCCGAGGTGAGTCTTCTTATGGGTCTGAAGGGCGATTGTGCGCCCTAGAACTTCCGGAAGAAACAGCTTCCCACTTGGTAGTTGAAGCCAGCCGGATGGCAGCTCTTGGGCCTGCAATCTGCCAGCAGCCTTTTTCTCCTCAGCTGAATAGGTGGGATTTGGCTCCAATTCAGGAACCACCGCCAACACCTGCAGGGGCCCTACTGGTCTTATAGCAATGTCCCTTGCTGTCTTGTCTGCAAACTGATTTCCCCTGGACACCAGAGAATCATCTTTCTGATGCCCTCGGCAATGGATGACAGCAACTTCTTTTGGCCCCCATAAGGCTGATAGGAGGTTTAGAATCTCCTGTGCATGCTTAATGTCCCTTCCCCCCGAGGTAAGCAATCCCCTCTCTTGGTAGAGGGCCCCATGGACATGTACAGTGGCGAAGGCATATCTACTGTCTGTATAAATATTTATCCTTTTTTCCTTTCCCCAGCGGAGGGCCTGGGTGAGGGCTATTAGCTCAGCCTTTTGGGCGGAGGTACCATGTCCTAGGGCCTGCGCCCAAATAACCCTGTCCTCGGTTACAACGGCTGCCCCAGCGTATCGTGTCCCCCCTTCTATAAAACTGCTGCCGTCAGTAAAAAGTTTTTCATCTGGGTCCCAGAGGGGCACATCTGTGAGGTCGGGGCGCAGGGATGTAAGGGCAATGAGGACCTCCTCACAGTCTTGCAGGGGACTCTGGTCCTCTCCTTCATCAGGCAACAAGGTGGCCGGGTTTAGCGCGGTGGTCTTCAGGAAGCTTACTCGGGGTGGGTCTAGAAGGAGGACTTGGTATTGAGTGATGCGGGCATTTGAAAGCCACCGCTCCGGAGGGCTACGTAGAAGGTTTTCCACATTATGGGGTGCAATCACCTAGAGGTCCTGTCCAAACGTTAACTTGGAGGCCTCCCTCACCAATATAGCTGTTGCTGCTATAGCTTTTAGACAGTTTGGCCATCCAGCCGCCACAGGATCAAGCCTTTTGGACAAGTAGGCCACTGGCCGTCTCCAAGGGCCCAAAGTCTGAGTGAGCACCCCCTTTGATTCAGCGACTAACAGTTGGAAAGGCTGAGCCAAGTCTGGGAGGGCCAGGGCAGGGGCACTAATGAGGGCCTGTTTTAGGCTTTTAAAAGCCTCCTCCTCCTCGGTGGTCCAAATCAGGTCAGGATCTTTCCCTCCTGTGGCCGCATACAAAGGCTTGGCAATTTCAGCAAAACCTAGAATCCACAGCCTGCAATATCCCACTGCCCCTAGGAATTCTCTGACTTGCCTTTTCGTCTTCGGGGTGGGGATAGATTTGATGGCTTGGATTCTACTGTCAGACAAAGTTCACTCACCTTTTTGGATGTGATAGCCCAGGTACGTCACCTCCGTGGAGCAAAGTTGTGCCTTTTTGGCAGAGACACGGTACCCCAGGTCGCCCAACGTGTGCAATAGGTCCCTGGTAGCGGCTCGACAAGTTTCCTCCTCCTCAGTGGCCAGCAAGAGGTCATCCACATACTGAAGTAGAGTAACATCTGGGTGGCTGAAACGAAAGTCCCTCAGATCTTGGCTTAACGCTTCATCAAACAAAGTTGGGGAGTTCTTAAACCCCTGAGGGAGGTGAGTCCAGGAGAGCTGCCCTGACTCCTCCCTCCGGATCAGTCCACTCAAAGGCAAAGATAGGCTGGCTAGAGGGGGCCAAGGGCAAGGAGGAGAAAGCGTCCTTTAAATCGAGGACGGTGTAGAAGCGCAGCCCAGGCTTCAGATGACTCAGAAGAGTGTAAGGGTTTGGGACCGTGGGGTGTATAGTCTCTACCCTCTTGTTTACTTCCCTCAAGTCCTGTACAGGCCGAAAATCATCAGTCCCTGGCTTCTGGACAGGGAGGAGTGGAGTGTTCCAGGCCGACTGGCAGGACACCAGTATCCCTGCCTCCTTCAGTCTCTTTATATGCTTTGCCACCCCTACTCTCGCCTTTTGGCTTATAGGATATTGGCGAACTCTGATGGGGGTGGCGGTGCTGAGGAGCTGGACTACCAGTGGTGCCCTGTGCCTTGCCAGTCCAGGGGGGTTATCCTCGGCCCAAACCTTGGGTATTTCTTGCCGGAGTTCCTGGAGGAACGCGCTCTGGGTCCCGACCCTGCCCGGGGCTCGTGCAGCCGGTACTCTTCCTCCAGGGGGCAGGTGAGAAGTAAAACAGTCTGTCTGGCCGGCCCCTGGGCCCTTAGGGTGATCTGTGGCTCCTCCCCCTCAAAGGAAATGGTGGCCCGGAGTTTACTGAGTAAGTCTCGTCCCAATAAGGGGTATGGGCATTCAGGCATTACAAGAAAAGAATGAGTCACTGTTCCAGCCCCAAGATTAGAGACTCGGGCCTGAGTCCACGGATAAGTCTTCACCTTGCCAGTGGCACCTTGAATCGGGACTCGGGCCCTTGAGACCTGGCCCTCGGGGTTCTGTAAGACTGAGAAAGTGGCGCCCGTGTCTACTAAGAAATCCACAGGCTTGCCCCCTACATCTAGCGTTATCCTGGGCTCTCGGGGGCCTTCAGAGCCCTGACCTCCTCAGTCCACCTCTTCTACCAAAACTGGAGCAGCCCCCTGCGGCCTCTTGGGACATTCTTTCTTCCAGTGCCCCTCCTCCTTGCAGTATGCACACTGATTCCGCCCCAGTCTGGGCCTACCCTTGGCTCCTCCTCCTCCTCCCTTGCGCAGATCTGCCCATCTGTTTCTTTGGCCTTTTCCATCTTTCATTGCCAGGAGAACTTTTGCCATCTGCTGATTTAATGCCGCACTGGGGTCCTCTCGGTTGTCAAAAACTTTCTGGGCTACCTCGACCAGCTCTGAGAGCGACTTTCCTGCAAAGCCTTCTAACCTTTGTAACTTTTTCCTAATATCTGGGGCCGACTGGGCTACAAAGGCCATGGTGAGTGCCCGCCTGTTTTCCGGGGCATCCGGATCAATAGGAGTATATGTCCGGTATGCCTCACATAACCTTTCAAGAAATGCGGCAGGCCCCTCACCCGGCCCCTGTACTGTCTCTGTTACCTTGGAGAGGTTTGTGGGTTTCCGTGCAGCCGCTCGGATACCCCTCAGGAGAGTCTGGCGATACCGATCGAGAGCCTCCTTACCTCTATCGGAGTTCACATTCCATGCCGGCCTCCCCGCAGGAAAAATGGCTTCCACCCGTTCTGGATCCAAGGTGGGCTGCCCATCCGGTCCGAGGACCAGTTTCCTGGCCTCTGCCTTAATTCTCTCTCTCTCCTCCCAGGTGAAAAGGGTCTGGAGGAGCTGCTGGCAATCGTCCCATGTTGGCTGATGGGTATAAAAAACTGATTCAAGGAGAGTAATGAGGCCCTGGGGGTTCTGGGAGAAAGAGGGGTTCTGATTTTTCCAATTATAGAGGTCACGGGTAGAAAATGGAATGTAGACCATGAAAGGCTGCCCATCCAGCCCTAGGTCAGTAGGTCCTGCCTGACGCAATGGCGAGACAGGGGCCGGTGGAGTAACTGGCCTCACCCCTCCAGACTCCCCGCTGTAAGCGGTCCCTGCACGGGAGTGGGAAGGGCTAAAGGGATTTGTGCTGGAAAGGGACGGATAAAGACCTGTCTTTTCCGCTGTGCCCGTGGCTGTTCCCGACTGAGTCCCCAGAGACCCTGGCGGGGAAGTGCTCAGCCCGACAGGAGTAACCACGCCTGTTGACTCCGAAGAGGCCCCCGCCTCTGGTTGTGATGGGGAGGCTGGCGGCAAGCAAGGAGGTGGTGGTGGGGAGGCTGACGGCACGTAAGGAGGCGGTCGCCTCCGGGGGAGGTCGTCCTCCGTCTCCTCTAAGACAGGTTTTGCTGCCGGTTTTAATTTGGCTTTTTGGGATTGGGCCACAAGGATCATCCGTCTCTCTTCCAATTCCCCTTTAAGGTTTTTGCAACTTTTTAACCACCGGGGACTATCAGTCACAATATCAATCCATATATTAATATAAGGAATTTGGTCTGGGTGGCCTGGGTCGCCATAAATTACTTGGCGGACCCTTCCCGCTATGCTTAAGTCGAGAGTCCCCGTGGACGGCCACCCCACCCTAAAAGTGGGCCATTCCAATTCACAAAATTTTTGGAGATTAAAATAATCAACCAGCACTCCATAATCTTTTGCCCGCTTCCTAAACTCCTGAAAATTTTTAAGGAAACATTGAAGAGGAGTGGGGGGCATGGAAGGTCCCTGACCCATTTTCTTGTTCCAATTTTGTAAACTGTTACAAAAGCAGTAATTCCAAAACCAATCCAAAGTTCGAAACCAATCTTAATTCCAAAACCAATCCAAAACACTACAAAGCACACTTCTCCTAGCACACTTCTCCTAGCACTTAACACCACAGAGCACACTAGAATTAACACCACAAAGCTAGCAATTAACACCCAGTCAGCCGCGGCTTCTCATGCATTCACACAACCAGGAGTTCTTCTCCATCAGAAATTAAATACGAATAGTGAAACAACAGAAACAAAAACAGAATACAGATAATAGACAAAAGAGACTAACCAGACCAGACCAAACCGGGACCCCTACTGAAACAAAACAGAAAGAACCAGACCAGACTAAACCGAAGCCGCAGACGCCGTCGCGTGGGGGCCTGGACCGGGAGATTCCGCGGCGTCCCGCTCTCCTCAGGTCCTCAAATGGAATGTTCCCCAGACCAGACCAGACCAGACCAGAATTTCTTACCTCAACTTGAGGCCCAGATGGCTTCAATTGATCGGATCGCCGTTTTATGAGGTGATCACTCTGTCCCCCTTGGAACCCGGGATGGAGACTAGAGTGTCCTCTCTGGGGTGTCCAGCCCTGGCCACTTGGCCAGGGTATCTCGCTGGGGCCTCCAGATGTAATGGGGGCGACCCGAGACAGACAACCACCAGACAGCCAATTAGGAAATTTAGGAAGCCTTTATTATGAACTCGAGTCCGGGCTCCCGGTTCCACTGACACAGCAGGGAAGCACGAGAGCCCCGAACCTCTGCAGCAAGTGCCTTTTATCCTCAGCGCAGGAGGATTTGGCGAATTTTAATTGGCTAAGCATTACTAAATGTCATATACTGACTCTTTGTCTAAGCTTTTTGGTTATGCAAGTAAGCAGTCTAGATAGCGGTTGTCCTTGAAGGAGTTGTTTGTCAGACTTCAAGGCTTCTCAAGGCCAGGGGTGCCTTTAAGCACCTAGTGTTCTGTTCTATATCACTGGATGTCTAGCTGAGAAACTCCCTTTCCTTCTCTCCCCCAGGCTTGAGGTCACTCTGACCCTGAGTCATTCTTTGTGGGGAAACGCAGTCTGGTCCTTGCCCCTCCACAGTGCAGCCTGTGAGACACCTTGAGTCTGTCAGAAGCACCCAGCTAAGCTGCGCCCAGACTTTTTATTCACAGAAACTATAAGATGCTAAATGTTTGTAGTTTCTGGTGCAAGTTTTGGCAATAATGTTGTTGGGGCCTTGGATGTTTCCATCTACCAGTTGATAGTAATAATGAGCATATCTTCTGTGAATTTATGAAGAATATTAAAGAGTTTGTTTGAAATATGCTTAAAACACCTAGCATATCTCAAGCTCTGTGCTATATAATATAAAGATATTTAAAACATTTTTTTAACGTTATCTCTAGGCTCCCGAGTATTGGACTGGCACCTGGCTGAATGAAAAGAGCACTTGATGACTTGGAGTGGATAAGTGAATGGCACGACCTCTGTTAAATACACTGGAAGTTTACTGTACACGGGAACCCCACTGCACATGTGAGAAATGGAGCCAGACCATAGAGGGGTGGGGCTGCTTCATGGTTTGAGGCCATTACTCATCAGGTTCCCTAAAAATCTTCCGCGGGAGGCATGGGACCCCCTGGGTGGGGGTGCAGGTGGTGGTCAGAGTCTGCTGAGCCTTTTCCAGGGAAAGGGCAGGAGCACTGAACTTAGGACAGGCCCCTGCCCAGCCCAGGGCCTGGAGGCCAAGAAGAGAAGCAGTCACTGCCCAGGAGGCTCAGGCCGAACAGGTAGCGGCCAGAGGAGGAGGATCTCAGCATCCCTCTCCCCAGCTGCTCCTGCTGTGGGGAAGGCCCAGAACTCAGGTCTTTAAATGACTCCTTTTGACTTTCGAAGTTCAACTTTTCACAATGATACATGTGCATAATGTTTTAAAACATTAAACTTCTTTGCTGAGTGTGAGCTGTTGTCTTTTTTTTTTCCTGTGGGGTCAGGACAAGACCTCATCTCCCAGGCACAGCTGGGGACCTGTTCTTAGTTCCAAAACCATACAGATCATAGTCCTCGGCCTCCAAGGAATGCTGCTCAAGCAGAGATGAGGAGGGCGGAGCTGCTGGCCACTTCACCTTCCCCAACCAAAATTGTGGGTGGCCACCCCCACCTTGCTGTCATGCACACACCCATCTGGGAGACATCTCCTGGGCCCTTTGGGTGTGGAGCTCAGGCAGCAAAGTCCCTCCATTGCCCTCTAAGAACTTGGATTTATGGGGTAGGAGAGAGGGGACTCCAGGGCCAGTGGTGGCTCTGGGCATGAAGCTCCTTGCACTGTGCCTGGTTCCGTATCTGGAGAGAGCAGAGTGTGGGAGTTGAGTGCTCTTCTCATGCAGGACTTTTCTGTGAGTTAAGGGTGTGACCAGGAGAAAGTTTTGATTAATTAAATTTCAAACACATATATCTAGAAAATGATATGTGCAATTCTGAATTAACATGTAACTTAAGGACGGAAAAATAAAAGTAAAGACTTAGAAGTCTATATTTTATTTTATTTGAGCTCCATGTAGTTTAATGGAATACTATGTTGGAATTTATTGGAATATTACATCCCCCAAAATATTATCCATTCTGAATTGGTAGATTTTACTCTGACTGTGAGGCAAAACTGGATGATCCCATAACTTGGATAATTCCCTATTGGCTTTACAATACAAAGAAATAATGTATATAGCAAATTAAAAGGAATATGAATAAAGATGTCCATTCTTTCCTCATATACAACCCAATCTCTCAACTCAAAAAACAAAAACCATTTGCAACCAAGAAAAGACTTGTAGCTGTGTCTGCAGCGTGGCTGTGCTGTGCACATCCTGTGGTCTCCTGAGGGTCTGGCATACCCTGCCCACACCTGGTGGCTCTAGCCAGGGGAGCCAATACTATGTGGGACTTCAATACTGAAGAGTAAACTATTTCAGGCCAGAGCAGAGCATGTGCATGTTCCACGTGAAGAAGAGGAGGGGGTGGCTCCACGAGGCTTGCAGAACCTCAGCAAACCACATCCTGGAGATCAGCCCTCTTCCCTGAACACCCTCCTTAAGCCTTTCTCCAGAGCCACTCTCCCCCCCCCTCACCCCCCCTGGGGCTGCTGCTGGGTGCCCAAGGTCAGGCCAGGGATGTACCCTCTGTGGTCTGGGGTCCTGACCTGCTCTGCACTCAGACCTTTGTCTCCCTCGTTGAGTCTGTAGACCACCCGGGAAGGCCCAGAAATGTACTTGTAAGGGGATTGTCCCCGAGTGCCCACCCCACAATCGAGGATTGGCACATGCCACTCAGGAACAGGGACCCCTGTTTCTTCTAGTGTTTCTAGATAGAACCTGTCTTACTGGGCATTCTGGTGTGGATCACACTTACAGTGGTAATGTTGGATTTCTTGAGTTCAATAAATTATAAAAGTTCACTTGTGCTTTAGCTGGTTAAACTCAGTGGACAGCGTTGGCCTGCGGACTGAAAGATCCAGGGTTGAATTCTGGTCAAGAGCACATGCCCTGGTTGCAGACTCAATCCCCAGTAGGGGGCGTGCAGGAGGCAGCCTATCAATGATACTCATCATTGGTGTTTCTATTTCTCTCTCCCTTTCCCATCCTCTCTGAAATCAATAGAAATATATTTTAAAAAGAAATAAAATAGAAGTTCACTGGCCTGTCTTGTCCAGTGTGGCTCAATAGGTTGGGTGTCATCCAGGGCACCGAAAGGTTGCTTTTTCTATTCCGGGTCAGAGCACATTCCTAGGTTTCAGGCTTTATCCCCGGTAGAGGGCGAGCAGGAGGCAGCCGTTGAATGTTTCACTTTCACATCCAGGTTTCTTTCTCTTTCCTTTTCTCTTCCTCTCTCTCTAAAAAAAATAAAACTAATATTTCTTTAAAATATTAGTTTAATATTTCTTTAAAATATTAGTGTGGTGCCCAGCCTGTGTGGTTTAGTGGTTGAGTGTCCACCTATGAATGAGGAGGTCACCGTTCAATTCCTGGTTGAAGCACATGCCCAGGTTGCAGGCTCTATCCCTAGTAGTGGGCATGCAGGAGGCAGCCAGTTGATGATTCGCTCTCATTATTGATGTTTCTATCTCCCTCCCTCTCTCTCTCTAAAATAAAAAAATATATGTATTAAAAATAAATTTAGCTCTAGACGGTTTGACTTAGTCATTGTGACCTGCAGACGGAAGGGTCCCAGTTTCGATTCCAGTCAAGGGCACATGCCTGGGTTGCAGGCTCGGTCCAACGTGTAGGAGGCAGCCAATCAGTGATTCCCTCTCATTGTGGATGTTTCTACCTCTCTCTTCCTCTCCCTTCTTCTCTGAAGTCAATAAAAATATATTTAAAAAATAAATTTAAAAAATTTAAAAATGTACTGGCTCCATTTGTGTTTATTTTTTTAATGTTTTTGTTCAAAAATTTGAAATCCCACATTGTACATTGTTTCTATTGGACTTGGCTGGACAAAGCATAGGATAGCTCAGTGGTCGGCAAACTCATTAGTCAACAGAACCAAATATCAACAGCACAATGATTGAAATTTCTTTTGAGAGCCAAATGTTTTAAACTTTTTCTAATGCCACTTCTTCAAAATACACTTGCCCAGGCCGTGGTATTTTGTGGAAGAGCCACACTCAAAAGGCCAAAGAACCGCATGTAGCTTGCGAGCAGCGGTTTGCCGACCATTAGGATAGCTGAGCCCATGAGAGTATATAGATATGAATTCCCAAGGAAACTCTACTACCTTCCAAAAAAGGCTAGATTCACCTACCTTGACCAAACACACACACACGTACACACACATACACACACACACACACACACACACACACACACACACATACACACACTCATACTGTGAGGTGTTAAAAACTAACCTATTGTGGTTATCATTTTACAATATATATGTATATCAAATCATAGTGCTGTATAACTTACACAATGCTATATGTCAATTGTATCTCAATACATGGGGGGGAAGGATTCATCTGGGGTTGATGGGAGCCATATTTGTAGTCGTCTTAGTAGGTTTGATGGTGGGTGTAGGTGGTGTGTGTGCAGAGTATATGTGTGTAGGATGTACTATTTCTCTTTATTTAAAGAATAAAATAAATATTATTTTTAGCAGTGTCATTTGTTTCATTTAAAATAGCAGGTATTTGAGCATATTTATTAGTAAGTGCTGATGAATGAGAGGAAGATCTCCATTATCTCTAGCACCTGAATAGCTGCTTAATAAATTTGTTGCAAAAACTGTTTTAATATAGAGAAAGCATTATTGGAAGAGAGTTCATGCTGTATACCTTAAACTTACACAGTATTATATGTCATAAGTCCAGCTGTGCTCTTTATAGAAATTGGCAAGCTGTATCATACATTAATGTGAAATTGCAAATAAACTAGAACCACCAACCATTCTTGGAAAGAAATAAAAAGTCAGTCTGGCCGGCATGGCTCAGTGGTTGAGCATCAACCTATGAACCAGAAGATCATGGTTCAATTCCTGGTCAGGACACAGGCCCAAGTTGTGGGCTCCACCCCCAGTGTGGGGCAGCTAATCAATAATTCTCACTCATCATTAATGTTTCTGTCTCTCCTCTCTCATCCTCTCTGAAATCAATAAAAATATATTAAAAAGAAAAGTAATAACACTAACATTTCTTTTTTAAAAAATAAATCTTTATTGTTCACATTATTACAATTGTTCCTCCTTTCCCCCCCATAGCTACCCTCTACCCAGTTCCCACCCAATCTTCTGCCCTTACCCCCACCACTGTCTTCATCCATAGGTGCATGATTTTTGTCCAGTCTTTTCCTGCACCCCCCCACATCCCTTTCCCCTGGAGAATTGTCAGTGACTCCCTTTCGATGCCCCTGATTCTATTATATTCACCAGTTTATTCTGTTCATCAGATTTTTTATTCACTTGATTTTTAGATTCACTTATTGATAGGTATATATTTGTTGTTCATAATTTTTATCTTTACCTTTTTCTTCTTCTTCCTCTTAAAGAATACCTTTCAGCATTTCATATAATACTGCTTTGGCAGTGATGAACTCCTTTAGCCTTTTCTTATCTGTGAAGCTCTTTATTTGACCTTCAATTCTGAATGATAGCTTTGCTGGGTAGACTAATCTTGGCTATAGATTCTTGCTATTCATCACTTTGAATATTTCTTGCCACTCCCATCTGGCCTGCATAGTTTCTTTGAGAAATCAGCTGACTATCGTATGAGTGCTCCCTTGTAGGTAATTAACTGTTTTTCTCTTGCTGTTGTTAATATTCTCTCTTTGTTTTTTGCTCTTGGCATTTCAATTATGATGTGTCTTGCTGTGGTCCTCTTTGGATTCCTTTTGTTTGGAGTTCTCTGTGCTTCCTGGACTTGTAAGTCTATTTCTTTCACTAGGTGGGGGAATTTTTTGGTCATTATTTCTTCAAATAGATTTTCAGTATCTTGCTCTCTCTCTTCTGGCACCCCCATAATTCTGATGTTGATACACTTGAAGTTGTCCCAGAGGCTCCTTATACTATTTTCATATTTTTGGATTCTTTTTTCTTTTTTCTTTTCCGGTTGGGTGTTTTTTGCTTCTTTGTACTTCAAATCTTTGACTTGATTCTTGTGTTCCTCTAGTCTGCCATTGGATCTCTGTATATTATTCTTTATTTCAGTCAGTGTATGCTTAATTTCTAGTTAGTCCTTTTTCATATTTTTGAGGGTCTCACTAAATTTATCGACCTTTTCTAGGAAATTCTTGAAAAACCTTATAATCATGGTTTTGAATTCATATCCAGTCATTTGCTTTCCTCCATTTCTTTCATTTGTGACCTGTTTCTTTGTCTCTGTATTTTGGCTGCTTTCCTGTGTTGACAGAGTGGCTTTGTGTGCTAGATGTCCTATATGGCCCAGTGGTTCAGCCTCCCCAGTTACCTGAGGTGGACACTCTTGGTACACCCCTTTGTGGGCTGTGTGCACAGTCTTGTTGTAGTTAAGCCTTGATCGTTATTGGTATCACTGGGAGGAATTGACCTCCAGGCCACTTGGTTGTGAGGATCAGCTGTGTCTACGCTGCGAGAACTTCTGTGCTGGAGACACCCTTATGAGACAAGAGAGTATCCCTTATGGATCTGAGGAGTTGTAATCTGGATGGTCTGACTCTGACCCTTAGGTACACTGGCTCTTGGATCTCCAAGAAAGTGCTAATTTAGCTTCTGCCTGAGGCCACCAATGGGAGCTATGGAGAGATCTGCAGATTCCTCTTCTTTGTTTGGGTTTTGGAGGTGCCCAGGTGAGGCCCAGCTGTGAAGCAGTGCAAGGCCTTGGGCCTTCTTTTGGATGTTCTAGGTCTCACTGACTCAGCTGCAATTTGTTAGGTAAGATTAGAATTCAAAGAACCAGGCCATTCATATGCAAAAGCCTCTGTGCTCAGCTTGGATTGGGCGGAGTCTCAGGGCAGAGCAAACAACATATAAAAGGAATCCAAAGAGGACCACACCAAGACACATCAAAATTAAAATACCAAGAGCAAAAGACAAAGAGAGAATATTAAAAGCAGCAAGAGAAAAACAGCTCATTGCCTACAAGGGAGCACCCATATGACTGTCAGCTGATTCTCAACAGAAACAACGCAGGCCAGACGGGAGTGGCAAGAAATATTCAAAGTGATGAATAGCAGGAACCTACAATCAAGAATAATCTATCCAGCAAAGCTATCATTCAGAATGGAAGGGCAGATGAAGAGCTTCACAGAAAAGACAAAGCTAAAGGAGTTCATCAACTCCAAACCAGTATTATAGGAAATGCTGAAAGGTACTCTTTTAGAAGAGGAAGAAGAAAAAGGTAAAAGACAAAAAAATATGAACAAATACATATCTATCAACAAGTGAATCTAAAAATTAAGTGAATTAAAAATTTGATCAACAGAATAAACTGGTGAATATCATAGAATCAGGAGCACAGAAAGAGAATGGACTGATAATTCTCAGGGGGAAAGGGGTGAGGGGTATACAGGGAGAGAATGGACAAAAATCATACCCCTATGGATGAGGTCAATGGGAGGGCAGAGGGAAGGGTGGGAGTTGGGTGGAGGGGAGCTATGGAGGGGAAAAAAGAGAAACAAATGTAATAATCTGAATAATAAAGATTTAATTTAAAAAAAAGAAAAAGGAAAAGAAATTATGATTCCATGAAATATTTTTAGGAGATGAGGAAGACTGATATCTTTCAGAGTACAAAGTGATCTTGGAATGTAAAGAATTTCTTTGGGTTGAATTCCATGGAAGTTTGTCACCGACCTGTATTCCTGAACTATGAAACATGAATATTTCTGCTAAGGAATAGTTTCTCTTGCTAAATAAACAATGAAATACTGTGGGGGGAGAGGGGGAAGAAACAGGTTTTACTATATACATCATACCACATACTGTAATTTACTCAGAAGGATCAAAGACTTAAATAACAGACATAATGAAAATAAGCTTACATAAAACATACAAAAGAATTCCTGACCTTGGTTTTGGCAGACTATTGTTAGCTATAACACAGAAGACAATAATGAAAAAAAAGTAATTTAGACTAAATGATATTAATTACTTTGTGCTTCAAAGGACATCATCCAGGGAGTAAAAACACCTATTTAAAGCCTTATGCAGAAATTGCTGGGAATATCATATTGTGTTGCTAGTTTGAAAACATGACGGTTTATAAGAAAAAAAGCACTGTGTTACCATTTAGCAATATTACTTGTGCATAATTGAAAGCTAGGACTCAGGCAGATACAAGTTTACTCATGTTCATATTAGCATTATTCACAATAGTCAAAAGGTGGAACTACCGGTAATCTAACTGCTCATCATCAGATAAATGGATCCAAAAAAATTTGGCACATTTATACCGAAAAACATTTTTCAGCTTTCAAATGAAAGCAAATTCTGACACATGCCACAACATGGAAGAACGTTAAGGCTATTGTGCTAAGTTAAATCACCTGTCAAAAAAGACTAAGTGCTGTATAATTTTATTTGTATAAGGTAGTCAAATTTATAGATAAAAAGTAGAATGGTTGTTGCCAGGAGCTGGGCTGAGGGAAATGAGTTGTATCTAATAGGAGAGAATTTTACTTCTGCAAGGTGAAAGCAGTCTTGAAAATTTATTTTAAATATCGATATGGAAAAAATATGTCAATGTTATTCTCCTTATTGAACGACACACTTATAAAAGGTCAAAAATGTAAATTTTATAGTATGTGCATATTACCACAATCACAAGTAAATTCTTAAGCGAGTGAAAACACAACCCCCAGAACAGAAGAATTTTACAAATACATTTGATAAGAAACTTGCATCAAAGATAGCTAGAGACCTCTTATAACTTAACTAGAGGCCCCATGCACGAAATTCGTGCAAAAGTAGTTCTTCATTCCCCCAGCTGACAGCACCAGCTTCCCTCTGGCACCTGGGACCCTGGCTTCTCTCAAAGCCCTGGCTTTGTCCCGAAGGTCATCCAGAGAGACATTGGCTTAATTAGTATATTATAGATTATAGAAAGTCAAAAACTTAATTTAAAAATGGCAAAGGATTACATGCACCTTATAGGAAGATGGATAAATGGTCAAGAGCACATGAAAAAAATGCTGTACATCATTAATCATCCATGAAATGCTAAAGTGAAACGAAGTCCTAACCCCCATGAGATACCACTTCACAAACACTAGGATAGCTAGAATCAAAAAGTGAGGTAGTGTCTGGCCGGGTGTGGCTCAGCAGTTGAGTATCGACCCAGGAACCAAGAGGTCACCAGTTCTATTCCCAGTCAGGGCATATGCCTGGTTGCTGGCTTGATCCCCAGTGTGGGTGTGCAGGAGGAAGCCAATCAATGATTCTCTTTCATCATTGATGTTTCTATCTCTTTCTCCCTCTCCCTTTCCCTCTGAAATAAATAAAAATATACTTAAAAAGTAAAAAAGGTGAGATAGTAACACAATTTGCCAAGCACATGCGGAGATATTTGAACCCTCATACATGGGTGGTGCAATATAAAAGGGGTAGCCACTATGGAAAACCTACTGTAAGTTTCTCAAAAATTAAAACTAGAATTACTATATGATCTATTAATCTCATCCCAGGTATATGTCTAAGCAAAATGAAAACACATATTTGAACAAATTTTGTACATAAAATTTATAGCAACATTATGTACAGTAGTCAAAAAGTAGAAACAAATCAAATATACATTAATGGATGAATAAATAAAATTTACCTATCAAATGGGATACTATTTGCACTTAGAAATAAATGAAAAATGGGCCCACGCTACAACATAGATGACTTTGAAAAAATTATGCTTTATCAGTGAAGTCAATCACAAAGAACATAGGTCATAGAATTCCTTTCATATCAAAGCCTCAGATAGGAAAATCTGTAGAGACAGAAAGTAAACTCACAGTTTCCCAAGGCTAGAGATTTGAGAGGAAGGTGGGAAATTTGGATGTTATAGTTAAAGGGGAGAGTTTTTTCTTTCTTTTTTTTTTTTAGATGACAAAAATGTTCAAAAGTGAACTGTAGTGATGATTGCACATATACGTGAGTATACTGAAAACCATTCAGTTGTATACTTTGGATTGTACACTTTAACGAAGTGTAATGCATAGTATATGAATTACATCTCAATGAAACTTGTTCATGTAAATAAGGAAATGCATTCAGAGTTTTGCTACCTAATATCCCAGGCATTTTAGAATTTCCAGGTTAATTAATACATCTATCGCCGAAACCGGTTTGGCTCAGTGGATAGAACCTCGGCCTGTGGACTGAAGGGTCCCAGGTTCGATTCCGGTCCAGGGCATGTTCCTTGGCTGCGGGCACATCCCCAGTAGGAGGTGTGCAGGAGGCAGCTGATTGATGTTTCTAACTCTCTATCCCTCTCTCCTCTCTGTAAAAAATCAATAAAATATACTAAAAAAAAAAAATACATCTATCATCTTACACAGTTACTGTTTTGTGTGTGTGGAGAGAACACTCAATTCATTGTTTTAGCAAATTTCAAGTATATGATACAATATGTGTATATCAAATCATCAAATTGTAGTCTTTAAATATTGACATTTTTTTTCCTTTTATCCAATTTGGCTTTTCCTTTATTGGAAATAAAATGATCGGAAATCACTGTTTATTTCTGGCGAAGCACTTGCAAAAGCCACCTGAAAGTGCTCTCTTTCTTCCTTTAGCAGCAAAACATAACAATTATAATAATAAAGTAAATGATTTTTTTTTGAAGTACAAAATTCAAGAATTCCAAAAATCAGGCATGGAAGCAATTTGGAGGGTTGTAACACCTAGTTAAGTTTCAATCTACATATTAAAACACACTTGGGACCTTAGCTGATTTGGCTCAGTGGATAGAGCATTGGCCTGGTCTGTGGACTGAAGGGTCCTGGCTTTGATTCCAATTAAGGGCACATGCCTGGGGTTGTGGGTTCAATCCACTAGTAGAGGGCATGCAGGAGGCACCCAATCAATCAATGATTTTCTCTCATCATTGATGTTTCTATCTCTCTCTCCTTCTCCTTTTCTCCCTAAAATCAATTTATATATATATATATATATATATATATATATATATATATATATATAACACTTGGTCTCCAAACACAATATTAACTTTTTTTCTTCTGGCTTGACCCAAGGGCAAACTAAATGGGTGTGTACTTCAGGGGACTTTCCTCAACATAAATTAGTTTTAATTTCATTTTTCCATCGTTTGTCTCTTCACCCTTTTCCACCTCTACCTCCCATCCCCCCACAATCACCACAGATTTGTCCCTGTCAGTGAGTTCTTTCTCTATTTTTTTCTGTTTAACTCACCACCCACACCACCCACGCCCTCCTCCCCCATCCCCACACCTCAGCTATCAGCCTGCTCTCTCTGTTAGTTCAGTTTGTTCATCAGCTTCCACAAATGAGTGAAATCATATGATACGTGTCTTTCCCTGACTGGCTTATTTCACTTAACATAATGTTGTCCAGGACCATGTATGTTGTCACAAAGGGTAAAATTTCTTTTCTTTTTTTTTTAAATATTTTTTATTGATTTTTTACAGAGAGGAAGGGAGAGGGATAGAAAGTTAGAAACATCCACCAGCTGCCTCCTGCACACTCTGAACTGGGGATGTACCCGCAACCAAGGTACATGCCCTTGACCAGAATCAAATGTGGGACCTTTCAGTCCACAGGCCAACACTCTATCCACTGAGCCAAACTGGCTTCGGCAAATTTCCTTCTTTTTTTATGGCCAAGTAGTATTCCATTATGTAAATGTATTAGAGCTGTTTTAGCCACTCATCTAGTGATGGACATTTGGGCTGCTTCCAGATCTTAGCTATTGTAAATAATGCTGCAATGAACATAGGGCTGCATATATTCTTTTGAATTAGAGTTTCAGGTTTCTTTGGATAAATTCCCAGAAGTGGGATATCTGGGTCATAAGGCAGTTCCATTTTTAATTTTTGGAGGTAACTCCATACTGCTTTCCACAGTGGCTGTACCAATCTGCATTGCTACCAACAGTGCACAAGGGTTCCCTTTTCTTCACATCCTCTGCAACACTTGTTTCTTGGTTTATTGATGACAGTCATTCTGACAGGTATGTGGTGATATCTCATTGTGGTTTTAATTAGCATCTGTCTGATAATTAGTGAGTTAAGCATCTTTTCATATGTTTATTGGCCATCTGTATGTTCTCTTTGAAGTGTCTATTCAGGTTCTTTGCCCATTTTTTAATTGGAATTTTTTTGGTGTGTGTAGGGGTTGGTTTTTTGTGTGTGTGTGTGTGTGGCATTTGTAATGTGTAGGTAAACCATGTTCTTTCTTGCATATTTAATTTAAAATAAATTAAGCAGCATGCATCACTTGTTAAGTGGGTAAAAGTAAAATTTTGTCTTTTTATATTATGAATGTTAGTAAAGTATGTATAAAATGGAAATTATAATATAATCTTTAATAGTATACTGATCTAAGTTTATTTTTTAATGTAATCTTGCTTCCTCTTATATACCATACTTTTAAAAAATGTACTTTTCAGTTACAGTTGACATACAATATTTTATTAGATTCAGTTGAACAACATAGTGATTACACATTTATTAAATATAGACAATTTTATTTTTTAATTATAGCTTAATAAAGCTGGGAGGAAAAAGTTTCCAGGTGCATCCCACATCTACAGAATGATTCATTCTTTTTCTCTTTTTCTTTCTTTTCTTTTCTTTTTTTATTTTTACAGAGAAAGAAAGGGAGAGGGATAGAGAGTCAGAAACATCGATGAGAGAGTATTTTTTTTTATATTATTAAAGATAGAAATCAATTGCCTTAGGGGTATTATACTTGTCTGATTTTAAAGTTCTCTAGGGACACAGGTAAACAGCGATCTAAATTAAAAATTTTTCCAGTGTGAAATGTACACCTGAGAATGTAATGAACACATCTCACCCTGTGGTTCCGCTGAGAAGAGTCCTTGCGCCCAGACTGATGTTTGGGGGTGATAACTTCCCACCAGAGCCAACTGCTAGGGGATTCTTTCTCTTAAGGCCAGAATGAGTGGGGTTGGGGGAAGAGATGGGTGGAAGTTTCTAGGCTTGCAAAGATCAAAGAATAAAATGGAGCCAAACTCTATAATACATGGTGAAGTCAGATTTTGGTGTCTGCATTTCTAAGCAAGGGCCACAGTTCTCTGAGTGGACTCACAGCCTTACTGCCAAGCCCTTGACCTTTAGGTGACGTGAGACCCTCTGGCTCCGGTGTGCCTTGGCCTGGGCCACCTTCATGTCTGTAAGTACTTGCTCCGCCTGGGAACTGAATCATGATTCCCTGTGCACAGCTGTGCCCTCGCCTTCACAAAGAGCTGGGGGAAACTACATGGGCGGCCTCAGGATTAGAAAACATTCTGTTTATGGCAAAGTCCCAAGCTGGGCTAGCTTCCCATTCACCAAGGGAGGCTGTGTAGGCAGAGCCCGGGTTCTCCCGCTGGCTGTCACTCAGCCTTGGGACCTGTCCAATCAAGAGCGCGCTGGGGCAAGTGGGTGGGGCATCCCTTCAGGCTGCAGAAGTGCTGGGGTCCCGCGTTGCCTGCCCTTCACGTTCTTGAGTGGGTCTCCTGCAGTGACCTGCACTGGTCTGGGCATTCTTATGAGGGCTCGGGGAGACCCAGGGAACCTGGACATGGTGAGTGTGCCGCGGGGTGCAGAGAGGTGAGGAGGGGCTGTTTTGGACCGGTTGAAACCGGCTGTGGCGGGACTGGCCTCACCCCGTCACCTCGGAGTCTGAGGACCCCAATCTATTGGGGCGATGCTCGCACCTTGTCCCCTCCGGCTCACAGCGTGGGTGTCCTTTCCCGTCTCGGCGCCGGGACTTCAGCCCCGCAACCTCTCTGGACAACACGGGGAGGGTCGTCAGGGGGCATTGGTGACTTGGTCTCCAGCGTGGGTTTGTGGGGGGAGCTGTGCTCCGTGGGATCCTCAGTGTGGAGAAAAGAAGGCGATGTAGTACTCTAACCGAAAGCAACCTAACAGCGTGATCAGATCATAAATTCCTAACTGGGCAGGTCGTGGTCGCTAGTCATGCCCCGGCACTCAGCTCCTTCGGTAAAGCGTTTCCCTTGGCCTTGAGCTAGCCCTGTCCATTGTTCTCCTGCGTCTAGGTGAGCACACACCTTGGCAGTGCCTCTGGGAAACATAGCCGCCCGCAGGCCAGCACCTAATCTTTTCAGTGTCCTGTAATCCAATCCCCACCTGGCTTTCTCCCACAGTCTAATCTTCCTTCCCTCCTTAATTCCAAATGCTAACTGGAAGAAAATTGTAAAGGTCTCTTACTGGGGAGCATTTTTCTGTCTGTTGAGATGTTGCTTTTAGGCATATCCTCTGTTTGGACCAAATACACTCAAAACAAAATTTTTCCCACTGGGACGTTTCTTAACTGGACACCAGCCCTTTCTGTGTCCCCAAGAGGACTGTGTTTCTCTTGAGTTTCCCACATGTTTGGGGAGCAAGGTCTCAAGTCCACAACCCTGTGCCTCCAACCTAGCTCTTTCTGGGACAAGACCCTACATTTGTAAAGATTTATTTTGTGTCTATGGATATTTTCCTGGAGAGGAAAGCTGAGAACTTGAAATTAGATTGCTTGAAATCCCCTTCCCTGGACACAGGCATCCTGAGAAGTTCTTTGGATGGAGTTTCCTCTTTCGAAGCTTAACTGGATAATCTGTCCTGTCACACTGCCCCTCTCAGGGTTTTGTCACCTTGAGAAGATGCATTGATTAAGTCTTCTTTTTTCCATAGAGATAAAATATACTTAATGAGAGCTTGAAACACAATAGAAAATACTTTCAAACAGGCAAGAAAGAGGTGACTTTCAGAAAAAATAAAATAGTTCAGTATTACATTCCATTTGTATAGAATTCTTCTTTTACTTTCAGAAAAAATAAAATAGTTCAGTATTACATTCCATTTGTATAGAATTCTTCTTTTACTCTATATTCCCCTAAGCATGTAGAGTAAGTTTCTGAGATATGTGGTTGGCTTTCCTTTTCCTTTTCTTTTCTTCCCTTCCTTCCTTCTTCCTTTCTTTTTTCTTTTTCTTTTTCTTCTTCTTCTTCTTCTTTTTTTTTTTTGCTTTGGATGTTTTCAAATCAGATTGCAGGGTTTAGACTTGCAGAGTAGAGGCCTTCGAGTATTTAATTATTTACAAACCAACATTTTCCCTGGAAATACAGTTAACTAACACTTTCCTGAAAATAATAGACATTAGAAGTTTTCTAATTGGCTAGTACAAGACCCTGACAATTTTCTTTCTTTCCTCGTGAGGCTGCGTGTAGTGATTTTGGTGGACTGTTTTAAACACTGGGCTTTTGTGGTCCCAAAGCAGCTCTAATGGGGGTTAGAGTCCTGTGGTCAGTGACTCAAACCAAGACTTCCTTGAGCCTGGGAAGTTACTGAAGGCCCAGTTAATCTTCCTGGGGAACGACTCCTGCAGGTGTCCTACATTGGCAAAACCGAGAGAAGCTAGAGTCCTGGAAAGCTGGGGGTGCAGGTGCCCAAGGGGGAGGGAGTGAAAGAAGGGAGTGATCCCGTTTTTGAGTTTATAGTTTCTTTTTTAACCCTCACCTGAGGATAGAGGATATTTTCCCGTTGATTTTAAAGAGAGTGGGAAGGAGGGAGAGGGAGAGGGAAAGGAAGAGAGAATTAGAGATCAATGTGAGAGACAAACATGGATTGGTTGCCTCCTGCACTCGCTCTGACCAGGCTGGGGACTGAATTTGCAACCCAGGTGTATGCCTGACTGGAAATCGAATCCATGCCCTTCTGGTGCAGGGGACAATGCTCCCAGCCACTGAGCCACATCGGCCAGGGCTGAAGTTATAGCTCCTTAGGCCTAGACATTTTTAGATCTTAGGTTTGACATTTGCATCCACAATGTAGGTGCACTGTTGAGTGTAATTTTTGCACATTCAGAAAGTCTGTGAGGCTCAGGGGTTCTGACTCCTGGACAGAGGTCTGATGAACTGGGGAGTGCACTGAGTTCAGGACCTTGAATCGGGTTGAGAGTTTCCTCACTGGTAGGAATGGAAGCCTGAGGGAGGGAGGCTTCCATGCTTACAGGAGGGGAGGGTGTGTGGAGCCTCCATGTTTATCCCTGGGCTGTTCAGGTGTCCCTCCCATCCTTCCCACTCTAGGGGTTCTCTCTCAGTCAAGGGTGTGATTGTATTCAACTTTCTCAATGTGGGCTTTTTCTCCTTAACTGTAAGGAAGCAGGCTATTGATCTGTTTTGATTCCAACATTGGGGTTTCTTTTCATTGGATTCCTTTACTCCTTGAATATTGCAGCCCTTTGGTTTTCATTTCCATGGCAGCTGGGCTTTTAAAGCATAACTTGACTGAGGCAAATGATGTTTGCGAACAAGGTGAGATTGATCGTGCAAAACCATACAAAATTTTGTTCTCATTCAGGCAAGAGAACATGAACATATGAGATAAGTGTTTTTAAGTTCTCAGGTGCGTTTTCCATTTTTACGTCCTGTCCTAGAGAACTTGACGTGTAAAAGGCTACACTATTCCTAAAGTAAATAAAGTTCTATTTTAATGGATTGGAGGAAAATAATTGAATTTTGATTTTCATTGATCTGAGAAAACAAATCAAAACTTATGTAAATTTTTAAAATTCCTGGTATGAGCTGAATTGCAAGCCCCTAATGTATTTACTATGCAATTCATTCATGAAAATATCCAGAGTGTGAAATATAGTGGATGAAAAGTATTATAAAACTCCTTGGTATTTTGTTTGTTTATTTTTAGTTAGAAAGGGATTTGTAAATTGTTTTATACTCTGCAGTTTTATATCATTTACTTTTTTTTTTTTTAAAAAAACACTTTGGCTACATTTTATTTGTTTTGTTTTGTTTTATTTTATTGATTTTTCACAGAGAGGAAGGGAGAGAGATAGAAAGCTAGAAAGCTAGAAACATCCATGAGAGAGAGACATTGATCAACCGCCTCCTGCACCCCCTCTACTGGCAATGTGCCCGCAACCAATGTGCATGCCCTTGACCTGAATCGAACATGGGACCTTTCAGTCTGCAGGCCTATGCTCTATCCGCTGAGCCAAACTAGTTTCGGCTCATTTACTTTCTAAAGGCTTACGTTTTGGAGTGTTTTGTTTTTTTTTTACGTAGAAAAGTTAAAAATAATCAATATTAAAAAACAGTTAATTAATAATGATGATTAATTATAGGAAATATAATGTACATAATTTTCTTCTTCTTCTTTTTTTTTTTTAGGAAGGGAGAGAGAGAGATAGAAACATCAATGATGAGAATCATTGATCAGCTGCCTCCTGCACGCCCCACACAGGGGACCCAGCAGGTATGTGCCGGCCTGGGAATCGAACCTCCCGGGAATAGAACTTTGAGTTCCTGTTCATAGGTTGATGCTCAACCACTGAGCCATGCCGGCTGGCCTAATTGGCTTTTCTTTTCTTTTTTTTTTTATAAAATATATTTTATTGATTTTTTTACAGAGAGGAAGGGAGAGGGATAGAAAGTCAGAAACATCAATGAGAGAGAGACATCGATCAGTCGCCTCCTGCAAGCCCCACACTGGAGATGTGCCCGAAAGCAAGGTACATGCCCCCGACCGGAATCGAACCTGGGACCTTTCAGTTCGCAGGCCGACACGCTCTATCCACTGAGCCAAACTGGTCTCGGCATGGCTTTTCTTGATTTAAATAAATAATGATGGGGAAGTTTTTTTTTAAATGCCGGAGAAGAAGGTAATTTAAGAAGGTCATTGCCTGCATATCCTGCTTCCCTCCTGTGCTGTAACTCCCTCCACCCTCAAGTGACCATTTTTGTTCACTTCTTGCTCATCCTGTTAGTGTATTTTTATATCAGAATAAGGCAGTGTAAATGCCTGTTTTTCATACTTGGGCTTGTTATTATCATGAGTGTTTGGGCTCCACATGTTAGATTTTTGACTTTGAAAAACTTAAGCTTCTCCCCCCACTCTCCGCCCCCCTCCTGCCACACTTTCCCCTGCCTTACCGGTCGGGCTGATAAGAACCTGGGCGCTCCTGCTCTGGGGGCTGCTGCTTCCTGGAGAGCCCCTCGTGTGAGCCTGAGCCGTGCTGCCCTGTGGTGTATTGTTGACTCCATCTGGCCTTAGTTCTGCCTTCAGAAGACTCTGGGTTGACAGTTTAGGTAATTCTTCATCCTTTGGGATCAAGAGTATGGGAATGGCAACCCCTTTAAAGTGGCCCTGCGGTCAGTGTCTTGGCATGAATGAAAGTATAAATGAGGCTGGGGTCATGTCCACAGTAGGGTGGGCCTAAGGGGTGGTACAAGAATGACTATACCCCATGAATGAAGTGAGCCCATCAGGTGGTCAGTCCTTAAAGAACAGGTATTTCTGCCCTAGCCGGTTTGGATAGAGTGTCGGCCTGCGGACTGAAGGGTCCAGGGTCTGATTCCAGCCAAGGGCATGAACTTGGTTGCAGGCTTCTCCCTGGGGTGTGTGCAGGAGGCAGCCAATCGCTGTGTTTCCCTCACATTGATATTTCTGTCTTTCCCTCTTAAAAAAAAAACCAAAACCCTTACATAATGACTCATGCTAGTTCTCAAATTACAGTTATAACTGAGACCTCAATAAATTAAAATGAGGAACTTCGTGATCTATGGTGGACAAAGTGGTGTACTCACATTAACCATCAGAAATCTTGGCCTTTTCTCATAGTCATAGCAGCCAGAGTCCTAAAATATTCCATAATGAGCAGGATAGCTCTGAACCAACCATTCCTGAATTTAAATTAACTCTTCACCTAAATGGCTTTATAAAATGGGACTTGATGTTCCCTACCCCTTACTTAAATTAGTTAATATGGCTCAGTGTAAATTTAACAGGGCCTTCAAGGATTGAAAACTGTTACAAGCAACTTTTAAGAGACAAGTGATTATTCCCAGTGCTTCTCCTTTGAACATTTTTGAATTTAGTCTGTGGATTACTGCAAATTTTAGGTTGTGTTCCCAGCAAAACTCCTAGTCCTTGTCCCCCACATTATGCAAATTACTCCATCCACTCAGCAATTGTTACACATTCTGCTGTCATCGATTTGGTTAAGTCTGCTCTGTTCAGTGACTATTTTAAGAGCCTCCCGCTGCAGTTGGCCTTCACCTTCAAAGGAGCATGCACGCCTTTACCTGGTTATTCTAGGGAACATCAACTCCATTGACACTGCACACAGCTTCTGCAGGCAGGATTTGAACTGTGTTGACCTGTTCTCCAAGAGAACAGGTATGACATGACATTCATGGCATTCTTTGTGAACATTCATTTGACATTCAGGACATACATATATTGGAAAAAAAGGGCTCAGAGAAAGTGGGTGAGCCTTTGCTCCACACATAATGTGAAGCACTAATGTCTTTGTTACATTTTTAAAAATTATTTAATAAACAGAAGGCCACTCACTTTGTAACACCATGAAGAAATAGCTATAGTCTCTATAGTCTCTCTCCAGTAGTGGGTGTGCAGGAGGCAGCTAATCAATGATTCTCTCTCATCATTGATGTTTCTCTCTCTCTCTTTCTCTACCTTCCTCTCTGAAATCACCCACATCACTGTCTAGATTCTTTTGTGTTTGACAGACAACGTATTCCTTGTTTACTAATTTTATTTGAGCCCATTTGTGCTGTTACTTTAATCTGCCCCACCTTTAGTGGGTACTCCTACCATAGAAGGCTCTAGATCAAACTATCAAACTCGTGGCCAGAGGGCTGCAGGCCTCGAACGAGTTTGACATACTTGCTCTAGATCAGTGGATGGCAAACTCATCAGTCAACAGAGCCAAATATCAACAGTATAACTATTGAAATTTGTTTTGAGAGCCAAATTTTTTAAACTTAAACTATATAGATAGGTACATTGTTATTAAGTTAATTGGGGTACTCCTAAGCTGGCCTTTGCCAAAAACTCAAGGGGCCAAAGAGCTGCATGTGGCTTGAAAGCCGCCGTTTGCCGACCACTGCTCAGACTATTTAAATTGCCACACAATAGGCACATTTGACAGTGTTCTCCTAGACCCTTTCACTATGTAGGTTTGTTGACCACCTCCCTTATCTCCTTAGACTCACCCATCATGGCCTTAAATTGTAATTTTTGTCTCCCTTTCCTTAGTTATGTTGACTAGGTGCCTATCAGTTTTATCAATCATCTCAAAACACAGCTTTTTTGTTTTTTCTCCACTGATTTTTTATTTTTATTTTTAGAATTCCTTTCTGATTTTTTTATTCTTTTATTCTACTTACTTTGGGTTTAATTTGCTCAACGTTTTATTGTTTTCAACCTTTTTTCCCCCCTGCATTCTCTGGCTTTAATTGAACATGTGATCTGATTTTTCATCTCTTCTATCAAATGGACATACTTTCTTAAACTCTTTAGTGGTTGCCCTTGAGTTTTCATCATACATTTACAACTAAGCAGCTGCCTTTATTGAGTCACACTGCACCCGTTCACTGTGTGCAAGTATCTACCCCTTATTTTTCCCAGCTCCTGCCCCCCCACTTTGTTCCTTGTCACACTGTAGTCATTTATTTCAATTATCCATAGTTTGAAAGTACCAAATACCTAATTTATAATATTCTAAACAAAACGACATATGTTATATGATAAACAAATATAAAAGATAGTTTACCTTCATTTATTTTTCCCTAAGCCTTCACATTTACCATTAACAGTCTTTCTGATGAATTTCAGAACATTTTATTCAAAGTAGATATAATAATAAGAAATTACCTCAAATTTTGCCTAAGAAAGCCCTTATTCTTTATTTTTGAAAGGTAAGCTTATCCTGATACAGCAATAGTTGTTGTTGTTTTTTTCTTTCACAACTTTAAATATTTTACTCTACTCTCTTCTTACATGGTTTCTGAAAAGAAGTGTGATTTAATTCTAATTTTTTGTTTCTATATAAAGAAGGTGTTTCCCCCTCTGGCTTCTTTCACTGTATTCTCTCTGTCTTTTATTTTTTTGGCTAGTTGAACAGGAGACACTTGGTTGTGCACTTTTGTTGTTTATAATATATAGTGTTCTCTGAACATGTGTCAATTTATTAATTTGACGAAGGTCTCAGTGGTTGTTACTTTACTAGTTTGTTGTGTTCCTTTCTCTCTTTTATATTCTTCAGGTATTTCCATGAGGCATATTTATTTATTTAAAAAAATATTTTATTGATTTTTTTACAGAGAGGAGGGGAGAGGACTGGAGAGTTAGAAACATTGTGAGAGAGAAACATCAATCAGCTGCCTCCTGCACAACCCCTCTGGGGATGTGCCCGAAACCAAGGTACATGCCCTTGACTGAAATCGAACCTGGGACCCTTCGGTCTGCAGGGCCGACGCTCTGTCCACTGAACCAAACTGATTAGGGCTTTCTGTGAGGCATATTTAACCTTATGTTTGAAGAAGGTACCTAGAGGATTAAGGCTATAGTGTTCTGGGTTTTTTTTTTCTTCTTTTTTATCTTTGTCTTTGCATCAGAGTCTGCTGAAATATATATATTAGAGTACATATATATTTAATACAGGCCATGTTAAGAACAGAATATTTGGGACATTTTTCTAAATGCCAAGTTTACTTTATCTTTTCCAATTTTGACACCACTGAGTTGCTCTGTGATGTAAATGTTCAAATACATCTAAGAAAAGAAGTTCATTTCACATTTTTTAGCTTTTTTCCTGTGAGTTTGGGAATGATAACCTCTAAGTTACTTAAATGCTAGACCAGAAACTAACAGGCTCCTGCTCCAATTCTTGATTGATTGCTAACAGCTTTAGGACCTCATTCCTTCTCCCTTTTCTGGCGCCCCACATCTATCTGTACACGGTGGTAAGAAAGCCTTAGTGTGCCCTCTTGTGGTAGCCAATGATTGAATCCTCGAAAACTTCTGTTTGTGAACTCTCACACTAGCTCTCCCTGTAACCTCCTAAACAGTGGAGGGCAAACTTGTGGCTCTTTGGCCCTTTGAGTTTTTAGCAAAGGCCAGCTTAGGAGTACCCTAATTAAGTTAATAACAATGTACTTACCTATAGTTTAAGTTTAAAAAATTTGGCTCTTAAAAGAAATTTCCATTGTTGTACTGTTGATATTTGGCTCTGTTGACTAATGAGTTTGCCGACCACTGTCCTAACACAACATGCCCATGCACCACATTTTCTCCTACAGGCTACTTAATGCCCTGCTCTATGCAGACACCTCCGTTGTGACAGTGACAAAGTCTTTCGTGCCTTGCAGGTGGTGTGTGCTGTCATCAGCTGATGGTTGAGCTATTGTTCCATTACTCCCCTGGGAGCTTGGAAATGACAGAAGAAGGGAGGCTGATCAGGAAACACTTCCTCCTGGTTGGAGAATGGATGTCATATGCTCCTTTGGAGGAAATCACTACTGCAAACTTTACATATGTTATAATCACAAGCAAGTTCATTATCATACCACTAGTGGCCCAGTGCATGAAATTCATGTACAGAGGGTTGGGGGTCTCCCTCAGCCCAGGCTGCACCTTCTCCAATCTGGGACCCCACGAAGGATGTCCTATTGCCAGTTTACAGGGATTGGGCCTAAACTGGCAGTCGGACAGCCCTCTCACAATCCGGGATTGCTGGCTCCTAACCGCTCACCTACCTGCTTGCCTAATTGCTCTCAAATCCCCGCCCCGCCCCCCCCCCCGCAGCCTGGTCACCCCCAACTGCCCCCCATGCCAGTGTGCTCCCCACAACTGCCCCATCTGCCAGACTGCTTGTCCCCATCTCCACCCCTGCTAGCCTTCTCGCCCTCATCTCCCCTCCCCATAGGCCTGCTCATCCACATCTGCCCCCCTCCCCATCCTTATCACCCCCAACTGACTCCACTGATGGCCTGCTTATCCCCAATTGGGCCTCCTAGTGGTCTGTTCACCTCCATCAGTCCCCCGCTCCCGTCAGTCTGATCACCCCCAATGGTCCCCCCCACCAACAGCCTGATCACCCACAACTGCCGTCCCATCCTGGCCTCATCACCCACAACTGCCCTCTTCCCCTTTTTTTGTAAATTTAATAAATCTTTATTGTTCAGATTATTACAATTGTTCTTTTTCCCCCCCATAGCTGCCCTCCACCCAGTTCCCATCCTATCCTCTGCCCTTACCTCCCCGCATTGTCCTCATCCATAGGTGTACGATTTTTGTCCAGTCTCTTCCCGCACCCCCCATACCTCCTTCCCCCTGAGAATTTTCAGTCCATTCAGAGGAGCTGAGATGCAGAGGAGCTGCAAAAGGCTGAGGTACGGAGATGCTGATTTGCCCTTTCTATGCCCCTGATTCTATTATATCCACCAGTTTATTCTGTTCATCAGGTTTTCAATTCACTTGATTTTTAGATTCACTTGTTGATAGATATGTATTTGTTGTTCATAATTTTTATCTTTGCCTTTTTCTTCTTCCTCTTCTTAAAGAGTACCTTTCAGCATTTCATAAAATACTGGTTTGGTGTTGATGAATTCCTTTAGCTTTTTCTTAACTATGGAGCTCTTTATCTGCCCTTCAATTCTGAGTGATAGTTTTGCTGGGTAGAGTAATCTTGGTTGTAGGTTCTTGCTATTCATCACTTTGAATATTTCTTGCCACCCTCTTCTATTCTGCATAGTTTCTGTTGAGAAATCAGCTGACAATCGTATGGGTACTCCCTTGCAGATAATTTACTGTTTTTCTCTTACTGCTTTTAATATTCTCTGTTTGTCTTTTGCTCTTGGCGTTTTAATTATGATGTATCTTGGTGTGGTCCTCTTTGGATTCCTTTTGTTTGACGGTTCTGTGCACTTCCTGCACTTATAAGTCTATTTCTTTCACCAGGTGGGGAAAGTTTTCAGTCATTATTTCTTCGAATAGGTTTATAGGTTTTCAGAATCTTGCTTTCTCTCTTCTTCTGGCACTTCATAATTCTGATGTTGGTACGCTTGAAGTTGTCCCAGAGGCTCCTTACACTATCTTCAAATTTTTGGATTCTTTTTTCTTTTCCAATTAAGTGTTTTTTGCTTCTTTGTATTTCAAATATTTGACTTGATTCTTGTGATCCTCTAGTCTGCTGTTAGGTTTCTGTATAATATTGTTTTACTTCAGTCAGTGTATGTTTAATTTCTGGATGGTCCTTTTTCATATTCTCGAGGGTTTCGCTCATATCCTCAAGGGTCTCACTAAATTTATCTTTTTAGGAACTTCTTGAAAAACCTTATAACCATGGTTTTGAACTTCATATCCATTCGTTTGCTTTCCTCCATTTCTTTCATTTGTGATCTGTTTCTTTGTTTCTGCATTTTCACTGCTTCCTGAGTTGGTAGAGTAGCTTTGTGTCTAGGTATGCTATAGGGACCAGTGGCTCAGCCTCCCCAGTTACCTGAGGTGGATACTCTTGGTGCACCCCTTGTGGACTGTATGCACAGCCTTGTTGTAGTTAAGTCTTGATTGCTGTTGGTATCACTTGGGATGAATTGACCTCCAGGCCAATTGGCTGTGAGGATCACCTATTTCTGTGTTGAAGACACTCTTATGAGATAAGACTTGAAAATTGCAAAAGCTTCTGTGTCAGCTTGGATGGGGTGGAGTCTCAGGGCTGAGCATACAACCTTGGCTTCCCGTCAGCTCTGCCTTATGAGGCCTCTGGGTCTCAGTGTCCCTCGGTAATCACTGTAAGCACCTCTGAGAGAAAGCTGCTCTCAACTTTCGCCTGCTGCCAGATCCCCCCAAGTCAGTCTGGTTTCCCAGAGTCTTGCCCGGAACTGGAGTTCAGTGCAGTCAGGAGCTTCCATCTCCCTCCCACTTGAGAAAGCCAGACTTTCACTCAGCAGCCAGTCCTCTCTGTGCTTGTGCGCCTCCAGACCTCTGCCTTCTGCAGCTCCCCTGAGTCTCAGTGTGCTTTTCTCTTTTCCTGACAGTCCAGATTCCCTCAAATGGGTTCACAGGGTCTTGCCCAGAACTGGAGTGCAGTGCAGTCAGGAGCTTTCATCTCCCTTCCGCTTGAGAAAGCCAGCCACACACTTAGCCGCCAGTCCTCTCTGCGCACATCTTCGTACTTCAGCCTTTTGCAGCTCCTCTGAGTCCCAATGTGTTTTTCTTTTTCCTTCTACTTGTAGAATTTTCACTCAGCCATCTTTCCTGTGGTTCTGGAGGGTGTCCCTTTTGTCTTTTAGTTGTAGTTTTGACATTGTTGTGTGAGGAAGCAGTTTAGGTGTTTACCTATGCTGCCATCTTAGATTCTCTCTGCCCTCCCCTTTTGGCCTTTAACAGCCTTTACCATGACCCCACCATCATGGCTTTGTCCAGAAAAATATCTGGAAGATCTCCTGGAAGGTCACCTAGTATAATTAGCATATTGCCCTTTTATTAGTATAGATAGAGGCCTGGTACCCAGATGGGGGTCGGTTGAAGGGTGTCCCAGATCAGGTTGGGGGTTTCCTTGGGATGTGGGGTAGTCTGGGCAGCAGGCCTGTGGTGGTTTGCAGGCTGGTCAGGCATCCATGGGTGAGGGTTCCCATTGGAGGGGACGTGGCCAGCCTAAGTGAGGGGCTAAGGGCTATTTCAAGCTGGCCACACCCCCTTCAGGGTGGGGGTTCCCATTGTGGTGCCTGGTCAGCCTGAGTGAGGGACTGAGGGCCATTTTCAGGCTGGCCATGCTTCTGGAGACAAAGGATCCCAGCTCCTCCTTGAGCAGAGGCCGGGGCAGGCTGGAAGCTTGGATCTCTCCTTGTAACCCAGGCTCCCAGCCACTCCTTCAGCAGTGGCCAGGGTGGGCAGGAAGCTTGGCTTCCTCTGGTGCTAGGGGTAACCTAAGCCTCCTGCTCACTCCAGCTCTATGGCCACCGCCATTTTTTGTTGGGTTAATTTGCATATTCTCTCCTGATTGGCTGGTGGGTATAGCAGAGTGGCAGTCAATTTGCATGTATCTCTTTTATTAGTGTAGATTGTGGACATATGAACATGAATATACTTCCTTGCAATCTAAACTCTAGCCCTTGCTCTGTGTCAGCAGGGCCCCAGATAGACTGCTATAGTTGTGCTGGAAAGAGCTCTTCTGGTCTATTTTTACCTCAGTTTGTGTGCCCAGAAGCACCCTGAGGCACATGAGTGTAGGGATTGGTAAAGTAAGTTGCTATGCACTCTTCCTTTTCTCTGAGCTCTAAGTTCCAAATCAATCTCTAACCCATGAAATCAGACAAAAAGAAAAGAAGGGCTGAATCTGCGGTAAATATTACATCAAATAAGAGCATACTTCTCCCCAAGAATATTTCCATTCAGCCAGCTGCATACAGTTCCTTCTCATTTTCCGGAAGAAAATGGCCAGCTGGACTTGGTTAAAAGTTAGACTTCTGCAGGCCTCCTGGACTTTCATGTTTGGTGATGGGACTAGAGAAAAAGTTTGTAGTTCTTTTTTTTTTTAATTAAATCTTTATTATTCAGATTATTACATTTATCTCTCTTTTTTTCCCCTTCATAGCTCCCCTCCACCCCGCTTCCACCCCTCCCTCTACCCTTACCTTTCCCCCCAATTGATGAGTCCATAGGTGTATGATTTTTATCCAGTCACTCCCTGTACCCACCTCCTCCCTTTACCCCTGACAATTATCAATCCACTCCCTTTCTGTGCTCCTGATTCTAGTATATTCACCAGTTTATTCTGTTGATAAAATTTTTAATTCACTTAATTGTTAGATTCACTTGTTGATAGATATGTAATTGTTGTTCATAATTTTTTATCTTTTACCTTTTTCTTCTTCCTCTTCTAAAAGAGTACCTTTCAGCATTTCATATAATACTGGTTTGGAGTTGATGAACTCCTTTAGCTTTTTCTTCTCTGTGAAGCTCTTTATCTGCCCTTCAATTCTGAATGATAGCTTTGCTGGATAGAGTATTTTTGATTGTAGATTCTTGCTATTCATCACATTGAATATTTGTTGCCACTCCCATCTGGCCTGCATCTTTTCTGTTGAGAAATCAGCTGACAGTCGTATGGGTGCTCCCTTGTAGGTAATTAATTGTTTTTCTCTTGCTGCTTTTAATATTCTCCCTTTGTCTTTTGCTCTTGGTATTTTAATTATGATGTGTCTTGGTGTAGTCCTCTTTGGATTCCTTTTATATGGGGTTCTGTGTGCTTCCTGGACTTGTAAGTCTATTTCTTTTACCAGATGTGGGAAGTTTTCAGTCATTATTTCTTGAAATAGGTTTTCAGTATCTTGCTTTCTCTCTTCTGGCACCCCCACAATTCTGATGTTGGTACGCTTGAAGCTGTCCCAGCGGTTCCTTACATTATCTTCACATTTTTGGATTCTTTTCTCCTCTTGCTTTTCCAGTTGAGTGTTTTCTGATTCTTTATATTTCACATTTTTGACTTGATTCTTGCCTTCCTCTACTCTGCTGTTAGGTCTCTTTATATTATTTTTATTTCAGTCAGTGTATGTTTAATTTCTATTTGGTCCTTTATCATCTCTAGTTGGACCTTTTCCATCTCTAGTTGGTTCTTTTGCATCTCCTCTTGGGACTTGCTAAATTTATCCATCTTTTCTAGCATATTCTTGAAAAACCTTATAAGTGTGGTTTTGAACTCTATATCCAGTCGTTTTTTTTCCCTCCATTTCTTTTGTTTGTGATCCTTTTCCTTGTCTCGGCATTTTCACTATTCTGGGAGAACTTCTGTGTTGGATTCAGCCTTATGATACCAGAGTTGAAAAACCGCAAAAACCTCTCTTGAACTTGGGATGGGTGGAGTCTCAGGGCTTAAGGGACCGCCTTGCCTTCCAGTCGTCCCCACCCTCCACGGCCCCTGAGTCTCAGGTGACTGGGTAGTCGCTGGAGCGGTCCCTGTGTGCGCTCTCTCTCGCAGTGCCTCTAGACTGTTGCCTTTCCCGCTCCCCTGTGCTCCGGGACCAAATGAGTCTGGGTCCCCAGGGTTTTGCCCGAAACTGGGGTTTAGTGAAGTTAGAAGTGGCACAGTTGGGAGGGTCTGTCTCCTGCCCTCTCGTGAAAGCCAGGGGCACAATCAGAAGTCTGTCCTCTGTGGCGCAGTGCCGTGCGCACCACCAGACTTCTGATCTTTTGTGACTCTCCTAAATTTCCGTGCACTTCTCCCCCTTCCCAGTCCAAACTCCCCCCGTATGAGTTTCGGCTGGATCAGGGGTTTAGTGTCGTAGGATAAGGAGTTCAATGCTTTTGATAGTCTCCGTCTCCCTCCCGTCAGAGAAGGCCAGCCAGTTTCGCCATCACTCGCTCCCTCCACGTGCGCGTCTCCGTACTTCAGCTTTTTGCAGCTCCTCTGGGTCTCCGTGAGCCCCTCTTTTTCCCTCTAGTTGTAGAATTTCCACTCCGCCAGCTTTCCTGTGGTTCTGGATGATGTCCATTCTGTCTTTTAGTTGTAGTTTTGAAATTGTTGTGCGAGGCAGCAGTGTAGGTGTTTATGCCGCTATATTGGCTTCTCTCGCTTGTAGTTCTTAACTATGTTTTTATTCATTGAAACCTCATTGCAGATGTTAACATCTGCCTCATGGAGTGTTGCAAATGGTGGACAGTGAAGAAAGAGATTAACGTTTCTCAAAAAATGGATGGTCTTAAAATGTTAATATTTGTTTTATTTTAACAGCAATTCTATCCTTTTCAAAATTCTCTGAACCCCACCATTGGCCGGAAGTGGGGGGCGGGGGGAGAGATGTAATGTGATCACAGTAACAATGTGTAAATAATATCCATATGTTCACGATGCTGGTAAATTTATGAGGAAGGATATGTGGACAGAGAATGAGTTTCTTATTATCAAATCATAAAATAAGTGCTTGGAGACAACAGAATCAGATGTAAGCTTCCTATAAATGGATCTGGGTGTCCAGTGCTGTTGGTCTGACTCATCCTACTTTACACATTTTTGGGCTGTTTTAGGATTCAGTGGCCTTTGAAGATGTGGCTGTGAACTTCACTCTGGAGGAGTGGGCTTTATTGGATTCTCCACAAAAGAAACTCTACAGAGATGTGATGTGGGAAACCTTCAGAAATCTGGCCTCCATAGGTAAGAATGACAACTTACCTTCACCTTATTAATTAGAGGACAAGTGTTTTTTGGCCATCAGCCTTGTTCTCAGATGTAGAATGTGGGGAGGGAGGACCTTGGTAAATTAACTGAGCGTGTCACAGCACATCATAGAAATAGAATCTAATCATTTCTCTACAGTTTCTAATAGTTTGGAATCAATTTTATGGCTCCTCATTTTAGGAAAGAAATGGGAAGATTATGACATTGAAGATCAATACATAAACCAAAGGGGAAAACAAAGGTGAGTCACACTCAGAATAGAAATCACTATCTTTGCCAAAACCGGTTTGGCTCAGTGGATAGAGCGTCGGGCCGAGGACTGAAGGGTCTCAGGTTCAATTCCAGTCAAGGGCATGTACTTTGGTTGTGGGCACATCCCCAGTAGGGGGTGTGCAGGAGGCAGCTGATAGATGTTTCTTTCTCATTGATGTTTCTAACTCTCTATCCCTCTCCCTTCCTCTCTGTAAAAAATCAATAAAATATATTAAAGAAAAAGAAAAAGAAATCACTATCTTTTTGAGAAAACTGTAATGCTGCCAAATTTAAAAAGAAACAACCAGTCGTAGCTGGTTTGGCTCAGTGGATAGAGCATTGACCTGCAGACTGAAGGGTCCTGGGTTTGATTCCGGTCAAGGGCACATGCCCGGGTTGTGGGTTTGATTCCCAGCGTGGGGCATGCAGAAGGCAGCTGATCAATGATTCTCATCAATGATGTTTCTATCTCTTGCTCCCTCTCTCCTCCTCTCTGAAATTAATAAAAAAATATTTTTAAAAAAGAAGCAACCAAAATAATTTATGCTTTACATTTATTTTTTTTCCTACTTTTTTTTATTAATTTTTTATACATATCTCCCCATTGCCCCCCCTCCCTCCCAGGCATACCCCAACCTCCCAGTGTCTATGTTCATTGGTTATGCTTATATGCATGCATACAAGTCCTTTGATTATCTCTTATATACCTCACCTAACTTTAATCTTCCTGCTGTAATTTCACAGTCTGTTTGAAGCTTTACTGTCTCTGTATCTATCCTTTTGTTCATCAGTTTATAATGTTCTTTATTATCCCCCAATGAGTGCGATCATGTGATGCTTCTCCTTCATTGACTGGCTTATTTCGCTAAGCATAAGGCTCTCCAGTTTACATTTATTGCTTCTTAGAAAATTTCCACTGAATTACTTTCTTATATGAAAAAGAAGGTCAATACTTGCAAAGTAATTTAAATGGAAAGAGTATTGATAAATCCTTTACATGAATATTGCTATTTTGATAGTAGCAAAGGAAAACTCTTGAGAAGTATTCAGTACATTGTTTCTAATCATCTATTCAGAGAAGGGGAAAACCTAAAATTTTGCTATAAGTCATGAAAATATAATTCAAAGATTCTTGTAATAATTTAAAAATAATTGATGAAAAAATAATTAGTAATGTGCTTTTAAATTTTTCCAGAAATCCAATATTAGAGAGAGTCTGTGAAGGGGAGAAGAATAGTCATTGTGGGGAAAACTTCAGCCTTACTCCAAATCTCAGTCCAAAGAAAAAATCTCTTCTTGTAGTGAAACCATGGGAATACAGTGTGTCTGGGAAAGTCTTCATGCAGCAGTCATCCCATAATACGCTCATCAGATGTCGCACTGGAAACAAGCCAAATGAGTGTCAAAATTATGGAGACAAGCTGTATAATTATGATGTACGTGGGAGAACCTTCAGTTATCTTCAGTGTTTTGACAAACATGAAAGGAATCAAAATGGAGAAAAAGCCTATGAATGTAAGGAATGTGGGAAAACCTTTAGTTCTTCAACTTTACTTCAAATACATGAAAGATCCCACACTGGAGAAAAACCTTATAAATGTAAACAATGTGGTAAAGCATTCAGTTGTCTCAGTTCTCTTCGACGTCATGAGAAAGTTCACACTGGAGAGAAACCCTATGAATGTAAGGAGTGTGGAAAAACCTTCAGGTATTATCAAAATTATCGAAGACATGAAAATAAATTTACTGGAGAGAAGCCCTATGAATGTAAGGAATGTGGGAAAACTTTCAGATGTTATCAAAGTTTTCGAAGACATGAAAGAAATCACAGAGAAGTGAAATCATATATATGTAAGCAATGTGGCAAAACATTTAGTTGTCTTCGTTATCTTCGCAAACATGAAAGAAATCACACTGGAAAGAAACCTCATGAATGTAAAATATGTGGTAAAGCATTTAGGTATCCCAGTGATCTTCAGAGACATGAAAGAAATCACACTGGAGAGAAACCTTTTGAATGTATGGAGTGTGGTAAAGCCTATAGAAATCCCAGTTCCTTGCAAACACACCAAAGAACCCATATAGGAGAGAAACCCTATGAATGCAAGGAATGTGGCAAAGCTTTCAGTTCTCATCAATGTGTCCAAATACATGAAAGAAATCATACTGGAGAGAAACCCTATGTATGTAAAATATGTAGCAAGACCTTTGGTTATCCCAGTTCTCTTCGGTATCACAAAAGAACACACACTGGAGAGAAATCCTATGAATGTAAGGAATGTGGGAAAGCCTATAGATATCTCAGTTCCTTACGAATACATGAAAGAATCCATACTGGAGAGAAACCTTATGAATGTAAGGAATGTGGGAAATCCTATAGATGTTATCAAAGTTTCCAAACACATGAAAGTAATCACACTGGAGAGAAACCATATGTATGTAAAAAATGTAGTAAAGCGTTTAGTTGTCTCCATTATCTTCGAAAACATGAAATAAATCACAGTGGAAAGAAACCCTATAAGTGTAAAAAATGTAGTAAAGCATTTAGGTATCCCAGTGATCTTCAGAAACA
The DNA here is from genome assembly GCA_011751065.1 of Lasiurus cinereus. Classification (NCBI taxonomy): domain Eukaryota; kingdom Metazoa; phylum Chordata; class Mammalia; order Chiroptera; family Vespertilionidae; genus Lasiurus; species Lasiurus cinereus. The sequence goes on along the minus strand of JAAGEH010000343.1, from coordinate 3,517,552 downwards.
TGAAAGAAATCACACTGGAGAGAAACCCTTTGAATGTAAGGAATGTGGGAAAGCCTACAGAGATCACCGTTCCTTACAAACACATGAAAAAGCTCACACTGGAGACAAACTGTATGAATGTAAGGAATGTGAGAAAGCCTTCAAATGTTATCGAAGTTTACAAACACATGAAAGAAATCACACTGGAGAGAAACCATATGTATGTGAAAAATGTATTAAAGCATTTACTTGTCTCCGTTATCTTCGAAAACATGAACGAATTCACACTGGGGGGAACCCTACATAGAGAAGCAATTTGGAAAATTCTTCACTTCTCACACAACCTTTCAAAATCTGAAGATGAACCTGAGAAAAATGATATTAATGTACAGAATTTGCAAAAGGATTCAGTTAGCTCAGTTTCTTTCAAAAGCATGAGAGGACTCACTGGATAAAAACACTTAAATGTAAATAGTTTGGGAAAGATTTGAATTGGTCCACATTCTTACAAGTGAAAATTCACTCCAAAAAGGAAATTAAGATGTAAGTAATATGAGAAAGCTTGATAGAAATTAATCCACATGGAATGTGCCAGAGTCCTCATTAATGTTGTAAATATATTGTATTTATTGAACCCTTTTCTATACCTAATCATTTGGCTGTGGATTTCTATTAGTTACTTTTAGAAATGAATACTCACATCAGATAGTAATGAGAGTCTTTAAAAAATAGTGCATAAAATCGATAGGTAGTGCTCTTTTCTTAAAATATTTAATAATATTTATCTTGTAGCATGTTAGATACATGGGTGAATTGAGGTCTATTTTTTTAAAATGTGTCTATCTCTTTTTTAAAAAAATAAATCTTTATTGTTCAGATTATTACAGTTCCTCATTTTCCCCCATAGCTAACCTCCACCCAGTTCTTACCCCACCCCATGTCCTTACCCCACCCCCACTGTCCTTGTCCATAGATGTAATATTTTTGTGCAATCTCTTCCTGCACCCCCTCATACTCTCTATCTCCTGAAAATTTTCAGTCTACTCCCTTTCTATGCCCCTGATTCTATTATATGCATCAGTTTATTCTGTTCATCAGGTTTTTTAATTCCTTTGATTTTTAGATTCACTTGTTGATAGTTATGTATTTGTTGTTCATAATTTTTATCTTTACCTTTTTGCTCTTCTACCTCTCCTTAAAAAGTACCTTTTAGCATTTCATATAATACTGGTTTGGTGTTGATGAACTCCTTTAGTTTTTTCTTTCTTTCTTTCTTTCTTTAAAATATATTTTATTTATTTTTTACAGAGAGGAAGGGAGAGAGATAGAAAGTCAGAAACATCGATGAGAAAGAGACATCGATCAGCCACCTCCTGCACGCCCCACAGTGGAGATGTGCCCACAAGCAAGGTACATGCCCCCAACCAGAATTGAACCTGGGACCTTTCAGTCTGCAAGCCTAAGCTCTATCCACTGAGCCAAACTGGTCTCAGCCTTTAGTTTTTTCTTAACTGTAAAGCTCTTTATCTGCCCTTCAATTCTGAATGATAGCTTTGCTGGGTAGAGTAATCTTGGTTGTAGGTTCTTGCTATTCATCATTTTGAATATTTCTTGTCACTCCCATCTGGCCTGTATAGTTCCTGTTGAGAAATCAGCTGACAATTGTATGGGTGCTCCCTTGTAAGTAACTGTTTTGTTCTTGCTGCTTTTAATATTCTCTCTTTGTCTTTTGCTCTTGGTATTTTAATTATGATGTGTCTTGGTGTGGTCCTCTTTGGATTCCTTTTGTTTGTGGTTCTGTGTGCTTCCTGGACTTGTAAGTCTATTTCTTTTGCCACGTGGGGGAAGTTTTCAGTCATTATTTCTTCACATAGGTTTTCAGTTTCTTGCTCTCCCTCTTCTTCTGGCATCCTCCATAATTCCGATGTTGGTATGCGTGAGGTTGTACCAGAGGCTCCTTACACTATCTTCAACTTTTTGGATTCTTTTTTCTTTTTCAGTTGGATGTTTTTTGCTTCTTCATATTTCAAGTCTTTGACTTCAATCCTGGGATGCTCTAGTCTGCTGTTGTATCTCTGTGTATTATTCTTTATTCCAGTCAGTATATGCTTAACTTCTGATTTGTCCTTTTTCATATCCTTGAGGGTCTCACTAAATTTCTTAGAGGTTTCTAGAAGATTCTTGAAAGACCTTATAACCGTGATTTTGAACTCTATATCCAGTAGTTAGCTTTCCTCCATTTCTTTCATTTGTGACATGTTTCTTTGTTTCTGCATTTTTACTACTTCCCTTTGTTGATAGAGTGGCCTTGTGTGCTAGGTGTCCTAAGGGTCGAGTGGCTCAGCCTTTCCAGTTACCTGAGGTGGACACTCTTGGTGGACCCTTTTGTGGGCTGTGTGCATAGTCTTGTTGTAGTTAAGTTGTGATTGCTGTTGGTATCACTGGGAGGAATTGACTTCCAGGCCAATTGGCTGTGAGGACCAGCTGTGTCTACAATGGGAGAACTGCTGTGCTGGAGACACCCTTGTGGGGCATGACTTGCTTCAGTGGGGCTTTGGTGCTCACTGAGTCTGCCCCTTAAGTATGTCGCTTATGGACGTGAAGAATTGTAATCTGGTATGGTCTCACACTGACCACTGAGTACACTGGCTCTTGGATCTCCAAGGAGATGCCAATTTAGCATCTGCCTGAGGCCACCCAGCAGGTACTATGGAGAGATCTGAAGATTCCTCCTTTTGGTTTGGGATTTGGAAGTGCTCAGATTGAGGCCCAGCTGTGAAGCAATGCAGGCTGTTGCTGCCAAGCCTTGGGCCTTCTTTTGAAATCTCTGGGCTCTCTTACCCAGCTGCAGTTTGTTAGGTTTTAGGCAGAAAAATGATAGGCCATTCCTATGCATAAGTTGCTGCGCACAGCTTGGGTGGGGTTGTAAATTGGGTGGGGTGGGTCTTGGGGAATCACCAGGGTGGAGCAAACAGCAATGGCTGCCAGTCAGCCCTGCCCTGAAGAGATCTCCACGTTTCTGTGTCCCACTGCCCTGTTCAGGAACAATGATTGCTGTGAGCACCTCTGAGAAAAAGCTACCCCCATGTTCCTGTCCGGATGTCAGACAGCCCAGTTTCTCCCCATATGAGTTTGGGTCCCCAGAGTTTCACCCAGAACTGGAGTTCAGAGCTTTCAGGAGCTTTTATCTCTCCCCCAATTGAAAAAAACAACAACCACACACCCAGTTGCCAGCCCATTTTGTGCACTCCTCCGTACTTCTGCACTTTCACACCTCCACACCTTCTAACAGTCTCATTGTGCTTTTTTCTTTCCTTCTAGTTGTAGAACTTCCACTCAACCAGTTTTCTTGTGGCTCTGGATGATATCTGTTTTGTCTTTTATTTGGAGTTTTGATGTGGTTGTGAAAGGCAGCAAGTACAGGTGTTTACCTATGCCGCCATCTTGGTTGTTTTTTTTCTCTGAAGTCTACTTTTTTATATGAAGTTATATTAAATATTTTTTATAATATTTTGTTTGGTTTTACAGGACCATTAAAATGACAGTTTGGTATTTGGGTTTTCCTAGTGTCCTGTGGCAGTCTTTTATATCCCTAGCCCATTATATACATATACTCTATGTTTCCCTCTGACAAAGCTCCCTTTTGGGAATGGTAGGTATAGGAACCTTTTTCTATTTTCCATGGGATAAAATTTTTGTGTGACAAGTTTAGGAAAGAATTATTTTCATATTTAGATCTTTGCTTTTGTTCTTCCTTTGGACTGCTGTTTGGTGAATAGACTTTGAATTGAAAAGAGGCTCTTGGGATAGGGTAACAGAATCAAGAGTGGAAAATTTTCCTTCTCATTGGATAATGTTAGGACCTTGATTTTCCAGAACCCATATCCTGTATGATTGGTGTTAGAGTTCCTTATTAGCCTCACTTGCATGAGATTTAGAAGGCAAAAATGAAGAAGGCATTAGTCAGATTTTAGAACCAACGTTCACATAGACAAACAGATATAGGTGTGCCAAGAACAAAATCTTCCAGTCTGTTATCTGGATTTTTTGACCTTCCAATCAAGACTATCCTCAAAACCACCACCTTCTGTCTGATATCCATTTCCTTTTTCTTTTCTTTTCTTTCTTTCTTTTCTTTCTTTCTTTCTTTCTTTCTTTCTTTCTTTCTTTCTTCTCTTCTTCTTCTTCTTCTTCTTCTTCTTCTTTTTGATAGCTTAGAATTTTTATTAAAACAATTATTTAAATTACAACCATCTCCCAAAACAGAAAATAGTGTTCCGGGGTCTGGCCCTGACAGGTGAAACTCAGGCCCACATGGGGTTTGATGGCTTGAAAAGGGTCGGAGCTCCCCCAGGAAACCCTCGGCCTGGCCCCCCGGGTGGCCTCCCTCAGAGGCTGCCCCTCCCTCCCAGGGCCATGAGGCTCCAGCCCAGTTGCGAGCAACATACCATCATCATCCATGGTCATCAGCCTCTGGACTTGCTGTTTTTGGAAGAGAGAGAGAAACCTGCACCCCCGATCACAAAACACAACCACTTAAGGAGTGCTCTGTGATGCCATGGATGTTGTCTAGTGGGGCCTGGCAGGGATGAGAATAATGGAGTTTATACCACAAATCAGAGCATGGCTGTGGCAGGGTGAGGCCTCAGGATGCACCAGATGGGCTGCATGGCACAGCTGGGTGACTGCACAGAGGATATGCCTGCCCACAACCCTTCAGCAGTGTTGGCGATGTGATCACCAGGTCAGGGCCCCACTCTCGGTGGGAGTCAGGGCTTCCTTCCTGGGTAAGCGCCCAGCCCTAACCATGGGCACTCAGAGAGAACATGGACACACGTTTATGAAAACCAAGCTCCGGTCTCGGCCCTGCTCCTTTTACGGGGGCTCCAGGCCTTTCTGAGGGCCGCCATCTCCTCCACCCGGCCATCTCTGGAGGTGCCCACCAGCTCACCTCTGAGGACAGCCCAGGTGCTCCTGGCTGAGCCTGCTCCCTGTGCCTCAGAGGGCTCCTGCCACAGCTCAGACACCAGCCTGGCTCCCTGGTGGCCACAGAGCTTGGTATTGCCCAGACTTCAGACAGACCCCCAACAGTTAAGTAACGATAATAATAAAAGCCTGATGATGTCTTTATTAATACCACCCTGCTCTGTGCCCACGCCACCGTGGAGGGTTGAGTTTATAGGTGAGGAAGGAAGAGATTCCTGGGAACGCAGGGACGGGGGCTGAGCCGGAGGAGACAGAACCTCACGCAAGAGCCAGACCTTCCATTACATACGTGGGAGGATTCTCCCCACGTCTCCGGGACATGCCACACCGCCATCCACGCCAGGCGTTCAGTCTCAGAGTCCCACCCGGTGTGTCATAAGGGTGGCGTGACACTTGGGGCTGGCTTCCTGGGGGCAGGTGGTCTGAGAAGGTGGCAGCAGCCCGGGACACTGTGGGGTCAGCCTGACTGTAAGGAACAGGCTCTGTGGGCTGCTTGGTGTCTCAGATGACACAAGAGTGTCAGAGACCACCGTGCCCGAGGGACGTCTCTAGGCCTCTCCTGGCCTCTAATAGATGCCCGTGCCCTGGTTAAGACTGGCACCTGTTCTGCTCAACAGCCCCTCTGGGAAAGTCTGACTGGCCCCGTGTGTCGCAGTAACAGCAGCACCAAGTGATGGAGGAAAGAAAGGGTATGGCCGAAACCAGTTTGGCTCAGTGGATAGAGCGTCGGCCTGCGGACTGAAAGGTCCCAGGTTCGATTCCTGTCAGGGGCATGTACCTTGCTTGCAGGCATGATTCCAGTAGGGGGCATGCAGGAGGCGGCTGATCGATGTCTCTCTCCCATCGATGTTTCTGACTTTCTATCCCTCTCCCTCTCTGTAAAAAATTCAATAAAATATATTAAAAAAACAACAACAACAAAGAAAGGGTATGAAAGTGGCCCCAAACCAGGGAGCCAGGGCGGACCCTAGGGTGGTCTATGCCCCGTTGCCAGCATGTGTGGGTGGTCGGGTGCCTGGCAGGGGTACAAAGAGAGCCCATATGGCCCATAAAGGTATAGAAAATAAAGGGCCCAGGTTTGGGAGGTAAAGGGCCGAGGTAAAATGATGGGTTGGGAGGGGCCTGCTGACAGGCGGTGGCCAGTGGAGCTCAGAGTCTGGGCCACCGAGCAGTGTGTGTAGGGCCTCAAAAACTCCTGGGGGTCCCCAGTCCTGGTGGGGCTACCAGCTGCCGACCAGAATGTGGCCAGGGAGCCCCCGGCCCAGCCAGCAGGAAGGGCTGAGGCCAAAGTGGGTGAAAAGGATCCGTGGCCCCCGCCTGCCCCTCAGACCCTGGTGTGGGGAGGCAGGAGGAGGCAGTGGGTGCATGGTGCAGGTTCCTACACCGTATTCCAGCCTCCCAGCCCCACTGCTGGCAGCCGCCCATCATCATAGCTTTTGCCAAGTCTTCCCCAGTCACGGTGGCCGAGCCCGCTCCCACCCCCTGGCAGCCAAAGCGCTGCCTTGCGGGGTCTGGGCTGAGGACCTGTCACTTGACTCATCCTGGGTTGTGGGCAAGCTCATGGCAGGCCAGCTCCTCTGAGGGGTGGGGATGGAAGGTGGAGGGGGAAGGAGTGTTCTGGAAACCGGGGGGGAGGGAGGGTGCGGGGCGGAGGCACCAGCTTTCTGGACACCAGGGGCCTGTGCACTTCACACCCTTCACCAACTTCACAGGCAGGGCTGGGTCCAGCACTGGGCCGTGAGCCACCCCCCAGGGTGCCTCTGCTGCAGGAAGTTTGGGAATCACACACACTTAGACAAGGAAAGACATTTAAAGACTTAGGAGAACTGGAGTCCCATGGGAGGAAACTCCGCAGGCTCACAGTTCAAGGCCATTGCACATAAGAGGGTGGGTGCACCCACGGGGGTCCCAGTCCGCCACCGGCACCGGCTCCCACTGCGGCGGGCCATCTGGCCAGAGCCAGGAGCAGCAGCAGCAGCAGCAAATCCTGAGGCGGCTGGTCCCTTGCTAGAGCTCTTTGAAGAAGGCCACTCGGGACTTGGTGCTCTGCAAGGTGAGCTTCTTGGTGGTGTTGTGCTCGCTGCTGGTGCCGCCCAGTTGGCGTTCTCCTTGTGCAGAATGTCCAGGGTTTCAAGGCCTCAATCTTGGTCTTGAGTTCATTGGGCTGCTCCTGCAGATGCTTGCTCTTCTCCATGTACTCCACTTTTTCTTTCTCTATTTCCACGGAAAGTCGCTTCCTGTCAGTATCCTAGAAGTCGAAAGACAGGCTGTCACCAATGAGGTTGAAGCTGGACATGTCAGGAGGCAATGGAGCTGGAATTGGGTTGATGGGCAGGTGGTGATTTCCAGGAGCTTTTGCTTGGCTCTTTGCTCTGCCTCGCGGGCTTCCTGCAGGTCCTGCTTCAGCTGATCGATCGGGCTCCTTGGCCCTCCTCTCGGACTCCTCAGCCATCTTCAGCGCCAGCACCTCGGCCTCCAGCACCTTCTGCTCCATCACGCTCTGCTCTTCCTCCGTTCGAATGGCTGTGGCCTTGAAGTGCTGCATCTCCTGCTCGGCCTCCGCAGCCTTCTGCTCCAGGAGCTTTGCCTCCTCCTGGGTGATCTGGGCCTTTTCCGCCAGCAGGTCAGCCGTCTCCTCGGACCACATCAGCGCTTCGTTGGCCCTGGTTGCTTCCTCTCTCATCTGCAGCAGCAGCCTTCTCTCCAGCTCATCCTGGTGCCCTCGGCCTCCTCCCGCATCTGCTTCTCTCTGGAGAGAGGCTGCCGCTCTATCTGCTTTCTGGCTTTCTCATCCTGGGCATGGGCTTTCATCTGCTGAACTTCCAAAGAGTCGGCCCTCCTCCTCCTCATGAAGAGGTCATGCTTCCCAATGCACAGCTGCAGAATCAGCTTATTAACACGAAGCTTTGAGGAGTTAAACTTGAAGACGTCGATTTTCTTACCTAACGGTTGCTTAATAAACTCATTGTCGCTGTAGAAGATGTTTCGGATTTCCTTCCCACGGGAAGGAGATCTTGGGGGTCACCCTGTTCTCAGGGTGGTAGATATGAAGCCCCAGCGCACCCATGCCGAGCAGCAACTCCTTCTTGTTCCGGATGGCGAAGTAGTTCACGCTGTACGACCCCAGGTCCTGCGCTATCTTCAAACCTTCCATCTCGGCTTGTCCCTGGCCCGGCCTCGGTGCTCCGCATACCAGGCTGTGATCCTCTCCTCCCCCCACATTTCCGGAGTCATCTGATACAGATTTATTACCCTTTTCGGAAGCAATTCCTCTTGGGCCCCAAGTCCCCGCTTGTGAACAGAAGGGTATAGTCGCCATACTTGGCCTGGACGGCATAGGAAGCCAGCAGCACAGAAGCCTCGGGCGGGCAGTGGGTCTTTCCATCCAAGATCTTCTGTACCTGCAGGAAGAACAAATGCTGCCTCATCTCCTGAACCAGCTCCTCCTTGGCGTTCTTGGGGTAAAACTGGGCCAGGAAGTGAAAGGTGAGCGGCTCTTCCTTGGAAAACATCATGATCCAGCTCCTTCTTGTCCGTTTTGAGCCAGGCCACGGTGTCCTTGATCATGTCCTTCAGCCCAAAGAACCAGGTTTCCCGCAGCCCCAGGGTCCGGCACACCTAGTCAAACAGGTCCTTCCCTTTCCACTTCATCTCGCAATTAAACTCCATCTCGGCGTCCATGGTGACGATCTGCATGGTAAATGTCTTCCGCTGCCTCCTCTTGAGCGAGCTGAAGCTCAAGCGGGAAGCGATGGCCCTGGCCGTGGTGCGGGGCTCCGTGCACCCGCGTGAAGCATCCCCTCTGACATCCATTTTCTCTTTTAAATATATTTTTATTGGTTTCAGAGAAGGGAGAGGGAGAGAGAATAGAAACATCGATGACGAGAGAGAGAATTATTGATTGACTGCCTCATGCACGCCCCATACTGGGGATTGAGCTCTCAAACCGGGCATGTGCCCTGACTGAGAATCGAACTGTGACATCCTGGTTCATAGGTTGATACCCAACCACCGAGCCACACCCGCCAGGCTCATATTTTCTGAGAAGAGTAGGTTTCCACTGATGGGTTCATAAGATCCACATCAAAGATTCATCTGAGTTTGGATTTTCTGTAAGCCCTCTTGGGTCCACCAGGAAACTGATCAGGCTTTCATGTTTATGTCTGATTCCCCTCTATATAGATAAAGGCATGGTGCACAGGTAGGGTCTGGCTGGTTTGCCCTGAAGGGTGTCCCAGATCAGGGTGGGGGTTCCCTTGGAGCATGGGGCAGCCTGGGTGAGGGGCTTGTAATGGTTTTCAGGCCAGCCATGCCCCCATTGGAGTGGGGGTTCCCACGGAGAGAGTGCAGGCCTGGGAGAGGAGTTGGGGCAGTTTGCAGGCAAGCCATGCCCCCATCGGGTGAGGGTCCCTGATGGGGGAGACGTGGCCAAACTGGGTGAGGGGCTAAGGGCTGTTTTCAGGCTGGCCTACACCCTTCAGGTTGGGGGTCTCCGCTGGGGTGCCTGGCTAGCCTGAGTGAGGGGCTGAAGGCTGTTTTCAGGCTGGCCACACCTCTTTCAAGGTGGGGTGCCTGGCAAGTGTAGGTAAGGGGCTGAGGGCCTTTTCAGGCCCCTCCCTCAGCGGCCAGTCCTGGGTACTTTGGTTCTGGCTAGGAAAGAATTCAGAGCAAGACCCAATGTGTAAGAGAACATTTACTGGGTAAATTACAGAGGTGTGAGAAGTAATTCTTAGAAGAAATGGGCTTAGGAAAGGAGTTAAGGAGGTAACGGAAGGGTCCTTGGAGATTGGGAGGTAACCTGCCTTGGGGGAGGGGGAAATGGAGGGAGAAAGGAAAGGTACAGGTGTGCTCCAGGGAGGGAGAGCCCACTGGGTCCTCCTTCCTAAAGGTTTTAGGGTGAAGATTTCAGGGGAAGTCCTAGGGGAAGAGCTGAATGGAATATTCTGTAGCTTTCCAGGTGTGTCCATTCAGAGCTGTGCCCTCCACTGATGGATTGGCCGGCACAAGAGCAGGGATCATTATCCAATGCAGATGGTCCTGATGTCAGCCCTGGCATTTTGATAGTTATCTGGGCCTGGAGCTAGAGGAGGAAAAGTCACCCAGGAGACAAGGCCCCACCCTACAATTGACTGCCCATTGCTGGACACCTGGCCTTCCACCCTGGTGACCTCTGTACCTGGTCCATCTCCTTGTTCTGCATAGGTCTGTGGAACTGCCTACAAGAGAACCACAAGTAAGGGGCGGCCAGCGTGAACACATTTTTTTCATGTGAAAAATTTTCTAAAGGTAAACATTCTAAATACGCAGAAGTCAGTTTTTCCACTGGACATGGTGGCTTGTTTCTGGTTTCAATACTCTTTCTGGGAATCTGGCTGTAGTTTTGGAAGGATACCACCCTAAGGCGTCCCTGGTCCCTGAGCCTGTGCACCTTTTTGGCAAATGCACACGTCAGACTCCAGTTGTCAACAAAGATCAAAATGGAGCCAGATTCATTAGGTGCGTTTTCAGTGTGTGTTTGCAAGGAAGGACCGCTGTTCCCTGGGGGCTCTCAGCCCTGCCTCTCAGTGCAAACGTCCCTGGACAGGAGTTGTGGCTGCTTTGGGCTCCGGCCTGTGCACCTCAGGCGCTAGGGGGCGTGTGGTGCGAAGTGTCTGTCATTGAGCTGAGCGCCAGGTGGGTGGGGCTACTATGGGGGCGGGTGATTGGGGTATGCTCTGCTGCTACGCGGAAGTTCACTGAGATCGGATACCCCTGGTACTTCCGTCTTTAGTCCTGTGATATGTAAGGTGGCGGGAGGTGCAGGCGGGGCTCAGGGAGCCCAGGAACCTAGAAATGGTGAGTGTGCGGCGGCGCGGAGACGGGGAGGAGGGGCGGGTGGAGCCGCCGGGGCGGGACCCTCTCTCCACGGTCGGGTCCGGGGCCTGCGGACCCCAGGCGCCGGGGGCTCCGCTGAAACTGCAGGCCCCTCGGGCTCGCAGTGTGGGGTCCAGCCGGGACCGGGCGTCCAGTCTGTCCCCGCGGCAGGGCCTTGGGCTGCGGAGCGTGTCTGGGCAGCTCCGCACCCACATCCCGCGGCGCCGCAGTTGGTGCGGTGACCGCGTGGAGGGTCATTGGGGACAATGGTGACTCGGTCTCCGCGGTTCGTGCCTGGGGGGAGCTGTGGTCTGTGGGGTCCCCGTCCCTCCTTTCCCCCCAGAAGGATCCCGCTTTTTCCTGAGTTCTGATGTTTGTGGAGCAGGCTCTCAAGTCCACTCTCTGTCCCCCAGGCCCAGCTCTGCAGCAAATGCCTGCATTCCCAGTCTCTCCCCGCCCCCCCAATCCTAAACGCCATGTTCCCTTCTCTGAGTCACAGCATCTTTATCAGCTATTTGTTTTTGGTGCTTTTCAAATTGTTAAAAACAAAATTCAGCTGAATAAATGGGAAGGTTAACTGGCTTGATTCCCATTCACGAATTGGGCCCCATCCCATCTGGTAAATTGCTTCTGAGGAGCTGTTCAAAATGGAAGAGGTTTACAATAGCCAGAAAGGAAGCCTCATTAAGAGGTTAAAGTAGTGTCTCAGACAGGGTCCTCTTCCCTTAGGCCAGTGGTTCTCAACCTTCCTAATGCCACGACCCTTTAATACAGTTCCTCATGTTGTGGTGACCCCAACCATAAAATTATTTTTGTTGCTACTTCGTAACTGTAATTTTGCTACTGTTATGAGTCGTAATGTAAATATCTGATATGCGGGATGTATTTTCATTGTTACAAATTGAACATAATTAAAGCATAGTGATAATCACAATTAAATATTGTGAAATATTTATTTCTAATTACAAATAAATGAAATTTTGTCTTGAAGCATGGTGTAGCATGGGTAACAGTCTTAATATAACAACAGTAAACTACATTACTACATTTTCCGATGGTCTTAGGCGACCCTTGTGAAAGGCTCTTTTGACCCCCAAAGGGGTGGAGACCCACAGGTTGAGAACCGCTGCCTTAGGCCCTAAGGTTTAGGGGAAGGAACAGCAGGAGGCTTTTAGACAGATTAGTGTTGAACAGCAAGTTGCAAAAAATTCTAACTGGGTTAGAATTTTAGTCCTGGGAGAGGTGAAACTGCAGTTACATACAGACGTGCAACCTTGAACCTGGGGAGTACATCTTGAGGCAGTTTTGTGGTTTTCAGTTCTCTTACACACACCTGCGTGGTGTTTCCTGCTACACACCTGGCCATATGGTGTAGCCCGTGGGTCCTAAAAAGCAAACCTATGCAACATGCTACTGTACTGAATACTGTCGGCAATTGTAATGCAGTGGTAGTAAGCATTCATGAAAAGGTGCAGTAAAAACGTGGTGTGCGAGATAGAAAATGGCACATTCGTGTGGGGCACTGACCCTGAATGGACTACAGGACTAGAGGCTGCTCTGCAGGAGTCGGTGAATGGTGAGTGAATATGAAGGCTGTTAATGAAAAAACAAACAAACAAAACATTGAAACCTGTAAAGAAATTTTTGTGAGTTTATTTGAGCCAAGCTGTCAACATATGCCAGAAAGTAGAACCTCAATGAATTGAGATAATGCTCAGGAGAATGGCGGGTTACATTCATTGGTGATAGATTAAGGAGGTGGGATAAAACAAAGTGGAGGAAACCCCTGGGATTGGATAAAAAGTAAAATGATGGACACATACTTAGGTGGGTGCAGGAACAATTAACATGATAACAAGGAAGGCATTTGTGGTACCTGTCCTGGTGCCCACCACATTTGGTTGTGCCCCAGGGGCTCCAGAAAAAGGGAAGTTACAAGTTACCCAGACATTTCAAAGGGTATGTTATCATAGATGCAAAAAGACAGATAGACTCAATTAAGGTAAAGGTTGACCTTGCTAGTGAAGATACTGGCCTAGGATGTAACTACCCACCATAACTGCTTTTAGTTAAAGTTTAATTTCAGACCATTCTTTGTGGTTACTTTAGGTCTCTGAGTTTGCAAGACTGCCATGCAGGCCTCCTCTGAGTTTGTCAGGTCAGCATATGGTCCCTTTTGTCCACAAGGCCTACTGTGCACAACTGTAGACTTTATCACATTGTACCTTAGGCCAGGAAATTTATAAAACACAGATTCAGTCAAGCCCAGGAGGCAGTGATGCAACCAAAAGGCACAGTCAGCACAAGACCTCTGAGGCTGCTGCCCGCATAAAACAGCACACTGCTTCACAGCAAAGTTTTCTTTCACTAAGTAGAAAACTCACAACGATAAAGAGGAAAGTATAGCAAATACATGAACCAATTTCTCATCATCAGGTATTCTATGTAATGACCGTAACTGTATGTGCTGGACTTTCATAGGACTGGCCCACAGGAAGCTTGTTTACACATTCATCATCATAAGCATCTGAGCAATGCATTTCCCTATGACACTGTGATGGTATGACATCACTAGGTAATTGCAGTTTTTCATATCTACTGGAATCTTTTTGTTTTATGGAAGGATTTTATTTTCATTAAGTTACAGTTGACATACAATATTACATTAGTTTAAGGTGTACAGTATAATGATTTGATATGTGTATGTATTGTGAAGTGACCATCACAATTAAGTCTAGTTAGCATCTGTCATCATATATATTTATAGAGTATTTTTTTCGTGAAAAGAGAACTTTTAAGATTTACTCTTAGCAACTTTCACATCTGAAATATGGTATTACTAACTGCAGTCTCCGTGCTGTAAGCTGCATTTCCATGACTTATTTTATAACTGGAAGTTTGTGCCTTTTGACACCTTTCATTCATTTGACCCCACCACACCCCCTGTACACCACTCCTGCAACCTCTAGCCACCATCAGTCTATGCTGTGTATCTATGGAGTTGCTTTTTAAGGTTCCACAGATAAGTGAGAACACATGGCAGTTCTCTTTTTCTGACTTATTTCACAAAGCATCCTGTCCTCAAGGTCCATGAATGTGTTGTTATAAGTGGCAGAATTTCTTTTTCTAATGGCTGAATAATACAATAATAGTCCTCTGTATGTGTGTGCACCATTTTTTAAAATTGTTTAAAGTACTCCATATATCTCCTTTTTCCCCTATTGATATCTCTCATGCCTCCGGGACAAGCCCCCATCACCCCAGTGTCCATGTCCATTGGCTATGCTAATAGGCATGCATACAAGTCCTTTGGTTGATCTCTTACCTGTCTCTACTCCCCTCCCTTCTTTCTGATGTTGGACTGTCTGTTCAGTGTTTCTTAGTCTCTGGATCTATTTTTGTTCATCAGTTTATGTTCATTATATCCCACATATGAGTGAGATCATGTGATATTTATCTTTCTCCAACTGGCTTATTTCGCTTAGCATAATGCTCTTCAGGTCCATCCAAGATGTTGCAAATGGTAAAAGTTCCTTCTTTTTTATAGCAGCGTAGTATTTTACTGTGTAGATGTACAGCAGTTTTTTAATCCACTTGTCTACTGGTGAGCACTTAGGCTGGTTTCAAATCATGCACCGTTTTCTTTTAAACTCTCACTGGAGGTATTTTTCCATTGATTTTTGGAGAGAGGAGAAGAGAAAGGGAAAGATAGAGAGAAATATTGATATGAAAGAAACGCATGGACTAGTTGCCTCCTGCATGTGCCCGATGAGGGCCCAGGCTAGGAGGGGTGTTTGCACCCAAGATGTGTGTCCTTGACCAGGAATCGAACCCGGGACCCTTCAGTCCACAAGCTGACTCTCTCTTCACTGAGTGATACTGGTTAGGGCTTAAGCTTTTTTGTTTTTTTCAATAAGTTGACACCATAAATTAGTTTTAGGTGCCAACATAGTGATTAGACATGTACATAACTTACAAGTCTAATACCCATCAGATACCACATATGGTGAATAGAATATTATTGACTGTATTTCTTATGCTCTACTTTACATCCTCCTGATTATTTACAAAATACCAATTTGTACTTCCTTTTTGTTGTTGTTTTTTGTTTGTTAATCCTCACTTGAGGATATTTTTCCATTGCTCTTTTAGGGAGAGTGAAAAAGAGAGGGAAATACAGAGAGAAACATTGATGTGAGGAAAAAACATTGATTGGTTGCCTCCTGCACAAGCGTTGACCAGAGCTGGGCCAGGGAGGAGCCTGCAATCAAGGTACATGCCCTTGACTGGAATTGAACCTGGGACCTTTTGGTCTGCATGCTGATGCTCTGTCCACTGAGCCAAACCAACTAGGTCATGTGCTTCCTTTAAAAAAAAATATTAATTCCTTATTGTTGAGAGAACCACATATACTGGCAGTCCTGGGGTTACGTCGGACTCGACATACATCGTTTAGGATTTACATCACCATCTTCCATTTATTTATAAAAAGAAAAGTTCTGTCATTTTGAAGTATGTAAATGTGCTTTATGTTTTTTATTATTTACTTCAAGTAAAGGTCAGGAATTGTTATCTTTTAATTTTTTTATTTACTGTTTCACTTCATTACTGCTGTGTATGTGCTCCATGTGAGTGACATAGGAGCTTACTTAGGTGGGTTCCAACCTACATTATGTCATGCCGTAGGAACAGATCTACAACATAACCCGAGGACCTACTGTATAACCTTTTTCTCCAATTGACCCCCTCCACCCCTACCCCTTCCACACCCCTACCTGAGGTGTTCAGCACCTTTTTGTCTGTGTCCATGGATATACATGCAAGGCCTTTAGTGGATTAGCTCTCACCCACCCTCTCCTGCCTTCCCTCTGAGATTCTGCACTCTCTTCCAGGCTCTCTTGTCTCTGGATCCACGCCTATCATTAGTTTAATTTTTGTTAGATTCCACATATGAGAGAGATCATGTCATACTTGTTTTTTTCTGACTGATTTATTTCACTTAGCATGATATTCTCCAGTCCCTTCATGTTGTCTCAAATGGAAAGAGATTGTTCTTTTTTACTGCTGCGTAGCATTCCTTGGTATAAAGGAACCACAGCTTTCTTATCCACTCATCCACTGATGGGCACTTGGACTGTTTGCAGATATTTCCTATTGTAAATTGTGCTGTTGTGAACGTAGGGGTGTATGCATTATTTCTAATTGATGTTTCAGATTTTCTTAGGATATATTTCTAGAAATGGAATCACTGGCTCAAATGGCAGATCCATATTTAATTTTTTAGGAAACTCCATACTGTTTTCCATAATGGTTGCACCAGTCTGCATTCTCACATGCAGTATATTAGGGTTCCCTTTTCTCCCCATCCTCATCAGCACTTGTCATTTTTTTGATTTGTTGATGGCAGCCATTTTGACAAGGTGTTCTATTGATTTGCATCTCCCAGATGATTAGTGACTTTGAGCATTTTTTTTTATGTCTCTTGGCCATCTTTTTATATTGGATTGTTTGTCTTCCTTCTGTTAAGTTCTAGAGTTTCTAATATATTTTGGATATTAACACTTTATTAGATGTATTATTGCTAAATATGTTCTCCCATACAATGGGCTCCCTTTTCATTTTATTGATGGCTTCTTTTGCTGTGCAGAAGATTTATATTTTGATGTAGTCCCATTTGTTAATTTTTTCCTTTATTTCCTTTTTCTTAGGAGATGTGTCTATAAACAAACTGCTATGAGAGATGTTTCAGATTTTGCTGCCTATGTTTTCTTCTAGGATGGTTATTGTTTCACAACTTAATTGAATTTAAGTCTTTTATCCATTTTGAGTTTATTCTTGTGTATGGTGTAAGTTGGTGGTCTACTTTCATTTCTTTTGCATGTGTCTGTCCAATTTTCCCAACAACATTTATTTAAGAGACACTCTTGACTCCATTGTATGCTCTTGTGTCCTTTGTCAATAATAATGGAGCGTAATGACTTGGTTCCATTTTTGTGTTCTCTGTTCTGTTCCATTGACCTATATGCCTGTTCTTGTTCCAGTACCAGGCTGTTTTCATTTTGGTGTCTT
Source organism: Lasiurus cinereus (assembly GCA_011751065.1). Classification (NCBI taxonomy): domain Eukaryota; kingdom Metazoa; phylum Chordata; class Mammalia; order Chiroptera; family Vespertilionidae; genus Lasiurus; species Lasiurus cinereus. The sequence goes on along the minus strand of JAAGEH010000343.1, from coordinate 3,500,665 downwards.
TGTAGTATAACTTGAAATCTCATGTTATGATTCTTCTGACTTTGTTTTTCTTTTTTAAAATTGCTGCAACTATTCAGGGTCTTTTTTGATTCCATACACATTTTTGGAGTATTTGTTCTAGCTCTATGAAAGATGGTAATGGTATTTTAATGGGATTTCATTGACTCTGTAGATTGCCTTTGATAGTAGGGACATTTTAATGATGTTAATTCTACCAATCCATGAACACAGTGTATTCTTCCACTTGGTTATATATTCTTCCTCTTTTTTATTCCATGTCCTGTAGTTTTCTGAGTACAGGTCTTTTGCCTTCTTGGTTAAGTTTATTCCTAAGTATCTTTATTTCTTTTGTTGCCAAGGTAAATGAGATTGGTTGTTTAGGTTCTCTTTCTGAGAATGCATTGTTGGTGTATAAACAAACCATTGATTCTTGGGTATTGATTCTGCTACATTGCCAAATTCATTGATTAAATCTAGTAGTGTTTTGATGGAGTCTTTAGGGTTTTTTGGGTACAATATCATGTCTTCTGCGAATAATGAGAGTTATACTTCCTCTTCCAATTTGTATACTTTTTTATTTCTCCTACTTATCTGAACACTGTGGCTAGGACTTCCAATACTATATTGAATAAGAGTAGTGGAAGCAGACATCTCTATCTTGTTCCAGGTCAATTTGAACCACACTTTGATCATAAAAACAATTTATTTTTGCCCATTGATACAATGTTGGCTGTCGGTTTGTCATATATGGCCATTATCATGTTGAGATATGCTCTCTCTATTCCCACTTTGCTAAGAGGTTTTATCAAAACTGGGTCTTGGATTTTGTCAAATGCTTTTTCTGTGTCTATTGATATGATCATGTGAGTTTTGTCTTTCAATTTGTTTATGAGATGTATCAATTAATTTGCAAATATTATACCAGCCTCTTGCACGCCCCACAGTGGAGATGTGCCCGCAAGCAAGGTACATGCCCCCGACTGGAATCGAACCTGGGACCTCTCAGTCTGCAGGCCGACTCTCTATGCACTGAGCCAAACCGGTCTCGGCCAAACTATACATTTTTGATGGTTGCCTGCTGACAGTTTGAGCTTCAGCCACTCTTGTTTCTATAGCCTCCCAGTTGAACAAGCTGATAAGAAAGCCTTGGGTGGTGTCTCCTGTAGAGCAGGCAGGTGATTCAAACCACAGAACCCCTGCCTATGCAGAACTCTTGCCCAGGACCCATCTTCGAAGCCCCAAATGACCATACCAGGCTCCATTTCTGGTTCTGAAGCCAGGTCTCAGATGCTTGAGAGGCCAGCCTGGCCCTCCTTTGAGACCTCTCTGTGAGTCCTAAGGCTTTTCTGCTCTCCTGGGGTGGGTGTGAGGGGTGACAGAACAGCATCAGTCTCATCCACACCTCTGCAGGTGACCAGAACACTTGAACTTGCTGCCAGGAACAGCACATCCCAACATACCAGCCGTGTAGGTCTGTTTTGTTTCTCAGACTTGCTCACCTGTGGCTCCTGGGTGCCGGGCGGATGGGACTGGGAGCTGTGCTGCCCCATGTGGCATTGCTGAGCCTGTTGGGCCTCACTTCTATGTATCAGAGAGGGAGCTTTCATGCATTTCTAGGCAATTGGCAGGCAGGGTGTGGTACTGGGCCCTCTTTAAAGTGGTTCTGGAATCATTTGCTCTAGCACTGCCACTTAAATATATGTGTGACCAAATAGAGCAGGCTAATTTTTAAGTTGATGGTATTGTATGCCCATGAGTGATGTTATAACTGTCCAGATGGTCCTTGGCAGAAAATAGGTTCCCAGCCCCTGCTTGATCTATCTAAACAATAGTGAAATATGCTAATTGGCCTGGATGGCGTAATATTACCACCGGGCTGCAGCCGTCAGATCCACAGCTTCTTGGCGACTGACTCTGTTAGGACGCCTGGAAGCCATGTGGCTGGGCTGCAGGGTGCCCAAACCCAGTGCTTGTTCAAGACGTGAAATGGACAGGAGGTGTGGGAGGAAATCCAGAGAATGGGATGTGGAGGTTTAAGACTCACTTTCTTTGGACTTTGTCCTTCTTGGCCTTGGACCTTTTCTTTCGGGTCTGGAGCACAAACACTGCAGGAGAGAGGGATGGGTGAAGGGCAAATATGGAAGAAAGGTGACCCAGGTGAGGGTGGAGACCTAGCTGCGAGCCGCCTGAGGGGTGGCTCTCAGGCACTCGCTGCAGCTTCGGTGAAGTAGCTGGCCAGGAGGTGGGCAGCCCAATGGGCAGAGAGCAACACCGAGGCAGTGGGCGGGGTATCAGAGGGGGCTCAGGCCGAGGCAGGAGGCTGGCATGTGGGGATCTGCCATGCTGGTGGAGAGTGATGATCTACAGTGGCCCCAAGACGCGGGTCAGGCTGGCAGGTAGCAAAGTGGAAGAACACCCGAGCAGAGGGATTTGGACCCACAGCCCTGAGATGGGGGTTGAGTGGCGGCAGCACCTCAGTGGAGCAGCACCATACTGCTGGGTACCCAGCTGCTGCCGGTCAGAGAAACTACCGGTGCTAACAGGGCCTCACCTCAGTGGCCTGCGCACTTGACAGGCAGCGACTGCTGCCCCAACCTTGGCCCAAAAGCAAGCTCATGCCCACTCTGCCTCATGGCCGTGCACACCTGTGTGATGAGTGCAGAGTCTACCACTTGCTCTGTAGAAGGCAGAGGGCAGTAAAGAATAGGAACAGGGGAGAGAAAAGTATGGGGGGGCCTCTGGGTTTAAGAGGTAGAATGAGGCTCTTGGAACCATGATGGGAGGGGTTTACTGTTTGCCATGCAGCTGCCCCTTAGGAAAGGCAGAGAGTGTGGCTGTGAGGGCTCCCTGCGAGCTGAGTCAAGTTCAGCAGCCTCAGTTTCTTGGTCTATAAAATAGTTTTGGGTGCTCCCCAACATCTTCCCTGTTTTGTTTTGCTGAATGTACTGGTAGAAGACAGAGAGAAGCGACAAACTTTCTGCTTTTGGAGTTCGTGAATTACATTTACTGTTCCAGTTCTGTTTTACAGGCTATGAGAAAAACAAAAAGAGGAATGGTTAGTTATCTGGAATGTGTAGTGTTGTGAGTACGTTTCAATAATTGCTTAGCCTTTGCCATCTGCTTCATCATCATTACCCAGATTATTCTGGGAGCCATTTGGATCTGGAGAAGCCACATCATTTGGGGCTACAGCGTCCCCAGGTCCAAATTCTTCATTTCTGGAAGAGGATTGGTCCCGTGCCATGCCATGGCAGGGTTTAATCCACAGCGGCCCTGTGTGGCTAGAAACATACACATATCCTCTCCCCATATTAATAATACATTGTGTCTCATCTAGTTATTAGTGTCTACATCTCACCACAAGACTTGTGGTTTCTAAGATGGTATTATTGAGGTGCAGTGCCATTCTATAGAGGATTGAAAATGATCATTCAGATTCAAGAAATTAAGGATAAAGAATGCTTTATAGTAGTATAGCAGAGTCCTTCAGCTCCATATTCTCTCCCGCCTCCTTTTTTTATTAGCATACCTTTCAGGGTACCTAGGGCACATTCAATGGTGGCCTGTCCTTGTGGATTGTAAGGGATTCCTGTGGAATACTGGATGGACAAAGTTCTGCAAAATTCAGTGAAGCCAAGGTTGCTGTAAGCAGGCCCATTCTCAGTTTTCCTTGGTTAATATAGCTACAATTGGAACAGGTCTTATTGAATTCATGCAAAGAATTTTATTGCTACTTATTAAAAACTAGAGACCCGCCGAAACCGGCATGGCTTAGTGGATAGAGCATCGGCCTGCGGACTGAAAGGTCCCGGATTCGATTCCAGTCAAGGGCATGTACCTTGGTTGCAGGCACATCCCCATTGGGGGTCGTGCAGGAGGCGGCTGATCGATATTTCTCTCTCATTGATATTTCTGACTCTCTATCTCTCTCCCTCTCTGTAAAAAAATCAATAAAATATATTTTTAAAACCTAGAGTCCCGTTGCAGGAAGATTCCTGCAATAGGGCTTCCTGTGGTGGTCTCCGCCACCCTGCCTGCTTCTTCCTTTCTCCCCTGCCCTACCTGCTTCCTCCCTTCTTTGCTGCCCTGCTTGCTTGCTTCTCCACAGCTTTGCTCCCTTCTGCAGTGCTGGGCTTTCTTCTACACTCCAGTCTACTCTCTGCATATGGATATGCAAATTAACCGCCATCTTAGTTGGGTTAATTTTCATACTCGTTCCTGATTGGCTGGTGGGTGTAGTGGAGATACGGACAATTTGCATGTTTCTCTTATTAGATAGGATTACTAAATACTGAAGGATGGGTAGGGAGAGAATTATATAATTTACCAAATCGCTTTAAAAATGCTTCTTTATATCTAAAAAACAAAAAGTTTAAGAATCAGCAATAATTGCAAATGACATAGAATATTGTCCTTTTGTAAAACACAATATTCCTCAATAACAGAGCTATAAACATAATATAGCTATTATTTGACAAAGTTTCCCATGTGCTTTAAGCAGAAATTTTTCCTTCATGAGAGAGGAAGCAAATACTTGAGGCATTCCAGAGACAGAGTGATCTAAAGCCAATTCTAGGTCAAGAAAAAGTTTCATAAAATTCAAACCCTGGAAGGATTGTCAACTTAATTTTACCAAAAGCTCAAATATTGAAGTGTATTAGGCACAAACATAGGCTAACAAACTTCAGTTTCCATGAGGAAAAGATGGCTTTAAAAGAAATTCCTGATTAATATAACCATTTTAATAATTTATAGAACTTTTGCTTCCTGGGTAGAAAAACAGGAAAGATCTTTTCCCTTTTACCAGACCAGAAAAGGACTATCCAAAATAAGGTTTATTCTCCAACTGCATTTGTGCCGGGGTTCTTTTCCCAGCCTTACAAAAGATTCAGCATTCTGGAGAAGGGGGCTGCAAGTAGATGATTAAGGAGTCCAAAAATGAGAGATAATTTTGAAAGGCTTTGGGAGTCAGAGGATCTTCAGCTGAAAGAAAATGAAGACTCCTTCCTTGTCTAGGACCCCACGCTTTATTATAACACAATTTGTCCTAAGGCAGAGTGGAGATATACACTTCATAAGGGTAAGGTATCAAAGGGTACAGAAGCATTGTCAGTTTGGGAAATAGCCTACAGCTGTTCAGGTGTTTGGCCAACAGGAGACAAAACAATGCCCTGAGCTGTCTGACAGTTAACAGTCCTATTCAGGTTGGGGGAAGTGCCATTTAGCCTAGCCGTTACCAACAGGTAAATTACATATGTGATTCACCCTTGTTGAGCCGCCCAAGACCCATCAACCTTTTGACGGAACTCTTGTAACTATTACATGCCTGAATCAGTTCCCGGCAATTTGTCCATGAGTGTAGTCAGCAAAGGACACTAATTGGATTTCTGCTGTCTGTCTCCCTGGGTATCTTTTATTATATATATGTGTGTGTGTGTGTGTGTGTGTGTGTGTGTGTGTGTGTGTATTAATTGATTTTCCACAGAGAGGAAGGGAAAGCCAGAAACATTGATAAGAGAGAAACATCAATCAGCTGCCTCCTGTATGCCCCCACTGGGGATGTGCCCACAACCAAGGTACATGTCCTTGACTGGAATCGAACCTTCGACCTTTCAGTCTGCAGGCCGATGCTCTATCCACTGAGCCAAACCGGTTTCGGCACATCATGGGTATCTTGATAGGAATTGCATTGAAGCTATAGGTTGCTTTGGTTACTATGGACATTTTAATTATATTAATTTTTCCTCTCCATAAGCACCATATATACTTATATTTATAGTTTGCATTCCAATTACAGTTTACAATTAATTTTATTTTGTATTAGTTTCAAGTGAAACTAATTCCAACATGAAAATATTGCAGACTTCAATAAAGGCCCTTGTACATGTCAAGTCTTAAATTGTTCCTCAATGTCCAGGCCCCTGTTAGAGTGTCACAATTTAGCAGGAAAGACTCCTTTTGAGTGTGATCTTACAATTTCAATATATGTGTCCATGTGTCCTAAAAACCAGTATGAAGTAAACCCTCAGGCTCATGAGTAGAGGACTTCTGTAGAGGGCTAAGTTGCCCTGTATTGCTCATGCCTGAATCCTAACTGTAACTAATGTCCTATCTCTATGAAATGAGAGAGGCAAAAGAAGGTCAAACTTATTTACTAATAAATATTATAAAAACAAATGATCATCCATACTCCTCTATGAGAATATTTTTATTCATTCAGATTTATCTGATGACTTGTAATAATCTGGAATACTTCAGGACAATATGGCCAATCATATTATGTTCTAATTTGAATTTCCACACATCGTCTGGCCTCTTCTGTTTGGTGATGAGAATAGAAGAGAAAGCTACCAGGCCTTTATTGTATTCATAGTCAATAAAACTTTACGCACACTGACAGTATGTTTCATGGATGGCTGCATCAAATGGTGATTTTAATGGAGATGAGTTTTGGCACAAGGAATAGATGGGCTTAAAATAGAAGTATTTTAATGTATTAATATAGAAGTTGTTGAAGGTGTTCTTTATGCTGACACTAGAGAGCAATGAAGACTTGAAGTGATCACACTAAAATTATATCAATATATTCCATGTGAATGTGGCAAATTAATAATAGTTTTACAATCAAAACATAAACTGAATGTTGGGGACCACGTGTTCTATGTGAACTTCCTATGAATTATATATAGGTTCCCATTGTTGTTTGTCTCACCCTTTCTCCTATATGTATATGTGGAATGTTTTAGGACTCATTGGCCTTTGAGGATGTTAATGTGGAGTTTACCATGGAGGAGTGGGCTTTCCTGGATCCCACCCAGAAGAAACTCTACACAGATGTGATGCTGGAAACCTTCTGTAACCTGGCATCAATAGGTAGGTAACATAAATTTTTTTTTAAAATATATTTTTAGTGATTTTAGAGAGAAAGGGGAGGGAAAGAACAAGAGAAAACTCAATGATGAGAGAGAATCACTGATTGGCTACCTCCTGCAAGTCACACACTGGGGATCTAACCTGCAAATTGGTCCTACTGGGAATTGACCTGTGATCTCCTGTTTCATAGGTTAACGGTCAACCATAGAGCAACCCTGGCCTTCAACAAGTTGTTACTTATTTAGTCAATAAGAAAACTAGTGTTGCTTGCTCATCAATTCTATTTCAAGAACTGAAATATGAAAAGGAAATACATTGGAAATCAAATTAGGAATGATCACAGTTCATTGTGTACCTAAAACCTAACCATTTTTAATATTATTTAATAATTTATAATGCTTTTTTTAGCATGTATTTTAGAAGAAAAATGTGAAGGCCATGACAGTGAAGATCAATATGAAAATCATGGGATGAATCTTAGGTGAGTCACATTGAAATGACAAAGCATTAAGAGCATCTTTGTATTGTTTTAAAATATATTTTTATATATTTATTTTATTTGTATGTTTATTTTTTTTTTTAATTCAGAGAGGTAGGAAGAGGGAGAAGGAGAAAGAAACTTCAATGATGGGAGAGAATTATTGATGGCTATCTCCTGCATGCCCCATATTCGGAATCAAGAACCAGGACAGGTGCCCTGGCCAGAAATTGAACCATGACCACCAGGCTCAGTGGTCAGTGATCCTCTCTGATGGTGCAAAAATATGTTTTTATTGATTTTAGAGTATGGAGGTGAGAAGGAGTGATATAAATATCAATTGATTGCCTCCTGCATGTACCATCATGGGTTTAATAACTCTGCTGTCTGGCCATGTTCTCTTTCAGGGAATTGAACTGGCAAGCTCCTGGTTCATTGCTCTATTCTGAACCACTGAGTCATATGGGCCCATTCCACAAAAGAATCTTAAAAACATGTAATCCAATGGTATCATCCCAGTATTGGTTCTTAGAATTATCTCATTCAAATGTTTTTTTCTGAATTATGGCCTAGATGTTTAATGTATAAAAAATAATTGCACTTGGAAACAATATACAGCAATACCATTCATGAATACAAGTATTTTCATAATATCTATGATCCAGCCTATTTCAGAGGTTTTAGGATATACACTTTTAAAAATTGGAATGTTCAGAAACCCCATCCTTTGTTTGAAAATGGTAAAAATGTCATTGTCATGCTATTAATAAGTATTAAATAGTTAACAGAGTATTGATAATATGCTTCTGATTTTTACAGCAGTCATATGGTAGCAAGACTCTCTACAAAGAAGGATGATGGTCAATGCAGAGAAAACTTCAACCAGATTCCAAATGATAATGAAAAGAAGGAAATTCCTACTGAAATAAAACAACCTAAATCCACGTTGTGTAGGCAAATCTTCATGCATTATTTGTCCCTGAATAACCACCTGAGCTCTCACATTGAACTTAAACTGTACCTGTGTCAGGAATATGAAGAAAACCCTTATAAATGTAAGGAACCTGAGAAAGCTTTTAAGCATCATCAACATATTCGAATCCATGAAGCCACCCCCAGTGGGAAAGCTATCCAGTATTCAACTTCCCTTAGAAATCATGGAAGAACGCATATTGCTGGAAAACCGTATGAGTGTGAACAATGTGGGAAAGGCTTTAGTAGTCTCATTTACTTTAAACTTCACAAAAACACACATAGTGGAGAGAAACCATATCAAAGTAAACAACGTGGCAAAGCTTTCAGTTCTCCCAAGTACTCTGGAGAAAATGATATAACAAATACTGCAGAAAATCCCTATCAATGTCAGAAATCTGGAAAAGCTTTCAATTCTACTTCTCCTAGAAATCATGAAAGAGCATCCACTGGTGAGAAACCTTATGAATGTGGGAACATCTTCAGTTGGCTCAGCTCTCTTGGAAAACATAAAAAAGGTCATGCTGGAAAGAAGCCTCATGAATGTAAGGAATGTGGCAAAACATTCCGTCGTCGCTATGCCCTTATAATTCATCAAAGAATGCATACTGGGGAAAAACCCTATGAATGTAAGCTTTGTGGTAAAGGTTTCTCTTATTCAACTTCCCTCCAAAATCATAAAAGAACTCATACCGGGGAAAAACCCTATGGTTGTAAACAATGTGGAAAAGCCTTCAGTTGTCCAAAGTCTTACCGAGAGCATCAACGGACACAATGTGGAGAAAAGCCCTATGAATGTAAGCAATGTGGGAAAGCTTTCATATTTTCCTCTTCTCTTCGAAATCATGAAAGAATGCATACTGAGGAGAAACCCTATAAATGTAAGCAATGTGGGAAAATCTTCAATTTGTACAGCTCTCTTGGATATCATAAAAGAATTCATGATGGAAAGAAACCTCATGAATGTAAGGAATGTGGTAAAACATTCCATCATCTCTGTTCCCTTAGAAATCATGAAAGAACTCATAGTGGGGAACAACCCTATGAATGTAAACATTGTGGCAAAGCTTTCTATTTTCTGTCTGCCCTCCAACGTCATGAAAGAACTCATACTCGAGTAAATCGCTATGAATGTAAGCATTGTGGTAAAGGTTTCTATTATCAGTCTTCTCTCCAAGATCATGAAAGAACTCATACTGGGGAAAAACCCTATAAATGTAAGGTTTGTGATAAAGGTTTCTCTTATTCAACTTCCCTTCAATATCATGAAAGAATGCACACTGGGGAAAAACCCTATCAATGTATGGAATGTGGGAAAGCCTTCATTTCTCCCAGCTCTCTTGGAAAACATAAAAGAAGTCATGACGGAAAGAAGCCTCATGAATGTAAGGAATGTGGTAAAACATTTTATGATCGATATTTTCTCCGATTTCATGAAAGTATTCATACTGGGGAAAAACGTTATCAATGTAAGCATTGTGGTAAAGCTTTCTCTTATCCATCTTCCCTCCGAAGTCATAAAAAGATTCATAATAAGGAAAAACCCTATGAACGTAAACAATGTGGGAAAGCTTCCAGATGTTCCAAAAATCTTAGAAATCATGAAAAAATGCATAGTGTGGAGAAACCCTATGACTGTAAGCAATGTGGGAAAGCTTTCAAATATTCCAAATATCTTCGCAACCATGAAAGAACACATACTAGGGAGAAATCCTATGAATGTAAGCAGTGTGGAAAATTTTTCAGTCATCCAAGTTCTCTTGTAACACATGAAAGAAATCATGATGGAAAGAAGCCTCATGAGTGTAAGGAATGTGGTAAAACTTTCCTTTATCCCTCTTTCCTTAGAATTCATGAAAGAATGCATACTGGAGAAAAACCCTATAAATGTCACCATTGTGGTAAAGCTTTCTCTTATCCAACTTCCCTCCAATGTCATGAAAGAACACATAATAAGGAAAAACCCTATGAATGTGAGCAATGTGGGAAAGCCTTCAGTTGTCTCAGCTCTCTTGGAAAACATAAAAGAGGTCATAATGGAAACAACCCTCATGAATGTAAGGAATATGGTAAAACATTCCATAATTTATATCACCTCCGACTTCATGAAAGCATTCATACTGGTGAAAAACCTTATGAATGTAAGCATTGTGGTAAAGCATTTATTCATCCCAGTTTTCTTGAAATTCATCTAAATACTCATAGTGAAGAGAAATCATAATGAAGAAAGAATGCACACTGAAAACAAGCCATGTCCTATAAATATTATAGAAAATCCTTTGACTATCCTAGTTCTTTTTTATATACTCACTTTAGGATATTTTTCCATCTAATCAGTTGTTCTCAACTTTTCTAATGCTGTGACCCTTTAATACAGTTCCTCATGTTGTGGTGACCCCCAACCATAAAATTATTTTTGTTGCTACTTCATAACTGTAATTTTGCTACTGTTATGAATCTTAATGTAAATATCTGATATGTAGGCTATATTTTCATTGTTGTAAATTGAACATAATTAAAGCATAGTGATTTATCACAAAAACTATGTAATTATATATTGTGAAATATTTATTTCTGATTACAAATAAATGAAATTTTGTCTTGAAGCATGGTGTAGCATGGGTAACAATCTTAATATAACAACAGTAAACTACATTTCTACATTTTGTGATAGTATATGTAGAAAGCCAACATCAGTGCAAAGGTTGAGATTGCTTCTTTCTCACAGATCAGAAATTCTTGGGACAGTTTGCAGATTACAATGAAAATCATCTTCCACATCAAGTCTACTTCTGTATTTAAAATTAATAACCAAGCTGGAAAACCCTGTTTCACAAAGATATGTTGTTGGAAATGGAAGAAGGTGTAACACAGTCTCAGACAGAACAGGATATGACTGCAAACACTTGATCCAGAATTTTGTAACTGGCATTGTAGAGAAATCAGTTCTCGCTGCATCGCTGTTAATAAGTTCAATGAACTCCTTTTGTGCTGTCTCAGGAACATCTTCAACTTTGACTGTGAATGTGCTTCTGGCAAGTGCAAATGGGGTGTCAGGTAGATTTGGAAAGTATGATGGAATTTCTTCTGCAAGCATGTGCAAGTGTTCTTTCATAGAAATTATAACCCTTTTGTCTGGTTCAATGTCATGTTCCTCAAAGAAAGCACATAAGGTGGGCAACATGTAAATTTTATTTTCATCCTTTTTTTTTTTTTTTTGCCAAAGCTGAAATTTCATTTGCAATGATCGGATCTTTTCAGACAAATCGAGGCATGTTGCATTTGGTCCTTGCAGTGATAAATTTAACTCATTCAAGATGGCAAAGATGGCAACCAAGTAAGCTTTTTCTGCAGTTCACTTTTATCACTGAAAAGTGCTTTGAACTATGGTCTTACTTTCTGATTAAAGAACGTTTTGAGTTCATTATGAAGCTAAAAAACACGTCTTAAAACTTTTCTTCTCAACAACAATCTCACTTCAGTGTGAAATAGCAGAGCATTGTTCGGCACATCCAACTCATTGCACAGTTGTGAAAACAGTCAACTGTTTAAAGTGCTTGCCTTTACAAAGTTGACAAAACTTATGACACTTTTAATTACATCTTGTAACTCTTGTGGCAGTGTTTTCGTTGCTAATATTTGCTAATGAATCATGGCGAGTTCTGATGACTTTTGGTGACCCATTCAGTACCAAACATTGAAATCCAGATCGACATGTTAGCATAGCTGGAGCACTATCTATGCAAATACCACAAACCTTTTCCCAAGAGATCGTATGCTCTTTCAGAAATGAGCCGACAGTGTCAAATACATCACGTGCAATAGTTGTTGTTTCAAGAGATTTGCAAAAAAGAAACTCATCTTTAAAGCCACCATCATTAATATACCTCACATAAACCAGTAACTGTCAACAGTTTGCAATGTCTGTAGATTCATCAAGCTGGATACTAAATATTGGCAGTGGAACAGATTTAATTTCCTGGATTACCTGATCAAGAATATCAGCAGAGAGAAACCAAGATGGCGGCATAGGTGAACACCTAAACTGCCTTGCACAACAATTTCAAAACTACAGCTAAAAGACAGAAAAGACATCATGTAGAACCACAGGAGAGCTGGCTGTTGGAAATTCTACAACTAGAAGGAAAGAGAGGGTCTGATATCTCAGGGCTGAGCAGACTGTCTTGGCTTCCCATCAGCCTTGTCCTATAACATCCAAGCTGAACACAGAGGGTTTTGCAATTTTGCAAGTCTTGCAGAAGAGCTGCAAAAAACTGAGGTATGGAGACATGCCTGTGGAGAGGATGGGCAGTGGAGTGCCTGGCTGGCTTCCTCTAGTGGAGGGAGATGGAAACTCCCAACTGCACTGATCCCCAGTTCCAACTACAGTAAACCCCAATTCCAGGCAAGACTCATATGGGGGGAGTTTGGACTATCGTGAAAAGGGAGGAGTGCACGGAAACTTAGGGGAGCGAAAGGCAGAGGTCAGGAGGTGTGTGAGCTGACTACTGATTGTGCTGCTAGCTTTCTCTAGTGGGAGGAAGACAGAACCTCCCAACTGCACTGAAATCCACTTCCGACTGCACTGACCCCAGTTTTGGGCAAGACCCTGGGGAGCCAGACTCATACAGCTCCCTGGCACTCACGGAAATTTGGGAGCCTGAAAGGCAGAGGCCTGGAGGCATGCGAGCACGAGTGCATGCAGAGAGGGCTGCAGCGATTACCAAGGGACACAGACCCAGGGGCCGCATAGGACAGAGCTGGTGGAAAGCCAAGACTGTCTGCTCAGCCCTGAGACTCAGCCCCATCCAAGCTGAACACAGAGGCTTTTGCAATTTTGCAAGTCTTGTATCATAAGGCTGACTCCAGCACAGAAGTTCTCCTGGCGTAGATACAGCTGATCCTCACAACCAATTGGCTTGGAGGTCAATTCCCCCCAATGATACCAACAACAATCAAGACTTAATTACAACAAGATTGTACACACAGCCAAAACCAGTTTGGTTCAGTGGATAGAGCATTGGCCTGTGGACTGAAAGGTCTCAGGTTCAATTCCGGTCAAGAGCACGTACCTTGGTTGTGGGCATCCCCATTGGGGGGCATGCAGGAGGCAGCTGATCAATGTCTCTCTCTCATTGATGTTTCTAACTCTATTTCTCTCACTTCCTCTCTGTAAAAAAATCAATACAATATATTTAAAAAAAAAAAGACTACACACAGTCCACAAAGGGGTGCACCAAGAGAGTCCACCTTAGGTAATTGGGGAGGCAGAGCTACTGGGCCATATAGGACACATAGCACACAAAGCTATTCTACCAACTCAGGGAAGCAGTGAAAATGCAGAGACAAAGGAATAGAGCACAAACGAGAGAAATGGAGGAAAACAAACAACTGGATATGAAGTTCAAAATCATGGTTATAAAGTTTTTCAAGAATTTCCTAGAAAAGATGGATAAATTTAGCGAGATCCAAGAGGAGATGAAAAAGGACCAACTGGAAATTAAACATACACTGACTGAAATAAAAAATATTATACAGAGACCTAAGAGCAAACTAGAGGAATGCAAGAATCAAGTCAAAGATTTGAAATACAAAGAAGCAGAAAACACTCAATTGGAAAAGCAAACAGAAAAGAGAATCCAAAAATTTGAAGGTAGTGTAAGGAGCCTCTGGGACAACTTCAAGCGTACCAACATTAGAATTATGGGGGTGCCAGAAAAGAGAGAGACAAGATACTGAAAACGGATTTGAAGAAAAAATGACTGAACACTTCTCCCACCTGGTGAAATAGACTTACAAGTCCAGGAAGCACACAGAACCCCAAACAAAAAGAATTCAAAGAGGACCACACCAAGACACATCATAATTAAAATACCTATGCAGGCCAGATGGGAGTGGCAAGAAATATTCAAAATGATGAATAGCAAGAACCTACAACCAAGATTACACCACAAAGCTATCATTCAGAATTGAAGGGCAGATAAAGAGCTTCACAGATAAGAAAAAACTAAAGGAGTTCATCAACACCAAACCAGTATTATATGAAATGCTGAAAGGTACTCTTTAAGAAGAGGAAGAAGAAAAAGGTAAAGATAAAAATTATGAACAGCAAGTACATATCTGTCAACAAGTGAACCTAAAAATCAAATGAATTAAAAATCTGATGAACAGAATAAACTGGTGAATATAATAGAATCAGGGGCATAGAAAGGAAGTGGACTGACAATTCTCAGGGGTAAAGGGATGAGGGGGGATGCAGGGAGAGACAACAAAAATTGTACACCTGTGGCCGAAACCGGTTTGGCTCAGTGGATAGAGCGTCGGCCTTCGGACTGAAAGGTCCCAGGTTTGATTCTGGTTGGGGGCATGTACCTTGCTTACGGGCACATCCCCAGTGGGGGGTGTGCAGGATGCGGCTGATCGATGTCTCTCATTGATGTTTCTGACTTCCTATCCCTCTCCCTTCCTCTCTGTAAAAAATCAATAAAATATGTTAAAAAAATTGTACACCTATGGATGAGGAAAATGGGAGGGAGGTAAAAACAGAAGGAGGGGTGGGAATTGGGTGGAGGGGAGCTATGGGGGGGAAAAGAGGAACAATTGTAATAATCTGAACAATAAAGATTTATTAAATAAAAAAAAAGAATGTCAGCAGACAGATCATCTATTCTTCTGTGGGCAGTGTCATTAGATAAGGAAATTGCACTTAAATTTTGTAATAAATTCATTTTCGATCATAACTTGAACGATGTCTTTGGCCATTGGCAACAGTAAATCCTCAACAATGGTGTGAGGTTTCATAGCTCTGGTGATTCTGAGTGCTACCAAATATGAAGCTTCAATGACTGCTAAGGTTGTTTGTGGTTCTTGCCATCATTGTCAAGTCTGGCTTTCTTGAGCCCATCAGCTTTGCTTCTAAAATAGTTGGTATCCATGCCGACAAAGCTCGGATGCTTTCTATCAAAATGGCATTTTTGTTTGTTTAGCTTCAGATTCAACTGATAGAACTTCACAACAAATAACACATTGCGGTTTCTCAATTTCTGCTATAATTACTGAGGTAAAACCTCTACATGATCCATTGTCATGGGATGGTTTGCTAATGAAAATAATATAACAATAGCTTTAATTAATATAAAAAATGATATATGGCATAATTCAGCCCATACAGTTCATTAAAGTTTCCTATGATTTACCATTCTCTGTGTTGTTTTTACATACATGTTACTATCACAAGGCAGCAGTATTCACATCAACCACAGTTGAATATAGAAAGGCTGATCAGCATCCAGATTAAGATCCGTTGGTAGATATTTTTTTTGCAGTAGTGGATGATTTTACAGTACATAATTTTACATTTGCCCAGTAATTATAATTCATGAAGTGTCGTTTTACCTCCAATACTGCTGTTTTCAACACAGCTGCTTTTAACAGAGTAGCTGCTTTCAGTACTGCAGCTGCTCTCTACACAGTAGTTGCTCTCTACACATGTGTGATTGGTTTGCCAACCCTGTCACATACACCTGTATTTATATGGGTTGTATGTGATGGGGTTGGCGTGATGATGTCATCATGCTGGGTACTCGTATGTGGGCATATCTGCATGTGGGCGGACCCACCTGGAGATGGATAGAGGAGCAGTGTCTGAGTTCCTAAGACCATCAAAAAACGCGTATTTGTGATCCCTGTGAAAGGGTCGTTCAACCCCCAAAGGGGTCGTGACCCACAGCTTGAGAACCACTGTCCTAGCTGGTTTTGCTCAGTAGATAGAGCATCGGCCTGCAGACTGAAGGGTCCCAGGTTTGATTCTGGTCAAAGGCACATGCTTGGGTTGCAGGCTTGATCCCCAGTGTCGGATGTGCAGGAGGGAGCCAGTCAATGATTCTATCTCATTGGTGTTTCTATCTCTAAAATCAATAAAGGTATATTAAAAAACACAAAAAGACTTGGCCTCACAATGATTGCAGCTTCTTGCCTGCTGAAACAGCCTATGGCTTTGGTACTAATTATCTGAACACTGATATAGTTCCTATGGTGTGTTATAACATTTACCATAATATAGTTCAGTTAAAATATTTAAATACAGTGATACCTAGAGATACGAGTTTAATTCGTTCCGTAACCTTGCTCGTATATCAAGTTGCTCGTATCTCAAAGCAAATTTCCCCCATTGAAATAAAAATTTTTTTTTCAGGAGTTACCATAAAAATATTTAGGTTTGGTCAGTACAGGAAAGATATAGTGGAGTCACAGAGCAATATGCATGAACAGGGTACAACAGTTCATAAAAACTGAGTAACTATGCACACAAATTTCTTAAACATTCAGTCACCTAAAGAGAAAATGCAGATGTATGGTGGGGAAAAAACTGTCTAACACTGAAACTACCAGAGGACTCCATCAACAAGTCCGACGTTTAGTGATAAAACTACTGTACTGGGCAAACTTGGCAGTCATAAACCCACATCTACTCTAACAAATCTGAATGGTGCATAAGCATAGTAACAGCATGAGGAAGAATGCCCTACACAGCACAGGTTCTAGAGAGACACAGATTTATACAGACAGCATTGTGTTATACTTAAAGGAAAGAGTTCCATTTACAACTTCACATTAAACTCATATAAAAATAACCTGACCTTACACAAAGTGTCCTTTTAGCAATGAAGTAATTAACTGTTACAGTTTCCAAAGTGGCAGAGGTACTGAAGCAAAGAAAAAAAACACACACCCACCAAAAAAGGAAAATTGTGATAAAAGTATGCATTAATTTTCTGATAGCATCCTCTCCCAAATTAAATGACACCGTGTAAAAATTTGCTGGAAAAACATTACAAAACTGAGCCCTGTACATTTACACTTGAGTCCAAGCCATTCTGAATGTGGCGAGAACCCGCAGTTCAGCTACCTTTCCTGCTCACTGCTTTCTCCTCTTGAGGGTCTTGACTGGAGTCTGTGTCATTTAAGTGGTGTGTGAGAGAGTTGTCACTGCCCGTGGGAGAGTCTACACTTTCATACCCCGCACTGAGTTGGTTTACGTAACTACTACCTCCTTTGCCAGTTCTCTCCTCTGAGCTGTTGGAGGCTTTATTCCCATTCCCTGGAGAAGAAGGAAAGCCATCTTCAGAGCTGTCCACCTCCCTGTGATATCCAGACCCAGACGTCTGCTGCCGGGAGGAGCTGCCATTGCTTGGTCCGTTGGCCAGCTGACTGCAGTCTTTACCTGGGGCCTCTGCCTGTCCCGCAGGCTCCGAAGAGGTAGTCCTGCTGGTGCTCGGGCCGGGGCTTGAGACTGCTGTTGTTGGTACTGTGCCAACTGCTGGCGCGTCTCCTTCAGTTGCTGCTGAAGAACCAGAATGGTGCTCTGCATACCTTCTACTTCTTCGTCAAGTTGAATGATGAAGTCATTCAGTTCATCCTGACTGCTTTTAAGCTCCTCACTATATTTCTTCTGTAAAGCCAACTCTGCTTCAAGTTGTGCAATACGTCCCTGGGACAGCTGCCTTCCAAGCTCTTGATTCTCCTGGATAAGCATTTGACACTTCGCCATTAACTTTTTGCCTGTTTGGAATTGATTTGCATGATTAAGAGAGAACTTAAGTCACCCTTGTTACAATTGCACTTAAACGTTGGGACAATCTGGAACATTTATCTTCACTCATCTTAGACTCCATTATCACCAAGAGAAAATTCGAATTTGTGACTTATAGAATGATCTGAAGAAAAAATTCACCTCCAGGACTGGATGGAAGCATGAAGAAAATGCCTCATTTATCTAAATGATCAATGAGCTTGCTGGAAATGATCACTATACCTTTTTTTTTTTTCCCAATTCACAACATGTCTCACTTAGGCCAACCCACAGTTCCCATACAGTAAATATTTCTCCATCTTCTGACAGGCATCCTGTGAAGCTGTCCCACAGTAATTTCTACTTCAATATCCTGGGACAAGGCGTCAAAAAGTAACAAGTGTCAAGTCTCCTCGTCTTTTATGAGTGATACCAGTGGGAAAACAGAGGCAGCCTATCCTTCCTTTGAAGAGCACAGCAACAATTTTCCCA
This sequence comes from Lasiurus cinereus, assembly GCA_011751065.1. NCBI lineage: Eukaryota > Metazoa > Chordata > Mammalia > Chiroptera > Vespertilionidae > Lasiurus > Lasiurus cinereus. The sequence goes on along the minus strand of JAAGEH010000343.1, from coordinate 3,482,279 downwards.
AAATCAATCTGCTCTCCACAGCCCCCAAAATCAAAATGTTAAAATTACAACAAAATCATCATACTATTCCTTGAACTTAAAAAAAAAAAAAACTATTAAAGGCACATTTAATTTAATATCAAGAGTGTGATACAAAAGGCCCAAAATACAATGAAGGAACACATTCCCCCATTAACACCAATGACAAAGCTCTTTCAACATGTGCCTGTTGAATGAAATGGGGGTTTAATCAATTTCACTACTAAAAATAACACAGAGAGAATCCAAGATGGCGGCATAGGTAAACACCTACACTGCTGCCTCGCACAACAATTTCAAAACTACAACTAAAAGACAGAACGGATATCATCCAGAACCACAGGAAAGCTGGCTGAGTGGAAATTCTACAACTAGAAGGAAAGAGAGGGGCTCACAGAGACCCAGAGGAGCTGTAAAAAGCTGAGGTACGGAGACGCTTGCGTGAAGAGAGCGAGTGCAGGAGAACCTGGCTGGCTTTCTCTGGCAGGAGGGAGATGGAGACTCCCAGCGGCATTGAACCCCTTATCCTATGACTTTAAACCCCAGATCCAGCTGAAACTCATATGGGGGGGAGTTTGGACTGTGAAAAGGGAGAAGTGCATGGAAATTTAGGGGAGTCACAAAAGATCAGAAGTCTCGTGGCGCCCACGGCACTGAGCGCAGAGGACCGACTGCTGATTGTGCCGCTGGCTTTTATGAGTGAGCGGAAGACAGACCCTCCCAACTGCGCACTTCTAATTCCACTAAACCCTGGTTTTGGGCGAAACCCTGGGGACCCAGACTCATATGGTCCTAAAGCACAGGGGAGCTGGAGGGGCAGCAGTCTAGAGGCACAGGGACTGCTCCAGCGATTACCCAGTCACGTGAGACTCGGGGGCCATGGAGGGCAGGGCTGACTGGAAGGCAAGGTGGTCCCTTAAGCCCTGAGACTCCACCCATCCCAAGCTCAACAGAGAGGCTTCTGCAGTTTTGCAAGTCTGGTATCATAAGGCTGAATCCAACACAGAAGTTCTCCCAGCATAGTGAAAATGCCAAGACAAGGGAAGGGATCACAAACAAAAGAAATGGAGGGAAAAAACGATTGGATATAGAGTTCAAAACCACGCTTATAAGGTTTTGCAAGAATCTCCTAGAAAAGATGGATAAATTTAGCAAGACCCAAGAGGAGATGAAAAAGAACCAACTAGAGATGCAAAAGAACCAACTAAAAATTAAACATACACTGACTGAATTAAAAAATATTGTACAGAGACCTAACAGCAGAGTAGAGGAAGGCAAGAATCAAGTCAAAAATTTGAAATATAAATAATCAGAAAACATTCAACTGGAAAAGCAAGAAGAGAGAAGAATCCATAAATGTGAAGATAATGTAAGGAGCCTCTGGGACAGCTTCAAGCATACCAACATCAGAATTGTGGGGGTGCCAGAGGAAGAGAGAGAGCAAGGTACTAAAAACCCATTTAAAGAAATGATGACTGAAAACTTCACACATCTGGTAAAAGAAATAGACTTACAAGTCCAGGAAGCACACAGAACCCCAAATAAAAGGAATCCAAAGAGGACCATACCAAGACATATCATAATTAAAATACCAAGAGCAAAAGACAAAGGGAGAATATTAAAAACAGCAAGAGAAAAACAGTTCATTACTTACAAGGGAGCACCCATACGACTGTCAGCTGATTTCTCAACAGAAACGATGCAGGCCAGACGGGAGTGGCAAGAAATATTCAATGTGATGAATAGCAAGAACCTACAACCAAGGATAATCTATCCAGCAAAGCTATCATTCAGAATTGAAGGGCAGAAAAAGAGCTTCACAGAGAAGAAAAAACTAAAGGAGTTCATCAACTCCAAGCCAGTATTATATGAAATGCTGAAAGGTACTCTTTAAAAGAGGAAGAAGTAAAAGGTAAAAGACAAAAAATTATGAATAACAAATACATATCTATGAACAAGTGAATCTAAATATTAAGTGAATTAAAAATTTGATCAACAGAATAAACTGGTGAATATAATAGAATCAAGAGCACAGAAAGGGAGTGGACTGATAATTCTCAGGGGGAGAGGGGTGAGGGGTGTACAGGGAGAGACTGGACAAAAATCATACACCTATGGATGAGGTCAACGGGAGGGACCTAAGGGTAGAGGGAAGGGTGGGAGCCGGGTGGAGGGGACCTATGGAGGGGAAAAACGAGAAACAAATGCAATAATCTGAATAATAAAGATTTAATTTAAAAAAAGGTCAAGATTTGTAGAGATATGAGTAACATTAAAAAAAAAGAAACAAGTATACTGAGGGCATTCTCAGAGCAAATCACTTCCCAAAAGTTACAACAACAGACTTTTTCAGCACAACCTTCTCATAGTTGTTCTTCCGTTTTTACAACCTTCTTTTTGGCTCCTGGCTCTCTGCCTCCTTGGCCTGTCTGCCCTCAAAGCTGCAGCCAGTCTCTCTCTTGTTCTCTTCACTCTGAGAATCTGTCTCTGGATGTCTCCATAAGTGATTTGCCTGCCGAGAAGCTGTGAATGACAGAAATCTGCTCCTGGGATCATCTCTGCCCTATATAACAATTGTGCTGTGCTGGGCAGGGGGCTGGTGTGTAGAGACCCAGGTGCAGTTATCTCATACAATAAAAGGTTAAAATACAAATTGTCCCCTTGACTGGGAGTTTGACCAGGGAGTGGAGCTGGCTGGCCATCCTCCTGAGACCCCTTGCCATAGCCATCCAGGCCCAATCAGCCCTGATCAGGGTGGGCTGGCCAGATATCACCACAAATTCATGCACTGCACCTCTAGTTCTCATCATATTTGTCACATCAAAAGTATTCACAAGTTTTCCTTCACTGGTCTGAAACCCCTGCAGTCTCCTGTAGGCACTCATCTGCTGGGGCTTCTCCAAGGTCTCCTGATGCCTGTGCCTGACCACATTGTCAGGATGGGCAGTTCCCGTGGTGATTGCACTCTTAAAATTGCAGCTGGTAAGCCTCATAGGAAGTTCAGACTTATTACTGTGTCTCCGCTTGTTCAAGGCTAAAACCAGTTGTCTTCTCTTCGCTAAAATCTGGGGCATCATATTTCTCTGGAGCTTTCCCTTTGAAAACAAAATGAAATGTAAAGTTTGAGTAAACTTTGAGATAAAGACTTCCATTGCATTTGGACCCTTCACCCTCTTTCTGGAAAAGTGTGTCTGTTCATCAGTCATCTCGAAAGTTGTTGAAACTTAGTTTTGTGGACCTCAACCCAAGTAGGAGTGGGGTGGGGCCAAGAACTTGCATTCCTAAGTGTTCCCAGAGGATGCTGATGCTGCTTGTACAGTCACCGAACATTAACAGCTAGGTCCTGGGACATTAAGCTATATGAATCAAGAACAGGAGAATCAAAGTCATTATCCTGTTTCAACTCTAGGCCATTTCATCTGCCAACTTCTTCTGAAGATGGTTCCCTCTTTTCATCTTTGTCAATGTCCACTCCACAGATGCTGATACACTCTAACCCAATGAGGTCATGTGCCTTTCAACCCCTCAATATCCACATTCACTTGCACACCCTAGTCCCTTCTTTACTCAGATATTCTTTGATTCATAAGTACAGTAAATCCCCAATTGTGCAGGCCATGATTTATCGGACTGAAAAATGTTGGAAAGTCCTAACTGGTTTGGCTCAGTGGAGAGAGCGTCAACCTGCAGACTCAAGGGTCCTAGGTTTGATTCCGGTTAAGGACATGTACCTTGGTTATGGGCGCATTCCTAGTAGAGAGTGTGCAGGAGGCAGCTGTTCAATGTTTTTCTCTCATCAATGTTTCTAACTCTCTATCCCTCCCCCTTCCTTTGTAAAAAAAAATCAATTAAAAACATATTTAATAAATAAATGGAAAAAACACTGTAGCAATTTTAACAACATAAGTAAAAATTACATATCTACAACTATAGTCTTCATATTTACATCTAACTGTCACTGCTCATCAACAGTGTTACAGTTGGTCCTGTTGTCCATAGGGTGACTTTCTGCAGGAGTTTCAATGCATGTAAGCCAATGTTCCCACTTATGCTAAGTCACGCCCCAGCCTTGTACATGTTTTTACTCCAGGTAACATTCATTTACTAGATCTATTGGGTCTATATTTAACATTGCTATAATACATATAGAAAAGTTTTCTTTGAAATTAAGCCTTTATATATACTTAATTTTGGTTACACAATTGTCTACATAAATAAAAACAGGTAAGCTAATTTGTCATATTTTTCTTTTCCTTTTTAAAATATGTGTTTGTTGATTTCAGAGAGAGGAAGCAAGAGAGATCATAGAAATGCCTAGAATGAGAGAATCATTGATCAGTTGCTTACTGTATGCTTGCTACAGGGGATCCCTGAAGCCACACCCTGGCCATGTGCTCTGATAAGGTTTGAACTGTGACCTCCTGGTTCATGAGCTGACATTGTTCAGGACTGCATACATAACGTTCAGGGCTGAAAACATTGCACAGCTCCTCCCTTGCCCCAGGAGGCAGTGTGCATTAAGACAGAGGAAGATGGAGTAGGTCACTGAACAATGGGTTGGTTGGAGTTTGGAGGGAGAGGGTGGTTCATGCTCCGGCCAAGCGTGCCCAGGTGTTGTACCTGTGCCCTGAGTTTCTTGGAAACTGCTGAAATAACTTGTAATCTTTGGATTGTCATTGTAAGAGTCCTAGCTCCCTCTTGTGGTTTCTGAGTATAAATTTGCTGTAACACCTGTGGTCTGCACTACAGTTCAGCCTTTGCCATGGTGAAGTGCTGCAACTGTAGTCACTGGTCAGCTTAATAAAGGCTCATAAGTTTTAATCTCTATCTCGGTGGTTGTCTCTTGCGGGTTGCCCCACAACAACATTCAACTACTTAGTCACATTGCCCAGGCTTATTCGTCCAATTTTTAACCTACACATTGGGAAAGTTTACTTTATTATGCAACATACTTTCAGCTTTAACAGACATACACCGCTTATCTGAATTAACCTGTTATATTGAGGTTTTACTGTAACTCAGAAATATCATATTTTCACCATAGTTTCCTTTTTTTACAGAAAGATAGTCACTGTAAACAATCCTCCTAACTCTCCTACTCCTCCCTGTTAATCTCTGCTCTTTTATATGATTTATAGAATTGATGCTTCTTAGAAATCAGTCCTGCTCTCATATTTGTTCTACATTCACACCCTTTCTGTGCCATCCCATTCATTCCTCTGACTACAAAAACCATTAATGAACTAAATATGCCCATGGAATCAGTGTAATCTGCCTTCAACCCTGAGGCTCAGATATCCATCTGCCCACTCATCCAATCACTGCTAGTATCAGGGACTCAACTCACAGAGACCAACCAACCTGTTTCCCAAATAATTCAGCACTAATTCAGGGTCCTCTAATCACTTGTTGGTGCTAATATCCTGTGTAAGCCAGTGCCTTTCTGGACTAATGCATGTCTGATATGGTGTTAGGTATAAGTAAGTGATATGAGAAATAGGAAGGTCAAGACACACAGAAAAAGGAGGAATGGAGGATGAGAGGTTAAGAGGAATAAAGAAAGAAAATAGCTACGAGTATTGATGACAAAGGGATTAAGGGAGAACTAACAGATTACATAATATTTGAGTACCATCCATCCATTCTTTGGAATCCATGTAAACATTCTCAACTTTTGAATAATTTTTGAGCATCTTTCATATTTCCTATAAAATGTCACTTACACAGAGTGGCCTTCTCTGATCCAGCAATAAAAATTAATCTGAGATTTCCTGTATTGATTTTTTTTCACTTTTCCTTTGTGTGTGTATAATTATCTATTTCTTTCATATTATTTTTCTCACTAAACTGGATACTCCATAAAGAGGAGTCTAATGTGGACTCTGATGTGTTAAATTGCCATATTCACTTATGGATTGGCCCTTAGATGATATTTATTGAAAGAAATTATTCAAACTAAAAAAATTCTCAATATTGCAAGCAAATTGACTCAACCAGAATTATACAATGAGTGCTATTCTGCAATATCTTCTCACTGCCTAAAATTTCAAATCCTTTCTCTCTGTAAGTCATTTATAAAACTTCTCACATTCTATTTAAAATGTAAATCTAATAAGTACATATTTTCTTTTAAATCTCTCACTTCTGTCTTTGGAGGTATTTTTTTGAAGGAGAAACCATGAATTTCCTTGTACTCTTATTATCCTGTGATAATTAATACTATCTCATCCATTACCCAAGAGGTCCCAGTGTGGAGGGGAAATCTATTTGGAAAGGCATGTATTTATGTCAAGTTGTGTACTAAAACATGGGATTTAGAATTTAACTCAACAAAGTCACTGCCCCAGTTGGTTTTCATCTGGGAAGAGTTGATAGACTAATGCATCACTCTTATGGTGGTAGGGATAAGTAAGGGATGTGAGGCCAAGACAGAGATAGTGAGAAAAAGAGGAATGATGGAGGATGAGAGGTTAGGAGGGATAAAGAATGAAAATAAATACAATTATTGATGCCAAAGAGATTAGGCAAGAATTAACTAATGACATGATAACTGATTATAGAACTAAACTTACTTATTTTGTTAATTCTCATCCAAGAATATTATTCCATTGACTTTTAGAGAGAAAAAGAGAGAAATAATGTGAGAGAAACACAGGGGTTGGTTTCCTCCTGCACACACCCTGATTAGGGCCCAGGCCTAGTAGGAGCCTGCAACTGAGGCACTTGCTCTGGACCAGAATCAAACTACCCTTAACCACAATTGAACCTGGGAGCCTTCAGTCCACTGACCAACACACTATCCATTGAGTCAAATCAGCTAAGGCCTAAATTTTAGTTTAAATAACCAAGCACATTATATGTAGAAAAAATTTCCACTTAAGGGCACATGCCTGGGTTGAAGGTTCCCTGTCCCTTTGGGATGCATGGAAGCAGTTAATGTGTCTCTCTCATATCCATGTTTCTCTCTCTCTTCCCCATCCCTTCTTCCACTCTTTAAAATAGAAGTGGAAAAAGTATATCCTCAGGTCAGGATTAACAAAAAGAAAGAACTCTGTTACAGAATCTTTTTAGGAACAAATGATTATTCCCAGTGCTTGTCCTTTGAACACCTGAATTTGATCTGATCTTAAACCAGGAAAGAATGAATGACACCTCACAGTGGATTACCAACACCTTGAGGCTATGGTCTCACCAAATAAACTCCTATTCCCAGCCCCCAGCTTTATGGGAATTACTGACTCTGTCCACTCCCCAACTGGCACATATCTGCTACCACAGATTTAGGTAAGTTTGTTTTGTTCAATGTCTATGTCCACAGTCTCAGCTGTAGTTGGCCTGCACCTCCATAGGGACAGGACACACCTTTACCTGATTGCTTTCAAGGAAGCTCAATGTTAGAGCTCTCCATGTAAAATGTTTCCAGACAATTCCTTCTTAAGAAGCTAAGGTTCACTCTAAGCAAATCATGCAGGTAGTTTTAGTAACAGATAAGGATATAAGTAGCATAAGTACTAATTAAATTATATTTTAAGGAGAGTCCTGGTGCATGAAATTTGTGCAGCAGTAGGATTCCTAGTACTGGCTACTGATCAGGGCCAATTTGGCTTCCCACCTCCCTCCCCACCTCTTCCTTCACTTGCCAACTGGGATCCATCACCAAAAAGCTTCCCCCTTTCCCTGCTCCAAGCTTCTCTTCTCCCTTCCTCCTTCCCTTCCTCCCTCAGTACCCTGATGGTCGCCCGCCATGTTCAGCCCCATGCCGTTGTGGTCAGCACACATCATAGCAAGTGATGAAACTCACATTCTCCCAGTCCAACTCCTGAGGAGATACTTTGTATAATAGCCTTTATATGTATAGATAGATGTCTTAAGGGTGAATTCGAATTTGGCTAAAATAATTATCTTTAACTGAGGATAATTATAATGATAACAAGAATAAATTAAAACATGCATATATTTTATGTTAGAATGAGATATAGTAGCAAGTTCAATGAAATCTTGACTCCTCGCTCTCTGCCTCCCTGGCCAGCCTGTCTTCCCTCAAAGCCGCAGCCAGTCTCTCTCTTGCTTTCTTCACTCTGAAATTCTGTCTCTGGATGTCTCCACGAGTGACCAGTTGCCTGGGCCAGAGAGATCTGCTCCTGGGATCATCTCTGCCCAGTGTAGCAACTGTGCTGCGCTGGGCTGGGGGCTGCTGTTTAGAGACCCAGAAGCAGCAGGGCCCTGGGATTCACCCCTCTTTCCTGGTGCACTTATTCTCATCACATTTGTCACATCAAAAGTATTTATAAGTTCCCCTTCACTGCTGCAGGCCTGGAGTTCCTGCAGTCTCCTGTAGGCACTCATCTGCTGGGGCTTCTGCAAGGTCTTCTCCTGTTCCCTGCGCTTGACCACATTATCAGGATGGGCTGTTATCTTGGTGACTGCACTTTTAAAAATGCAGCTGGTGAGCTTCACTGGATGTTCAGTCCTTTCCCGACATCTCCGCTTGCTCATGGCGAAAACGAATTGTCTCTTCTTCGCTAAAGTCTGGGGCATCATATTTCTCTGGAGCTTTCCCTTTGAAAACAAAATGCAATGTAAAGTTTGAGTAAAGTGGGAGATAAAGACTTCCATTCCATTTGGACTCTCCACACACCTCTCTTTCTGGAAAAGTGTGTCTGTTCATCACAGTCATCTGAAAAGTTGTTCAAACTTAGTTTAGTGGACCTCAACCCAAGTAGACTGGGGCAAGGCCAAGAATTTGTTTCCCAGTGTTCCCAGATGCTGATGCTGCGAGCACAGGCACCGCACATTAACAGCCAGATCCTGGGACATCAAGCTGCTATGAGCCAAGAACAGAAGAATCAAGGTCATTATCCTGTTTCAATTCCAGACCATTTCACCCACCAACTTCCTCTGAAGATGGTTCTCTTTCCATCTTTGTCAATGTCCACTCCACAGATGCTGATATCCTCTGACGGTGGATATCACTGTAGTCCCTTCTTTACTCAGATATTCTTTGGTTCATATGAACAGTAAACCCTCAATTTTTGGACCATAATTTAACAGAGTTAGCATTTAATGGACAAAATTTCCAATCCATATTTCATATATGAATATTTAACACCCTGATCATTTTAAAATGCTTTTCACCAATATTTGCTTATAATTATATAAACAGATTATATTTTATTATTAATTCAGTTCGTTTAAAATAATTTTCATTATTGACTTGAATGAGTCATTGATTGGCTGCCTTCTACATGCCACACACTGGGAATAAAGCTCAAAACTCAGGCATATGCCCCAACTAGGAATTCACTCATGACCTCTTAGTTCATAGGTCGGCACTCAACCACTGAGCTGTGCAGACTGAGACACTGTATGTTTTTTTTTTATAATATATTTTATTGATGTGCCAGCAACCAAGGTATATGCCCTTGACCGGAATCGAACCCGGGACCTTTCAGTCCGCAGGCTGATGCTCCATCCACTGAGCCAAACCGGTTTCGGCCTGTTATTTTTTTTTTTAATATATACAGTGGTACCTTGAGATACGACTTTAATTCGTTCTGTACCTTGCCCGTATATCAAGTTGCTCGTATCTCAAAGCAAATTTTCCCATTGAAATGCTGTTAATCCGTTCCAGCCCCCAAAATGCCACCCCAGTTGTTCTTGTTATGTGTTTTTGAATAAGAAAATGTATTTATAAATGACAAATATTGTACAAAAACATAATAAAAGGGAATGTAAAGGAATAAACTGGTTTTATAAAGTGTATTTACCTACTCGTTACACTCTTAATGCTACACTTTATCCCTAAACTGAATGTAACTTAACTAATCTTCACTGAATTGAATTGCTACTGGTCTTTGCATTTTTGGCCGATTTAAAAAAAAAACCGTGTCCAACGAGTTTTGCCTCTTCCTCCCTTTCAGAATGTTTCTGAAATGGGTGAGGCAAGTTTCATTGAACAGCTCCGATGCACGACCAGTAGCAACTTTTTTGGGGTGTTTCTTTTCCACGAAGTGTGACGCCCTCTCCCACATTCCTAAGATCTCCTTTATCTCACTTGTAGAGATCTCCATCTCCCCAGCTGCCTTCACATCCGAACTTGCTGCCTCACCATGCCTGACGATGGAGTGAATGCTGGACCTTTTCCTAAAGTTATCAAACCAGCCTCTACTGGCTTTAAATGAGTCTTTCGATGCTTCTTCCGTGGAAGTGCGCGGGGTCTGCTCCAGCAAATCACCGTAAATCGCTCGCGCCTTCTCGCATATGATGCCCTGTGTTAATGTATCTCCTTTAAGCTGCTTCTCCATCACCCATACCATCAGTAGATTCTCCATCTTTTCATGGAGAGAGCTACGGAGCTTAGAAATTATTGTAACGCCCTTAGCTGGCGTTATACTCTTTATCGACTCCTTCTGTTTAAGCACAGTGCATATCATTGAAGTACTACGTCCGTACTGCCTCGCCAAGTCAGCCACTCTCAAACCTTGCTCATATTTTTCTATGATTTTACGCTTTAATTCAATAGACATCATCTGTGGGAACCTCTTTCCACGTCCCGCGTGGTTCAGGGTTCCCGGGTCAGGGTTCGGGTTCTGAAGGAGGCCGCACGCAAATGCAATGAGAGACTGAAAGCATAAATTTGGCGATATTGGGGGGGCCAGGCGGGAGCCTTCCTCTAGTGGAAAGGACTGCCACTTGCTCTGGCCTTTTTCTCTCTTTTATTAAGGCTTTGGGACACACCCCTAGCCTTTAGGCAGGAAATAACAAAAACAGAAATTAACATGAAACAAACAGGTAGAGGTTGTTTCAACTAAACAGTGAGTGATTAGCTCTGACCTTTCAGAGCAGTTCAGGTTGACCAGCCTTCTGACCTGTATACATCCATTTAGTAAGAACAATGTTTGGTTTCCGACAATCATCCTCTTCTGAGCACTGACCTTTCCACTCCCTTTCTTCGGACCCATGGTTATAAAAAGAAATGTGATAAAGTATGTAAATGCACAAAAGATGCTTGGACAACGAGGTAAACAAGCACACTGACTGAGGCGTGGCAAACTATGAGATGCTCAAGTCGAGGTAAACTGGTGGGTTGTGTGCAGCAGGCCGATCCGCACGATTACTTGTATCTCAACTGTTGCTCGTATTTCAAAGCAAAAATCGCTCTCTTGATGGCTCGTATCTCAAAAATCTTGTATGTTAGGGCACTGGTATCTCAAGGTACCACTGTATTTTATTGATTTTTTATAGAGAGGGAAGGAGAGGATACAGTTAGAAACATTGAAGACAGAGAAACATCAATCAGCTGCCTCCTGCACACTCCCTACTGGAGATGTGCCCCCAACAAAGGTACATTCCCTTGATTGAAATCAAACCTGGGACCCTTGAGTTTGCAGGCCTACACTCTATCCACTGAGCAAAATCAGTTGGGGTACCAACTGCTATTTTTAACAAATTTCAGGGAATAGGCTAAAGGTTGAAAAAACCACTATAGCAATTTTACTAACATAAATAAGTATTACATGTCTACAACTATAGTTTTCATATTTAAATCCAAAAGTCATTGCTGGTCAACAGTTTTCAGAGAATGATTAGCATGTGATCACACTGCATCATGGGAAGTAATTGGGCTGTTGTCCCCTGGACTGACTTTCTGTAGCAATTTTAATGCCTGCAGTCCAGTGCTTAGTGTGACATTCATTTACTAGATCTATTCATCATATATTTAAAACTGCTGTAACATAATAGAAAAGCTTTCGGTGAAATTAAACATTTATAAATACTTAATTTTAATTACACAAATGGGTCTACATAGATGAAACCAGGAGGGGTAATTTGTCAAATGTTTCTTTTAAAAAAATTAAATATATTTTATTCATTCCAGAGAGGAAAGGAGAAGGAGAGATAGACATACCAATTATGAGAGAATCATTGTCTGCCTTCTGCTCCCTCCTACTGGGGGTGGAGCCTGAAACCTGGGCAGAATGATGGAAACACCAATGATGAGAGTCATTGATCAGCTGCCTCACAGTTCAAATCCCAGTTAGGCATATGCCTGGTTCCTGGGTCAGTGCTCAGCCACTCAGCCATGTCATCCCAGACTTATTTGTCAATGTTTTAACATACACATTGGGAAAGCCTACTTTATTTTAGAACAGATTTTCAGCTTTATCGGGCACTCCCCTCCCCTTGCCCAAATTAATCTGTTATCATGAGGTTTTATTGTAACTCAAAAATACCATCTTTTCATTAGTTTCCTGTTTTGCACAAACCCCTCCTCGATAAAAACCCGCCTAACCCTCCTCCTCCCCTACTCCACCTTCTTAATCTCTGCCCTTTAATCTGATTTAACACAATATGCTTCTTAGGAGTCTGTCCCTTTCTCACATTTTCTCTATATCCACACCCTTTCTGGGCCATCCCATTCATTCCCCTGGCTACAAAAAAAAAAAAAAAAAACACATTAAGGAATTGTGGAATCAATGTAATCTGCCTTCAACCCTGAGGCTCAATAGCCATTTGCCCACTCATCCCATTGTCAGTATCTGGGACTCAACTCACAGAGACCAGGTGCCATCTCCAACCAACAACCAGTTCCCCAAATAATTGAGCACTAACTCAGGGTCCCCTAGAGTCACTTGTTGGTGCTAATATCCTGTGTAAGCCAGTGCCTTTCTGGACCCCCTGCCACCCCACTAGACTAATGCATGTCTGATATAGTGTTAGGTATAAGTGATGTGAGAAATAGGCCAGGACAGAGATCGTGAGGAAAGATGGAGGATGAGAGGTTAGGAGGGATAAAGAAAAGAACTACAATTATTGATGCCAAAGAGATTAAAGAAAAACTAACTGATGACATATCTGATTACAGAACTGAATTTATTTTTTAGTTTTTTAATCCTCATCTGAAGATATTTTTCCATTGATTTTCAGAGAGAATGGAAGAGAGAGGCAAAGACAGAGAGAAATATATATGTGAGAGAAACACATCAGTGGTTGCCACCTGCATGAGCTCTGACCAGGGTCCCGGCTAGGAAGGAGTTGCAACCAAGGTATTTGCCCTGGACTGGACCAGAATGAAACCCAGGAGCCTTGTGTCCACAGGCTGATGCTCTATCTCTTGAGCCAAACCAGCATGGGCCTAAATTTTGGTTTAAATGACCAAGCACATTGTATGCAAACATTTTCCAGAGAGGTGTACAATTCAAACAGTGCAAGGTCAAACATGACTTCCAATTTCTACTGAGATGGATGTTAGTTAAAAACAAAACAAAGCTCGGCCAGTGTTGCTCAGTGATTGAGTGTCGACCTAGGAATCAGGAGGTCATGGTTGATTCCCAATGAGGGCATATGCCTGAGTTGTGGGCCCATTTCCAGTGTGGGAGGCAGCTGATCAATGACCTCTCTCTCCTTATTGAGGTTTCTCTCTCCCACTCCCTTCCTCTCTTAAATCAATACATTTTAAAAAATATTTTAAAAAATAGCAACAAAAATATAAAGCAAAACCACCTGGCTGAGGTGGCCCAGTTGCTGGAGCATGGTCCTATACTCCAAAGTTTGTGGGCTCCATTCCAAGTCAGGACACACATCTCGGTTGTGGGTTCAGTCCCTGAAATGGGAGGCAACCACTTGATCTCACCCTACTCTCTCTCAAGAAAAAAAAAAAAACACCCAACCAGTAAAACACAAAGCCAAGACAAAACAAATACATTAGGCCTATTAACACCCAGGAGAGCTTTATCTACAAAAAAGTACAGGACTTTGAACATTACTTAACAAACATTAACACCTAAGAAATGGCATTGAGGCAGACACTTTCTCGATTTAAGAGCAACAGTCTACTAATTCCCCGAGGTTTCACAAAAGGAAAAGTGTACAATGGACTATCTGGCTGCTGACAGGGAATCTGTACTCACCAGAGAAGGCTGGTTTGTGTCCATGATTGACCCAGGCTCCCCCATGGCTGCTGAGCTGTGCGGGTCACTCCTGATACGCAGACAGCCTGTGGCTTGCTCCAAACTGCAGTGGTTTTCTCCTCTGATTCCTGTTTTATGGAGGAAGGGAGTGGATAATCTGATCAGTAGGTAATCCTGTCTCATATCCACCTTGCTCCTTCATCTTTATACAGAAATACAAAAAGATGGGATTATTGACACTTCAATACTGTTACTGTTTTCAGAAAGCATTGCACTTGTGGATGGATAGTATTTGAAGTTCCTGTTAATATTTGAATGCTTTTATGACCCACTATGGCTACATTCCACAAGAACAGAATGGACCTGGCTGGTATTGCTCAGTGGTTGAGGGTCAACCTAGGATCCAGGAGTTCATGGTTGGATTTCCAGTCAGGGCACATGCCTGGGTTTCAGGCTCAATCCCCAGTGGAGTACATGTGGGGATGGAGCAGGAGGCAGTGGCCAATCAATGATTCTCATCACTGCTGTTTCTATCTCTTACTCCCACTCCTTTCTTCTCTGAAATCAATAAAAATACATTTAAAAAACTAATAAAATAATTCTTATGTGTTTAAAAAGTAAAAGAACAGAAATAAAAGTTTCCATCACAAAAATTTCCATGCAGTTTATATCTTAATAGAAAAGCATACTGTGTAAATGTTTATTAAGAGAATACCCAAAATACTTACTAATAATTCTATATAATACATGATACAGCCATTCATAGTAAACTAATAGCTCTAATCCAGTTTTACTCATGGATTAGAGCATGAGCCTTGGACTGAAGGGTGGAAGGTTCTAACCCACTTAAGGACACACGTGGGTTGATCCCTTGCCACTGTAAGTGTTGTGCTAAAGGCAACCAATCAAGGTGTTTCTCCTCTCTCTCTCTCTCTCTCTCTTTCTCTCTCTCTCTCTCTCTCTCTCTCTCTCTCTCCCTCTCTCCCTCCCCCACCTCTTCCCCCAACCCTCCACCCCCACCCCACGTTCCTTTCATTCTCTCTTAAAAAAAAAAAATCAGCCAAAACCCGATTTGGTTCAGTGGAGAGAGCGTAGACCTGCTGACTGAAAGGTCCCTGGTTCTATTCCTGTCAAGGGCATGTACCTTGGTTGTGGGCACATCCCCAGTAGGAGGCGTGCAGGAGGCAGCTGATTGATGTTTCTAACTATTCCTCTTCCTCTCTGTAAAAAATCAATAAAATATATTAAAAAAAAAAATCAATGGAGCCGAAACTGGTTTGGCTCAGTGGATAGAGCGTCAGTCTGCGGACTGAAAGATCCCAGGTTCGATTCCGGTCAAGGGCATGTACATTGGTTGCAGGCACATCCCCAGTGGGGGGCGTGCCAGAGGTGGCTGATCGATGTCTCTCTCTCATCGATGTTTCTAACTTTCTATCCCTCTCCTTTCCTCTCTGTGAAAAATCAATAAAATATATATTTTTTAAAATCAATGGAAAAAATATAGCCTCGGGTGAGGATTAACAACAACAAAAACAAAAAAGTAAACTAATATTGTATACATTTGCATTTTACCTAATATCTGATAACTTTGAGATTACTCAACCATCTTACTCTTTTCTTCCCTTTGACCTTATTAGATAACATTACTTTACTTTCTACTTCACTGACATAGATTTAACTATTTTATTCCACTGTTCCCTCTATTAACTTGTTAGTTGCAGTCATGTAAAAATGTTTGTGTAATGACATTAATGATTAAATCATGCATCCTTTATTTAACATACTATACTACAGATAATTACTTTTCCCACCACCCCACATCTAATATTTTAGAGCCATTTCAAGTCTATTTTTAAGCTTTCTGACTTTTGCATTACTGTTGTCATGCGTTTTAATTCATATATTTTCATCTTCATGAGAGATTTCAAGAATTGCTTCATGGAACAAGATTCATTTGTTCTTTTTTTTCTTTTCTTTAAAAAATTGATTTGTATTTACTTATAAATTATCTTTTCCTTCCCTCTTCATTCCTTTCTGCATTCCTAGTTTTCAATCTGGGATTATTTTCCTTTGGAATTAATAACTCAGTGGAGTGTTTTTTTCTATTTAAGGTTGACTAACAAATGTTGCACTTTTAGTATTTCTTAAGACAATATTGTTTTTTGAAATAATATTTTGGACAATACTGTTTTTTGGATAGAGAATTCTGATTTGATATGAGTGTTCTTTTAACATTTACAAAATGGTGCTCTGTTGATGTTTATCTTATTTATGTTTTAAAATAAAACATAATAAAAATAATAAAAACTTTTATGTTTCGATAGATGTCCCCTGTAAACTGTATTCTTGCTTATTTGGGCTCTGTCTTCTCCAATATATTTTACATTCACTTTAGGTTCTTTTAAGCCATTTAATATATATATTCAATTCAATATTGATTTACAGTTGTTTCAGCTTTACAGCATAGTAGCTGGACATTTTTAATTTAAAAAGTGATCCCCTCAATAACTCTAGTACCCACATGGCACCATAGGTATTATTGCAATACTATGGACTGTACTTCCTATGCTATACTTTACAACTGTGTGACTACTTTGTAACTACCAATTTGTATTTCTTCATTTCATCTTTTTCAAGCTCCCTCCTAGCTATCAGCCATCAGTTTGTTCTCTACATCTATGAGTCTATGTCTATTATTGTTTTGTAAATATATTTTTATTGACTTCAGAGAGGAAGGGAGAGGGAGGGAGAGATAGAAACATCAATGATGAGAGATGTCACTAATCGGCTGCCTCCTGCATGCCTCACACTGAGAATTGAGGCCACTACCCGGGCATGTACCTGACTGGGAATCATATGGTGACCTCCTGGTTCTTAGGTCAACACTCAACCACTGAGCCCTGCCAGCTGAGTATGTTGTTGTTGTTCATTTATGTTGTTCTCTCTATTCCACATATCATCAACAACATGTGTTATTTGTCTTTCTCTGTCTGACTTATTTCACTGAGCATAATACTATTCAGCTCCCAGGGAATTGTCACTAATGCACAGGCTGGGGTGTGGTTTAGCTACCCTGGGAACAGCAGCCAGCAGGCATTTAGTATACTGCTGCAGGGAAGGAGGGCTGTGTGTGTGTGCGGAGATTAACCAAAGAACTTGTATAACCCAGGGACACAGACCATAGTGTAGGTGAGAACCTGGGTGGGGGCTAGAAGGGCTAAATGAGGGGGAGCGATAAAACCAGACATCTGTAATAATTTCTACAATAAAGATAACAAAAATAATGCTTCAGAAAGTCACCCTTTCAGACAGCAGAAGAAATTATCCGCAATGCAGTGTGATCACGTGTCAAACATTCCTGGAATATTGCTTACCAGCAAAGACTCTTGGGTTTAAATCTGTAGATTATAGTTGTAGGTATGTAATACTTATTCATGTCCGAAAAATTATTATAGTGGTTTTCCCCAGCATATGGCTTAGTAGCTAAAATTTGTTTAAAATTACATGGAAATAAATACAAAATATAACCTGTTGATTTAATTTTAAGCAAATCTTGGTTGAAAGTATTTGAAAATTAACTGGGTGTTAATTTTTCACATGACATAGGGACCAGAAATTTTGACTGCTAAATTAGAAGTCCAGCCCTAGTGGTTTTACCTCAGTGGATAGAGGATCAGCCTGCAGATTGAAGGGTGCTGGGATGATTCCGGTCAAGGACACATGCCTTGTTGTGGGTTCGAAACCCAGTAGGAGGGGTGTATCAATGATACTCTTATTATTTATGTTTCTATCTCTTCCTCTCTGAGGTCAGCAAAAACGTACATATTATTTTAAAAAATACTGAGTTCATTAAATTGAGTCCACAAAATTGAGGGCTTACTGTTCAAACTAAAACAATCTGGACCCTAGAGGCCAGGACCAGTTGCACGGCCCACAGCGTCAGCCCCAGTCCCTCCATGTCCAGCTCTCAGCACAGCCTGGGAGACCAGGACTCATGAAAGCGGCAGGCGTTGCTGGAGGAGCAGAGGGTGGTGAGAAGCAGAGGTGCCACCTGTTGTGGGGCAACCCGCAAGAGATGACCACCAGAGACAGAGATCAAAATTTATAAGCTTTTATTAAGCTGGCCAGCGACTACAGTTGCAGCACTTCACCATGGCAAAGGCTGAACTGCAGTCCAGACCACAGGTGTTACAGCAAATTTATACTCAGAAACCACAAGAGGGAGTTAGGACTCTTACGATGACAATCTAAAGATCAGCCGTTTCCAAGAAACTCAGGGCACAGGTACAACACCTGGCCACACTTGGCCGGAGGAGCATGAACCACCCTCTCCCCTCAAACTCCAACCAACCCATTGTTCAGTGACCTACTCCATCTTCCTCTGTCTTAATGCACCCTGCCTCCTGGGGCAAGGGAGGAGCTGTGCAATGTTTTCAGCCCAGAACGTTATGTTTGCAGCCCAGAACACCACCCTGGGCAGTGATGCCTGTTTTCTCAGCTCTGCATGAGGGACAGACCTGGGTCAGTGACAGGGGCCCTGGTTCCCTCTGACTCAGGGGAGGGGCTTGGATCACAGGCATCCCTGTCAGGGGTCAGAGTCCCTCCATCCCTGCCTGAGCCCTGTTTCCTCCCTTGGGGCTGAGCTGTTCCCTAGGGCCAGCCTGCAGCTGCTGTTTCCTCCTACACAGCACCGGGCCAGCCCTTCCTTAGGTAATCCGCTCCAACACCCCACCTGGAGGCCTTTGCTGCCCTTACCCCCCCATCCCGCACATCTGGGTAAATCTGCAGACATTTTTATTTTATTTTATTTTATTTATTTGTTTGTTTGTTTCAATAGCTTTTCTACTTTTTAATGTGCATTCCCGCGGTCCGGTCACTTTCAACAGCTTTAACCCCACGTCCAATGCATCTCGCCTTAGGACAGCTCAAGACGTCTCCCACACGTCCTAGACCCAAGGCTCTCTTGGAGAGTGTGCACACGTTTCCCTTCGGAGTGACTACTCAGCTGGCTGAAGGGGCGAGGGGGCGAGGGGGCATGGTTACCACATTTCTGGGAATCACCCCAGACCCTCCTTCCCTGGAAGGCTGTGCTGGTGCGCATGTGGGATTCATGAGCAGGGAAGTGATGTGTCCCGCCCTGGTTCTGGTAGGCCGCTGAGTATTTAGAATCTGAAGGTGGGTCTTCGCAGACCACTTATGTCCCTTTCTCTGGGACTTGAGTGGACGCCACAAAACACGCTTGTTTCTGCTGAAACCGGTTTGGCTCAGTAGATAGAGCGTTGGCCTGCGGACTGAAAAGTCCCAGGTTTGATTCCAGTCAGGGGCATGTACCTTGGTTGCGGGCACATCCCCAGTGGGGAGTGTGCAGGAGGCGGCTGATCGATGTCTCTCTCTCATAGATGTTTCTAACTCTCTATCCCTCTCCCTTCCTCTCTGTAAAAAATCAATAAAATATATTTAAACAAACAAACAAACAAACAAAACAACACGCTTGTTTCCCCAAAGGCGCGCCCCGGGAGGCTCCATATTCCTTTTCCTCATTTCCTCTTTTCCAGGACCCACCTCTGAGTCCATTTTTTTAAAAATTGATTTTTTTATAGAGAGAGGAAGGGAGAGGGAGAGAGACATAGAAACATCAATGATGAGAGAGAATCATTGATCATATGCCTTCTGCATGCCCGATCGGGGGATGGAGCCTGCAACCCGGGCATGTGCCCTGACCAGAATGGAACCCCTGACTTCTTGGTTGCCACCCCAGCTGGCCTGGGCTCTCTATTTACAGCAAAGCGTGATCCTCGACACCTCCTCCCGGCCACTCCCCCCACTCCCCATACACCAAGCCGCTGTCCCTGACTCCAAAGAAACCGCTGTGGACCGCATCCCCAAACGCGACCGCCTGCTGGTGGTTCAGACCCCACCCCGCGTGGTCCTGGCCCTCGGTTCCGGCTCCGCCCCGCTGCGCGCGTTCTCAGACACCAACACTTTGCTTGTCCGCGGGTGGGCGCGGGTGCCAGTGTGTTCCGCTTTGAGCAGACCACATTGGCTGAGGAACCCAAGAGGCGCTCATGCTCACAGTAATTCTGCGGGGCCGTGGGCCCCCTGGCGGTCGCAACACCATCGGGACTGGGTCCTTATTGAGGCACAGCACCTTCTGGGACCTGAAGGTGCTCAACTCTTCCAGCACTTGCGCGGGCCATTCCTGCTGATCCTCCGTGCCCTCTCTCCCGCTCCCCGCCTAGTAGAAAATCTCCATCACCAAATGGCAGCGGCGTGGCGGATGGCACCAGCTTCTTTTTCAGGGGGTGGCGGGCTCCTCATGCAGCCCGCATAGGTGGTCCTCGGCCCACGATGGCCGCCGTCTTTGAATTTCTCCTGGAGGCCCTTTGCTTCCTCTAACGCCATATTTTCCACCTGCTGCTTCTCCAAGGCGGACAGAAAGGGCAGCTTCTTGTAGCGCACGGGCCCAGCAAGGTGGCCCTGGAGAACATGTCTACCTCCGGGGTCTCCTGGTAGGTCCTGGCCAGGTGGTTGGCGATGACCTCCTTTGCCATGCTCACCTCCTTGGAAACCGTTTCCTTGTTGCTGAGCGTCATGCTGATGGTGAGATGCTTGGAGGCCGATAGCATCTCAGTCACTTGCTCAAAGGGCTTGAGGGGATCCCCCAGTCCCTGGATGGTGGACGCATCCAGCATCAGGTGGTGCATGTTACTGTCTTCCCTGAGTATGACTGCCATGGGCGAACAGCTGCGCCTTCAGGCCCTGCTGCAGGACTAGGGACACACCCGCCCCAAGAAAACACGGCTGCTCAGCTGCAAACAATTGGGCTTCCTCTGCTGCTTCTGCTTCTCAGACAGCATGTACCTGGCCACGGTGCACGGTGGGAAATATGCCACCAGGCGGCGGCACCGCGCCAGCAGCGCGACCAGCTTGGGCAGCTGAAATGCCTGCCGCATGCCTGCGTGGAACCTGCGCGGGAGACAGCGCACATGGACCGGGATGTCCAGCAGTGAGCACCCCTTGACCACGTCCTTCCCGCAGTTCGTGGTGGCCCCGGACATTTTGGCACCCATGCTCCACTGGATGAACGCCTCATATATAGAACGCAGGTGATGGTCATCGCAGAGTTCCCGTCCAGCACCTCGAAGATCTTCAGGCACCAGTACCTGCAGCCTGCAGACAGAGAATAGGCCTTGCTCTTGGCGCGTGGCTAGGACGGGAGCTTGAGGTCTTTGAGGTCCGTGGTGAAGTTGTCCGGGTGTTTACCCTCCAACGTCTACCGGGCCGCCGGCTACCTCTCTTTCACGACCACCTGGCTCCAATAAGCCCCCGCGACAGCAATGCAGCAGCTGCACCAGGTAACCTGCGCGCCCACTGCATCCATGTGTGGGATGGCTGCACCTCAAAGGTAACCTGGCTGCAGAGCCTCCACCGCTTCTGCACTGCCTGCCTGGGACTCTGGAGACACTTTGGTTCCCACAAATGGGAAGGCCATCTACTGACATCTGGAGGGCAGCCTATCCACAAAGAATAATCCTGTCCCAATGTCAAGAGTGCTGAGTTTGCCGAGACCGGTTTGGCTCAGTGGATAGAGCGTCGGCCTGCAGACTGAAAGGTCCCGGGTTCGATTCCGGTCAAGGGCATGTATCCTGGTTGCGGGCACATCTCCACTGTGGGGCGTGCAGGAGGCAGCTGATCGATGTCTCTCTCTCATCCATGTTTCTGACTTTCTCTCTCTCTCCCTTCCTCTCTGTAAAAAATCAATAAAAATATATTTAAAAAAAAAAAGAGTGCTGAGTTTGGGAAACATGCTCTAGAGCCTAAAAATCTCTAAAATCTAGAATTTACTGTGGAAATCATTTACATTTCAGCCGTAGGTGAGAAACTGGTTTTCAGTGTCTGGACTCACCTATAATCTCTATCCAGCCAACTGAGTTCAGCATGTCAAAGGCACCAACATGAAGCTGCTCTCTTTTAGTTGGAAGGAAAATCCAGTCAAGGCCACCAGGCGGGGTCTGCCCTTAGCACAGCCTAAATCAGTAAATACAAAAACAGAAGGTAAGTGGGTGGCCTAAGGGGTGGGGCAGTTCCAGAAAGCAACCTCCATTCTAGTCAGAGTCCAGTCTGTGGGACAGATAGTGGACAAGTCAGGGAAACAGTCTCTCCTGCACACTAAGGGAAATGAATTTCTGGTTTTTGATTTGTTTTTCTAAGATACTTTTACTGATTTCAGAAAGGAAGGGAGAGGAAGAGAGAGATAGAAACATCAATGACGAGGGAGAATCATGGATAGGCTTACTCCTGCACGCCCCCCACTGGGGATCCAGTTCACAACCCAGCCATGTGACCTTGACCATCATCAAACCTGGGATCCTTTGGACCTTGGGCCCATGCTCTAACCACTGAGCCAAAGTAGCTAGGGTGAATCCTGCTTTTTTTTTTTTAATATATTTTATTGATTTTCATAGAGAGGAAGGGAGTGGGACAGAGTTAGAAACATCAATGAGAGAGAGACATTGATCAGCTGCCTCCTGCATGCCCCACACTGGAGATGTGCCCTCAAGCAAGGTACATGCCCCCAACTGGAACTGAACCTGGGACCTTTCAATCCACAGACCGACGCTCTATCCACTGAGCCAAACCAGTCTCGGCTGAATCCTGCTTTTAATGGAGGTGAGCAAAAAAACAATGGCATGTGTATTTTCATTAATAGGAGGAAATCACCTTAAAGCTTGTGTAAATCTTTGAAATTCATCCTCTATTTCAGGGCTTTATTGTAAACTCCTAATGAAATGATTCTCAGTGTGAAATATTGTGGATGAAAAATGCCCCTTGTTTTTCTTCTTTACGAAGGTATGTGTGAATTTTTTATGGTGTGGCATTCTATATCATTCAGTGTTTTTATGGTGTGGCATTTTATATCATTCAGAGTGGTTTCCCATGTAGAAAAGTGAAAATTCAACATTAAAAAACAAAGCTGTGTAATAATGATAATTAATCATAGGAAAGTATGGTGTATACAAACTTTATCCTTGTTTTAAATAAAAAATGAATGGGAAAGTTATAAAATAATTACACACTAGGAAACTACCTTAGGTCACTGCCTGCATATCCTGCTCTACTTCAGTGCCCTTTCCTACTCCACTTACCCTCAAGTAACACATTTTGATCACTTCTCTGTCTTCCTGTTAACATAAAAACATTCAAATCTGGAAAGAATTTTTGTGAGTTTATTTGAACCAAACAGGAAGCAGAACCTTAACAAATTGAGATAATGCTCAGGAGAATGGCGATTACATCTATATTTATACAGTAAGCAGGAATCCAATCAGCAGCCCTTCCTAAGCAAGCAAAGGAAAGGATATAGGTGGGTTACATGAAATCCATTGGTGATAGACTAGAGGCAGGAGAAAGCAAAGTGGGGAAACCTCTGGGATTAGATAAAAAATGATAGACACATAGTTAGGCGGGTGCAGGAACAATTAACAAATGATAACAATGAAGTAATTTGTGCTATCTGTCCTGGTGCCCAAGTACATTAGGTTGTGCCCCAAAGGGTCCAGAAAAAGAGAAGTTATAAGTTACCTAGACATTTCAGGGGTATGTTATCATAGATGCAAAAAGACACATAGGCTCAGTGAAGGTAAAGGTTGACCTTATCAGTGAAGATAGGATGTAACTAGGATGTAACCCACCATAACTGCTTTTAGTTAAAGTTTAGTTTGAGGCCATCCTTTGTGATTATTTTAGGTCTCTGAGTTTGTAAGACTGCCTTGCAGGCCTTTCCTGATCTTGTCAGATGAGTATGTGGCCCCTTTCGTCCACACTGTTAAATGTTTCTTAAAATCAGGCCAGTGTGAACAGTGTGAATTCCTTTTCTTGTGTTTGTTCTTATGAAGAGGGGTCAGAATTTGACTACTTAAAATTAAGCCTCTCCCCTCCCTTTCCCTACTTCTTATCTGTCAGGCTGATGAGAAGCTGAAGGCTCCTGCTCTGGGAGCTGCTGCTGGCTGGGAGCCTCTCCCGAGCTGTGCTGTCCTGTGCTAAGGATCTTGAGTTAAGAATTTAGGTATTTCCCTGTTATGGACACAGGAATTGAAAATAAGAATGAATGGTGTACTTATTAAAGTGGTTCTGGGTCCCACTGACTAGAGTAGCTCACTTGATTGGGTGTCCTCCCCTGTGCAGAAAGGTAGCTGATTGGATTCCTGGTCAAGGCACAAGCCAGGGTTGCAGGCTGGATCCCTGGTGGTGAGTGTGTGGGAGGCAGCTGATCCATGAATGTTTACTTCTGAGGTTGAGGTTTCTCTCTCTCCCTTCTTCTCTGTCTAAAAATCTATTATAAAGAAAAACTTTTAAAGGTTCCTGGGTTAACGTCTTGGCTGAACCCTTTGGTGTGTTTAGCCTGAAGGTGTGCCTGAGGCTAGAGTCATCCCATTAGGAGGGTGTCTAAGGAAAGTTCAAGGATGAGTGTTCCCTGTGAATGAGTGGAACCTATCAGGTGGTCACTCTTTCAAGAACAGTTATGTCAGACAAAAAGAGAGAAAGGAAAGAGAGGGGGACATGCAGCCCCCAGCGCATAGGCTGATGCCTCCCTCCTAATACTAGAGGCCTCACTGAGACCCTTGGGTGCCTCTTCTGCTGTGCACCTGCCTCTCCAGCAACACTGATCCTGACCCTCCAGGCTCTTGGGGACAACACCCAGGCCCTCACTGTGGCACAGCAAACTGGACTTAAGCCCAAGGTCCTTAAATCCTACACAGCAGCCATTTCCATGGGGGAGCCCTCTGACTCTAATGACACTGATCTGACAACATCTGGAGAAAAAGTGTATGGATACTAGGGTAGAGAAGACCCCCAGTCCCTCAAAGGTTGCCCATGGATGTAAAATACAAAACAGTGAAGGACAGAAGAGAAAGACAAAATAAAGAGGGTATTGAAAAAGGTGAAAGTGACCCAAAAGGAAATCCAAAACATATTAAAAGTATTTACTTAACAAAGAAGGGCATTCCTTGGCTTTTGAACCTCAAAAATGTAAGTTTTGAATTCATGTTACCATCTCTTGTAACACAGTAATTCAGAAACGTTGAGCCAATCCCTTAATGCTTGGTAAAATTATAGTTATACCTGGGATCTCAGTAAATTTAAGCAAGTTGCCCATGATCTCAGGGGACTTACTGATTATTTCATACTAGGGGCCAGGTACACAAAATTTGTGCTCAGATAGGGTCCCTAGGCCTGGCTGGCAATCAGGGCTGATCCAGACCTTCTGGCTGCTGGCCAGGGCCTCCCATCCCTGGTTGCCAATTGGGGCCTTTCTTGGGTCTGCACTACGCCTGGTGGTCAGGACACGTCATAGCGGGTGATCAAACTCCTGGTGGAACTCCAAAGGGGACACTTTGCATATTACCCACATATATATGACAAATGGTGTACTTTGCTTTAACCTTCAGAAGTCTGCCCTTTCTCAGTCATAGCATCCATTGTCCTAATATTCCATAGTGAGTAACACAGCTCTGAAACAGCAATGCATGAATTTAAATTACATTAAGTCTTCACCACTTTCTAATTGGTTTTCCTAATTAATTTAGTTAATATGACACAGAGTAAATTAAAAAGGGCCTTCAGGGATTGAATACTCTTTAAAAAATTAGCCTTGCCCAGCCTGTGTGGCTCAGTGGTTGAGGGTCAATATATGAACCATGAGGTCACAGTTCAATTCCAGATCAGGGCACATGCCCGGGTACTGGGCTCTATCCCCAGTGTGAAGTGTGCAGGAGTCAGCTGATCAATGATTCTCTCTCTTCCTCCTCCTGTCTAAAATCAATAAAAATATATTTAAAAAAAAAAAGAAGAAATTGACCTGGCTGGTTTTGCTAAGCAATTAGAGAGCATCAATCCCTATATGGAAGGGTCCCAGGTTCCATTCCCAGTTAAGAACATCTGCCTGAGTTGCAGGTTCCCTTCTCTCTTCTGCATGTAAGAAGCAACCAGTTAACATGTCTCTCTCACATCAATGATTCTCTCTCTGCTCCTGCTCCCCAAACTTTTCTTTCACTCCTTAAAAAAGAAATGGAAAGAATATATACTAAGATGAGGATTAACAAAAGAAAACTTACAGAATCTTTTTAGGAACAAATGATTATTCCCAGTGCTTGTCCTTTGAACACCTGAATTTGATCTGATCTTAAACCAGGAAAGAATGAATGACACCTCACAGTGGATTACCAACACCTTGAGGCTATGGTCTCACCAAATAAACTCCTATTCCCAGCCCCCAGCTTTATGGAAATTACTGACTCTGTTCACTCCCCAACTGGCACATATCTGCTACCACAGATTTAGGTAAGTCTGTTTTGTTCAATGTCTATGACCACAGTCTCAGCTGTAGTTAGCCTGCACCTTACCTGATTGCTTTCAAGGAAGCTCAACGTTACAGAGCTCTCCATGTAAAATGTTTCCAGACAATTCCTTCTTAAGAAGCTAAGGTTCACTCTAAGCAAATCATGCAGGTAGTTTTAGTAACAGATAAGGATATAAGTAGTATAAGTACTAATTATATTTTAAGGAGAGTCCCAGTGCATGAAATTTGTGCAGCAGTAGGATTTCTAGTTCTGGCCACTGATCAGGGCCAATTCGGCTTCCTGCCTCCCTCCCCACCTCCTCCTTCATTTACTAACTGGGATTCATCACCACAAGGCTTTCCCCCTCCCCTACTCCAAGCTTTTCATCTCTCTTCTGCTGCACTTCCTCCTTCCCTTCCTCAGCACCTGGATGGTCACCCACCATGTTCAGCCCCATGCCATTGTGGTCAGCACACATCATAGCAAGTGATGAAACTCCCATCCTCCCAGTCCAACTCCTGAGGAGACACTTTGTATAATAGCCTTTATATATATATATATAAAGGGTGAATTCGAATTTGGCTAAAATAATTATCTTTAACTGAGGATAATTATAATGATAACAAGAATAAATTAAAACATGCATATATTTTATGTTAGAATGAGATACAGTAGCAAGTTCAATGAAATCAGATTTATATGAAATCAAAACATTCTTCTTGACTTCTGGTTCTCTGCCTCCCTGGCCAGCCTGTCTTCCCTCAAAGCCGCAGCCAGTCTCTCTCTTGCTTTCTTCACTCTGAAATTCTGTCTCTGGATGTCTCCACGATTGACCAGTTGCCTGCCCAGAAGCTCTGGGCCACAAAGATCTGCTCCTGGGATCATCTTTGCCCAGTGTAACAACTGTGCTGCGCTGGGCTGGGGGCTGCTGTTTAGAGACCCAGAAGCAGCAGGGCCCTGGGATTCACCCCTCTTTCCTGGTGCACTTATTCTCATCACATTTGTCACATCAAAAGTATTTATAAGTTCCCCTTCACTGCTGCAGGCCTGGAGTCCCTGCAGTCTCCTGTAGGCACTCATCTGCTGGGGCTTCTGCAAGGTCTTCTCCTGTTCCCTGCGCTTGACCACATTGTCAGGATGGGCAGTTATCTTGGTGACTGCCCTTTTAAAAATGCAGCTGGTGGGCCTCATTGGATGTTCAATCCTTTCCCGACGTCTCCTCTTGCTCATGGCGAAAACGAATTGTCTCTTCTTCGCTAAATTTTGGGGAATCATATTTCTCTGGAGCTTTCCCTTTGAAAACAAAATGCAATGTAAAGTTTGAGTAAAGTGGGAGATAAAGACTTCCATTGCATTTGGACCCTCCACCCACCTCTCTTTCTCGAGAAGTGTGTCTGTTCATCACAGTCATCTGAAAAGTTGTTCAAACTCAGTTTAGTGGACCTCAACCCAAGTAGACTGGGGCAAGGCCAAGAATTTATGTTTCCCAGTGTTCCCAGATGCTGATGCTGCGAGCACAGGCACCGCACATTAACAGCCAGATCCTGGGACATCACGCTGCTATGAGCCAAGAACAGAAGAATCAAGGTCATTATCCTGTTTCAATTCCAGAACAGACTTTCAGCTTTGTGGGACACTCCTCTCCCCTTGCACCAACTTCCTCTGAAGATGGTTCTCTTTCCATCTTTGTCAATGTCTACTCCACAGATGCTGATATCCTCTGATGGTGGATTAGAGTCTAATGACTTCACTGGGTTAGACTTTCAACCCCCAATACCCATGTTCACTTGCACACTGTAGTCCCTTCTTTACTCAGATATTCTTTGGTTCATATGAAGAGTAAACCCTCAATTTTTGGACCATGATTTAACAGAGTTAGCATTTAATGGACAAAATTCCAAGTCCATATATCATACATGAATATTTAACACCCTGTTCATTTTAAAATGCTTTTCGCCAAGATTTGCTTATAATTATATCAACAGGTTATATTTCATTATTAATTCAGTTACTTTCCATTATTGACTTGAGTGGAAGGTGGAGAATGAAAGGAAATTAACTCCCCTCCATCTTGTCCTATAGGGCTGGGCCCCCTGCCTAAACCCCCTCCCTTTTCTGGGAGGGGCCACAGGTGTGCCAGCAATGTCCTAGCTTCCCAGACCACCACCCAAATGGACCAATGAAGCTCCAGGAACACAGCGAGAGTCCTAATTATGCTAAACCACAGAAAGACCCTAATTCAAATGACTAATCTCTGTAACCCTCATCACTTTCCTAAGGCCTTCCAATTATCCTACCCCATATAACTCATTGTTCCCGCCCGGCTCTTGCTCTTGACTCACTGCTGCACCAGAAAAAGGCTGAAAGCCAAACCTGGGTTTGAATAAAGACTCTTTGCTTTTGCATCGGAAAAGGCTCCTTAGTGGTTGATTATTAGGGACCCCAAACTCTGGGCATAACAGAGGGTAAGTGAGATAGAAACATCAATATGATAGAGAATCATTGACTGGCTGCCTCCTACATGCCTCACACTAGGGATCAAACCCAAAACCCAGGCATATGTCCCAAATAGGAATTGAACCTTGACCTCTTGGTTCATAGATGCTCAACTACTGAGCTATGCAGACTGAGCCAGTTATTTTTAAAAAATTTCAGCGAATAGGCCAAAGGTTGGAAAAACCACTGTAGCAATTTTACTAACATAAATCAGTATGACATGTCTACAAGTATAGTTTTCATATTTAAATCCAAAAGTCACTGCTGGTCAACGGTCTTCAGAGAATGATTAGCATGTGATCACACTCTATCATGGGAAATAATTGGGTTAGTGTCCCCTGGACTGACTTTCTGTCTCAATTTTAATGCCTGCAGTCCAGTGCTTAGTGTGACATTCATTTACTAGATCTATTCAGCATTTATTTATAAAACTGCTATAATATAATAGAAAAGTTTTCTGTGAAAGTTAACATTTATAAATATTTAATTTTAATTACACAAATGGTTCTACATTGGTGAAAACAGGAGGGGTTATTTGTCAAATGTTTCTTTTTAAAAAAAAACCACAAATTAAATATATTTTATTCATTCCAGAGCGGACAGGAGAAGGAGAGATAGACACATCAATGATGAGAATCATTCATTGTCTGCCTTCTGCTTGCCCCTATTGGTGATGAAGCCCAAAACCTGGGCATGTGTCTTTGACGGGAATTGAATCTGGGACCCTTCATTCCACAGGCCAATACCCTATCCATTGAGCCAAACTGGCTAGGGTCAAATGTTTTTTTTTTTTTTAAAAACATGTTTTTGTTCATATCAGAGAGGAAGAAAGAGAGAGTTAGAAACACCAATGATGAGAGAGTAATTGATCAGCTGCCTCTTGCACACCTTCTATGGTGGATCCCTGAGCCTACAGTGTGGGCATGTGCCTGACTGGGATTCCAACTGTGATCTCCTGGTTCATGGGTCAATGCTCAGCCACTGAGCAACATTGTCCCACGCTTATTTGTAAATTTTTTAACCTACACATTGGGAAAGCCTACTTTATTAGAGAACAGACTTTCAGCTTTGTGGGACACTCCTCTCCCCTTGCCCAAATTAATCTGTTACCTTGAGGTTTTATTGTAACTCAGAAATACCATCTTTTCATCAGTTTCCTGTTTTGCACAAAGACCTCCACTGTAAAAACCCGCCTAACCCTCCTTCTTTCCTCTTACTCTTCCTTGCTAATCTTTGCTCTTTAATCTGACTTAACACAAGCAATGCTTCTTAGTAGTAAGTTTTGCTCTCACATTTTTTCTACATCCACACCCTTTCTGGGCCATCCCATTCATTCCTTGGGCTGCAAAAAGTATTAACAAAGTAGATATGCCCATGGAATCAGTGTATTCTGCCTTCAACCCTGAGGCTCAGATAGCCATCTGCCTACTCAATCCATTGTCAGTATCTGGGACTCAACTCACAGAGACCAGGGGTCATACTCAGTTCTCCAAGTAAGTCAGCACTAACTCAGGGTTCCCTAAAGTCACTTTCTGGTGCTAATATCATGTGTAAACCAGTGCCTTTCCGGACTCTCTGCAATCCTACTAGACTAATGTATGTCTGATATGGTGTTAGGTATAAGTGATTTGAGAAACAAGCAGACCAGGACAAAGACCAAGAGGAGAGGAGGGATGGAGGATGAGAGGTTAGGAGGGATAAAGAAAGAAAAGAACTACAATTATTAATGCCAAAGAGATTAAGGAAAAACTAACTGCTGACATATCTGATTACAGAACTGATTTTTTAAATTTTTTTTAATCCTCATGTGAGGATATTTTTTCATTGAGTTTTAGACAGAGTGGGAGAGGAGAAGACATGAGAGAAATAAATATGTGAGAGAAACAAATCAGTGGTTGCCACCAGCATGAACCCTGACCAGGGCCCGGGCCAGGTAGGAGCTGCAACCAAAGTATGTGCCCTGGAAGGTAATTGAACTACCTTTGATGAGAATCAAACCCAGGATCCTTGGGTCCACAGGCTGATGCTCTATCTTTTAAGCCAAACCAGCATGGGCTTTCCCAGAGAGGTGTACAATTTAAACAGTGCAGGGTCAAACATGACTTCCAGTTTCTACTGAGATGGATGTTAGTTAAAAACAAAGGAAAGCCCGGCCAGTGTGGCTCAATGGTGGTTGAGCATCCACCTATGAACCAGGAGGGCATGGTTTGATTCCCCAGTCAGAGCATATACCCATTCCCAGTGTGGGACATGTAGGAGGCAGCTGTTCAATGACCCTCTCTCTTCTCATTAGGGTTTCTCTCCTCTCTTCCTGTCTGAAATTAATATATATATAGTTAAAAAAATAGTCAAAGCTCATTTGGCTCAGTTAATAGAGCATCGCCTTGCGGGTTGAAAGGTCCTAGGCTCAATTCTGGTCAAGGGCTCGTACCTTGGTTGCGGGCACATCCCTAATAGGGAGTATGCAGGAGGCAGCTGATTGATGTTTATCTCTCATCGATGTTTCTAACTCTCTATCTCTCTCCCTTCCTCTCTGTAAAAAATTAATAAAATATATTTTAAAAAATAGCAACAAATAATACAAAGCAAAACTTCCCTGGCTAATGTGGCTCAGTTGCTGGCATGGTCTTATACACCAAAGTTTGTGGGTTCCATTCCTGGTGAGGACATCTGTCTTGGTTGTGGATTCAATCTTGCAATGGGAGGCAACCAATTGATCTCACCCTGCTCTTCACTCTTACCTTACCCTTTCCTCTCCTCTTTCTCTCTCAAGAAAAAACAAAAACAGCCGAAATCGGTTTGGCTCATTGGATAGAGCGTCAGCCTGCGGACTGAAGGGTCCCAGATTCGATTCCGGTCAAGGGCATGTATCCTGGTTGTGAACACATCCCCAGTGGGGGGCGTGCAGGAGGCGGCTGATTGGTATCTCTCATTGATGTTTCTAGCTCTCTATCCCTCTCCCTTTCTCTCTATTAAAAAAAAAATCAATGAAATATATTTAAAAAGGAAAAAAAGAAGAAAACAAAAACAACCAACCGGTAAAACACAAAGCCAAGACAAAACAAAAACATTGGGCCTAATGACCCAGAAAGCTTTATGTACTAAAAAGTACAAGACTTTGAATATTACTTAGCAAACATTAACACCTAAGAAATGGTGTTGAGGAAGACACTTTCTACTAATTCCCCAAGGTTCCACAAAACGAAAAGTATACAATGGACTGTGGCTGCTGACAGAGAATCTGTACTCACCAGAGAAGGCTGGTTTGTGTCCATGATTGACCCAGGCTCCCCCATGGCTGCTGAGCTGTGCGGGTCACTCCTGATATGCAGACAGCCTGTGGCTTGCTCCAAACTGCAGTGGCTTTCTCCTCTGAGTCCCCTTTTATGGAGGAAGGGAGTGGATAATCTGATCAGTAGGTAATCCTGTCTCATTTCCACCTTGTTCCTTCATCTTTATACAGAAACACAAAAAGATGGGATTATTGACACTGTTCCGGTTTTCAGAAAGCATTGTACTTGTGGATTGGGTGGTATTTGCAGTTCCTATCAACATTTGAATGATTTTATGACCCACTATGGCTACATTCCATAGGAACAGAATGGACCTGGCTGGTATCGCTCAATGGTTGAGAGTCAACCTAGGATCCAGGAGGTCATGGTTGGATTTCCAGTCAGGGCACGTGCCTGGGTTTCAGGCTCAATCCCCAGTGGGAGACATGTGGGGATGGAGCAGGAGGCAGTGGCCAATCAATGATTCTCTCTTTTCACTGCTGTTTCTATCTCTCACTCCCACTCCTTTCTTCTCTGAAATTCATAAAAATACATTTAAAAAACTAATAAAATAATTCTTATGTGTCTAAAAAGAAAAAGAACAGGAATGAAAGTTTCTATGCACAAAAATTTCCATGCAGTTTATATCTTAATAGAAAAGCATAGAGACTGTGTAAATGTTTAAGAGAATATCCAAAACACTTATTAATAATTATAATACATGACACAGCCATTGGTAGTAAACAAATAGCATTGGTAGTAAACTACTTTTACCCAAGGGTTAGAGCACCAGCTTTGGGCTGAGGATGGAGGGTTCTAATCCACTTAAGAGCACACACCTGGATAGCAGGGTTGATCTTTAGCCACTGTAGGTGTTGTGCTGGAGGCAACCAATCAAGGTGTCTTTCTTATATTGATGTTTTCTCTCTCTCTCTCTCTCTCTCTCTCTCTCTCTCTCTCCCCCTCCCTTCTACTCTCTCTTAACAAAAAATAAATGAAAAAATATATAGCCTCGGGTGAAGATTAACATCAACAGCAAAAAAGTAAACTAATATTCTGTACATTTGCCTTTTACCTAATTATTGATAAATTTGATATTATTCAACCATCTTACTCTTTTCTTCCCTTTGACCTCATTAGATAATATTTCTTTACTTTCTACTTCACTGACATTGATTTAACTATTTTATTCCACTATTTTCTCTATTAACTTGTTGCAATCATGTACAAATTTTTGTGTAATTACATTAATGATTAAATAATGTATCCTTTATTTAACATACTATACTATAATTAATTACTTTTCCCATCACCTCCAGTCTAAAACCTTAGAACTCTTTCAAGTCTATTTTTAAGCTTCCTGACTTTTGCATTACTGTTGTCATGCATTT
Source organism: Lasiurus cinereus (assembly GCA_011751065.1). Taxonomy (NCBI): domain Eukaryota; kingdom Metazoa; phylum Chordata; class Mammalia; order Chiroptera; family Vespertilionidae; genus Lasiurus; species Lasiurus cinereus. Next base: position 3,448,851 of record JAAGEH010000343.1, on the reverse strand, counting down.
TAATCGTACTTATATTTTCATCTTCATGATAGATTTCAAGAATTGCTTCATAGAACTAAATTGATTTTTATTTACTTATAAGTTCTCTTTTTCTTCCCTCTTCATTTCTTCTTGCATTCCTGGTTATTAATCTGGGATTATTCTCTTTTGAACTTAATAACTCACTTGAGTATTTTTTTCTAATTAAAGGTGGCTAACAAGTATTGGCACTTTAAGTGTTCCTTAAGGTATCTTTATTTTGGGCAATATTGTTCCTGGATATAGAATTCTGATTTGATGTGAGAGTTCTTTTAACATTTACAAAATGGTACTCTCTTGATGTCTATCTTTTATGTTTAGGCCATATTCTTTTTTTATTTATTTAATAAATATTCATTGTTCAGATTATTACATTTGTTCCTCTTTTTTCCTTCCATAGCTCCCCTCCACCTCGATCCCACCCCTCCCTTTGCCTTAACCTCCCCTCCATTGTCCTCATCCATAGGTGTATGATTTTTGTCCAGTCTCTTCCTGCCGCTCTTCACCTCTTTCCCCCTGAGAATTGTCAGTCCACTACCTTTCTATGTCCTTGATTCTATTATATTCACCAGTTTATTCTGTTCATCAGATTTTTAATTCACTTGATTTTTAGATTCTCTTGTTGATAGATATGCATTTGTTGTTCATAATTTTTTATCTTTTACCTTTTTCTTCTTCCTCTTTTTAAAGAGTACCTTTCAGCATTTCATATAATACTGGTTTGGAGTTGATGAAATCCTTTAGCTTTTTCTTATCTGTGAAGCTCTTTATCTGCCCTTCAATTCTGAATGATGGCTTTGCTGGGTAGAGTAATCATGGTTATAGGTTCTTGCTATTCATCACTTTGAATATTACTTGCCATTCCCTTCTGGCCTGCATAGATTCTGTCAAGAAATCAGCTGACAATTGTATGGGTGGTCTCTTGCAGATAATTAACTGTTTTTCTCTTGCTGCTTTTAATATTCTCTCTTTGTCTTTTGCTCTTGGTATTTTAACTATGATGTGTCTTGGTGTGGCCCTCTTTGCATTACTTTTATTTGGGGTTCTGTGTGCTTCCTGGACTTGTAAGTCTATTTCTTTCACCAGGTATGGGAAGTTCTCAGTCATTATTTCTTCAAATAGGTTTTCAGTATCTTGCTCTCTCTCTTCTTCTGGCACCCCCATAATTCTGATGTTGGTATACTTGAAGTTGTCCCAGAGGCTCCTTACACTATCTGCACATTTTTGGATTCTTCCTTCCTTTTACTTTTCCAGTTGAGTGTTTTCTGCTTCTTTGTATTTCAAATTTTTGACTTGATTTTTTGCGTTCCTCTAGTTTGCTGTTAGGTCTTTGTATAATATTTTTTATTTCAGTCAGTGTATGTTTAATTTCTAGTTGGTGCTTTTTCACCTCCAGTTGGTCCTTTTTTATCTCCTATTGGGTCTCACTAAATTTTTCCATCTTTTCTAGGAAATTCTTAAAAAACTTATAATGGTGGTTTTGAACTCTATATCCAGTCATTTGTTTTCCTCCATTTCTTTCGTTTGTGATCTGTTCCTTTGTCTCCATTTTGCTATGTCAGGAGAACTTCTGTGCTGGAGTCAGCCTTATGATACAAGACTTGCAAAATTACAAAAGCCTCTCTGTTGATCTTTGATGGGGTGAAATCTCAGCGCTGAGCAGACAGCCTTGGCTTCCGGTCAGTCCCACCCTACATGTCCCCTGAGTCTCAAGTGTTCCTGGGTAATTGCTGCAGCCTTCTCTATGCGCATAAGCATGCCTCCAGACCTCTGTCTTTCCAGTTCCTGTGCATGCCAGGGACCCATATGAATCTGGGTCTCCAGGGTCTCCCCTGAAACTTGGGTTCAGTGCAGTCAGAAGTAAAATTCAGGGCAGTTGGGAGGTTCGATCTTCCTCCCGCTAGAAAAAGCCAGTGTGCACTGGTGTGTATGCCTCCAAACCTCTGCCTTTTCATGCCCCCCCTACGTTTCAGTGCACTCCTCCCTTTTTACGACAGTCCAGACTCCCCCCATATGAGTCTCGCCCAAGTGGGGTTCAGTGCAGTCGGATATGAGGTTCATTGGAGTTGGGAGTTTCCATCTCCCTCCCACTAGAGGAAGCCAGCCAGGCTCTCCACCACCCCATTATCTCCATGAACATGTCTCCATACCACAGCTTTTTGCAGCTCTTCTGAGTCTCCTTGAGCCCCTCTCTTTCCTTCTAGTTGTAGAATTTCCACTCAGCCAGCTTTCCTGTGGTTCTGGATGATGTTTGTTCTGCCTTTTAGTTGTAGTTTTGAAATTGTTGTTTGAGGCAGCAGTTTAGGTGTTCACCTATGGCGCCATATGGTTCCCTAGACCATATTCTTGCTTATTTGGGCTCTGTATTCTCCAATATCTTAAAAAATATATTTATATTTCTTTATTAATTTCAGAGAGGAAGGGATAAGGATAGAGAGAGAAACATCAATGATGAGAAAGAATCATTAATCAGCTGCCTCCTTCAAACTCCCTTCTGGGGATCAAACCAGCAACCAGGGCAGGTGCCTTTAACCAGAATCAAACCTGGGACTCTTCAGTCTGAAGGCCAAACTCTATCCATTGAGAGAAACTGGCTAAGGCTCCAATATCTTTTACAATCACTTCAGGTTCTTTTATATATATGTAATATATACATATGTATATATGTATATATTACATTCAATATTAGTTTATAATAGTTTCAGGTATATTACATAGTGGTTAGACATTTATATAATTTAATAAGTGACCCTCTTTATATGTCTAGTACCAACCTGGCACCATATATAGTTATTACAATATTATTGGCTCTATTTCCTATGCTGTACTTTACAACTATGACTGCTTAATAGCTACTAATTTGAATTTTTAATTTATTCTCCTTTTTAAGCAAGTCCCCTCCTAACAAGCAGCCATCAATTTGTATTCTGTATCTATAAGTCTGTTTCCATTGTTGTTTTTTAAATATATTATTGATTTCAGAGAGGAGAGAAGAGGGAGGGAGAGTTAGAATCATCAATGGTGAGAGAATATCATTAATCAGCTGGCCGCCTCCTGCATGTCCCACACCAGGGATGGAGCCCACAACCATGTATGTTACCTGAGCAGGAATGGAACCATGACCTTCTGGTTCATAACTCAATGCTCAACCACTGAACCACACCATCTGAATGTTGTTGTTCATTTATGTAGTTCTCTATCTTTCACATATCAGTGAAAACATATGATATTTGTCTTTCTCTGTCTGACTTATTTCACTGAGCATAATACTATTCAGCTCCCTGGGAATTGTCACTAATGCACAGGCTAGGGCATGGCTTAGCCACTCTGGGAATAGCAGCCAGCAGGCATTTATACTGTTGCAGGGAAGGCAGGGATGGGTGAGTGGATGTGAGGAGATTAAACAAAGAACTTGTATAACTCAGAGACACACACCATAGTGTGGTGAGGGCCTGGGACATGGGGCAGGATGGGGGCTAGAAGTGCTCAATTATAGGAAAAAGGGGACATCTATAATACTTTCAACAATAAAGATCGAAAACCCCCCCAAATGCTGCAGAAAGTCACGCCACAGGATAACAACAAATTACCCGCAATGCAGTGTGATCACCCGTTAGTCATTTCCAGAATATTGTTTTCCAGCAGGGACTCTTTGCTTTAAATATGTAGACTATAGTTGTAGGTATGTAATACTTAATCATGTAATTACTACAGTGGTTTTTGTTATTAATTCACTGTTATTTTAAACAAATTTTGCTAAACTTTGTTTAAAATAACAGTGAATTAATAACAAAACATAACTTGTTGATTTAATTGTAAGCAAATCTTGATTGAAAGCGTTTTAAAACGAACAGGGTGTTAATTTTCATATGTGACATATGGACCAGAAAGTTTGTCCATTAAATCTGAAGTCCATTAAATTGAGGTCCATTAAACCTAGGACTTACTAGTACTGTGCACAAACTAAAACACTTGGCCTGAGATGCCACGACCAGTTGCACCGCCCACTGTGTCAACCCCAGTCCCTCCATGCCCAGTTCTCAGCACAGCCAGGGAGACCAGGACCCCAGGAAGCAACAGGCGTTGCTGGAGGAGCAGAGGGTGCTGAGAAGCAGAGGTGCCACCCTGGGCAGTGATGCCTGTCTTCTCAGCTCTGCCCACCAAAGCACACATGAGGGACAGACCTGGGTCAGTGACAGGGGCCCTGGTTCCCTCTGACCCAGGAGAGGGGCTTGGATCACAGGCATCCCTGTCATGGGTCAGAGTCCCTCCATCCCTGCCTGAGCCCTGTTTCCTCCCTTGGGGCTGAGCTGTTCCCTAGGGCCAGCCTGCAGCTGCTGTTTCCTCCAACACAGCACCGGGCCAGCCCCTCCTTAGGCAATCTGCTCCCCTTTCCTCCTCCTCCCCTCCATGTCTGATAGTGTCTGGAAACACTTTAGTTCCCACAAATAGCGAGGGCAAGGGCAGTCTACTGACATCTGGAGGGCAGTGGCCAGCGCATCTCCACCACAAAGAATATCCTGTCCCAACGTCAAGAGTGCTAAACTTGGGAAACCTGCTCTAGGGCCTTAAATCTCTAGTCTTGAATTTACTATGGAAATCACTTACAACTCAGCCTTTAGTGATAAGCCTTTTTTTTTTTTTAAGTATTTTATTGATTTTTTTTACAGAGAGGAAGGGAGAGGGATAGAGTTAGAAACATTGATTAGAGGGAAACATCGATCAGCTGTCTCCTGCACACCCCCGACTGGGATGTGCCTGCAACCAAGGTACATGCCCTTGACCGGAATTGAATCCGGGACCTTTCAGTCTGCAGGCTGACGCTCTATCCACTGAGTCAAACCGATAAACCTGTTTTCAGTCAGTCATATACAATCTCTATCCAGCCAACTGAGTTCTTCAAGTCAAATGCACCAGCAGGAAGCTGCTTGCTTCTTCTTGGCCAGAGAATTCAATCAAGGTAACCAGGGGTCTGCCCTCAGTACAACCTAAATCAGAACATACAAAACCAGAAGGTGAATGGGTGGTCTTTCTATCCAACAACTGTATTCCCCCCTGGGAAGAGCCTCAAAAGCAATCTTTGTTCCCTTTTTCTCCAGACGAAAATGCATCTCAGGAGCTCGAATCTGTATTGAAACCAGCCACCTGGTCCATTTGTCTCCAGTGACCTGTGGATTTCTGGGTGAGCAGGTGAGGGCCACGTGTGGACTGTAGCCATAGGTGCTGGCAGTCTTCCTGGTGCAGAGAACAGCTTCCCTTGTGCTGAGGTCAGAAACACAAGGGTCACTTGTGGGAAACTTGTTGTGCTTGATAGCCATTTTGTAGTAAGCGCCAGCCACATTAGCAATAACCTCGGGCTAGGTTTCTATTACCCCAAACCCTATCTCTTTCCCTATCTCCCGAAAGCCAGGCGTTTCGCCTTAGGGCTAGGAATTTTTCGCTCACTTCCTCATTTCCCCTTCTCCCCATAAATACCTCGATCTACTGTTGAATAAACGAGACTTGATCAGAACTTTGTCTTGTCTCCATTCCTTGTGTCTCTTGTCCCTTTCATCCCCACTCCCCCTCTAGGGTCCTCGTTGACTTAACCCGCGGGTCGGGACAAGTGGCGCCCAATGTGGCTCGAGAACGGGGGATCCAGTGAGGGACGCTGTCTGGAGAGCCGGCACAAAAAGGAGAAGACAGAGGATAAGTTGACGCAGGAACCTGCTGTGTTTTCTACACCTCGGTGAGTAGACAGCGATTATGGGTCAAGAAATGAGTCAGCATGAGATTATGGATCAAGAAATGAGTCAGCATGAGATGTTTGTTAATGGACTTAGAAAAGCTTTAAAGGCACAAGGAGTAAAGGTTAAAATTAAACAGTTATGTGATTTTTTGTATTATATTCAAGATATGTGTCCTTGGTTCCCTATTGAAGGAACTATTGATAGTAAGAGATGGAAAAGGGTTGGAGATGTCCTTAGAGATTTTTATGAAAGATTTGGGCCTGAAAAGGTTCCTATAACTGCCTTTTCATACTGGAATTTAATCGATGAGGTCATATCACAGAGGCATCGGGATTCTATAGTTGCTAATGTTTGAAAAGGGAAAAAAAATCCTTCAAATAGAGAAAGAGGATTTAAAAGAACAGCAGAAATTATGAATTTTTGGTAATGCTGATGCAGGCACGGAATTTGTAAAACAATTGGCCTTTGAAAATGCTAATGCTGCTTGCCAAGTGGCCCTTCGGCCCTATAAGAAAAAGACTGATTTATCAGGCTACATCCGCCTTTGCTCTGATATCGGAGTCCCTTATCAGCAGGGCCTCGCCATGGCTGCTGCCGTGCAAGGATATCTCCTTGGAATACTCCTATCTTTGTCATTAAAAAGAAGTCAGGTAGATGGCATTTGTTACAAGACTTAAGGGCAGTAAATAAAACAATGGTGCTAATGGGAGCCCTACAGCCTGGACTCCCCTCTCCTATTGCTATACCCTTAGGACATTTTAACGTAATCATAGACTTAAAAGATTGCTTTTTTACCATTCCTCTACACCCTGAGGACCAAAAGAGCTTTGCCTTCAGCCTACACGCTATCAATTTTAGATCTCCTATGAAAAGGTTTCAATGGCGTGTTCTCCCACAAGGTATGGCTAATAGTCCCACCTTATGTCAATCTTTTGTTGCTCTTGCAATACAAGCAGTAAGAGATCATTGGCCAGAAATGTATATTATTCATTACCTGGATGATATTTTAATAGCTGGGAAGGATGGTGGTGAGGTCTTGAGATGTTATAATGAGTTAAAAAATGCTTTACAAGATAAAGGATTAGAGATCGCCCCTGATAAAGTCCAATTAACAGATCCATATACATATCTTGGCTTTCAAATGAAAGGACCTCAGGTCTCCTCTCAGAAGTTAGAATTAAGATTAGACAAGCTCAAAACTTTAAACGATTTTCAAAAACTCCTCGGAGATATCAACTGGCTAATGTCCTATCTAAAGCTTAGTAAAAGTGATTTAAAACCTCTTTACGATATTCTACACGGGGATGCTAATCCTACATCTCCCCGTGAGCTGACACCGGAAGGAAGACTAGCCATACATATAGTAGAACAAGCCATTCGCTCACAAACTGTTACATTTATAGACTATGATAAACCTTTGAAATTCATCATTTGCAAAACAGCTCTTTCACCAACCGCTGTTTTTGGCAAACAGCCCCCCTAATGTGGGCTCATCTGCCTGCTACACCTAAAAAGGTCATTGGGCCATATTTTCAAGCAGTATCTGATCTTATAATCCTAGGCAGGGAACAAGGGAAAAGATATTTTGGTAAAGAACCAGATTTTATCATACAGCCTTATACCAAAGAACAAGTTAATTGGCTCATGCAGACTACTGAATTCTGGCCTATTGCCTTAGCTTCTTATACTGGCATCCTAGATAATCATTATCCACCAGACAAACTTATTGATTTTGCTAATAAACATGAATTAGTATTCCCTAAAATCACCACATTTACCCCCTTAAATAATGCCTTGTTGGTGTTTACTGATGGCTCTTCTACAGGTATAGCTGCTTATACTTACCAGGACAAGGTGGTACAATTTACCACAAACAGCTCCTCCGCCCAATTACCAGAATTACATGCTGTTATTTCGGTCCTATCAGCATTTCCTAATCAGTCTCTTAATATCTACACAGATAGCGCTTACATCGCACACTCTGTACTCTTATTAGAAACTGCTGGCCAAATTAAGGGCGTCTCTAATACTGGAGACTTATTTAGACAGCTACAGGTGCTTATCACAAAAAGAACGCACCCCTTTTTTATAGGGCATTTACATGCTCACTCTGGGCTTCCTGGTCCTCTAGCGGAAGGAAATCAGAAAGCAGATCTGGCCACTCGCCCACAAGCTCATACTTCTGCATTACTTGCTATCAATGCTGATGACTCTTCCCTAAAAATTGCTCAAGCACAGAAAAGTCATCAGTTACACCATCTCAATGCACAGACTCTCCGGCTTATGCATAATATTACTAGGGAACAAGCCAGACAAATTGTCAAAGATTGCCCTTCTTGTGTCATACATCTCCCAGTATTACATCTCGGAGTCAACCCTAGGGGGTTAGTACCTAATGCATTATGGCAAATGGATGTTACCCATATCTCTGAATTTGGTAACCTCAAATATGTACATGTAACTATAGATACTTTTAGCGGTTTTATTCATGCTTCCCTCCAAACCGGTGAAGCCACTAAACATGTAATTAGCCATATGTTAACTGCCTTCGCAGTCTTAGGATTTCCACAGCAATTAAAAACTGATAATGGCCCAGGCTATACCAGCTCAGCCTTTTCTCAATTCTGTAAGCGCCTCAATATCCATCATACAACAGGTATTCCTTATAATCCCCAAGGTCAAGGAATCGTTGAAAGGGTACATCTCTCTTTAAAACTCACAATAGATAAAATAAAAAAGGGGGAATGGTACCCCATGAAGGGGTCACCCAGAAATATATTATCTCATTCCTTATTTATTCTCAATTTTTTAAATTTGGATGCAAATGGACAATCAGCAGCCACTCGCTTTTGGCATACAGAAACTCAGAGACAATTTGCTTCAGTACTATGGAAGGATCCTTTGACTAACTCCTGGCATGGCCCAGATCCAGTTCTTATCTGGGGCCGAGGATCAGTATGCATTTACTCTAAGGAAATGAAATCTGCAAGGTGGCTACCAGAACGCTTAGTTAAACAAATCAGTCAAACTCAAGAAGTTGAGGATAACTCCAGGGATGAAAACTTGCCCTGAGAATATTTCCTCTATTAGTAGTATTAGGAGTTTCTGGAGCTTTAGCTACAGGAACAGCAGGACTAGGAGTTGCCGTTCATTCATATACTAAACTCTCTAATCAGCTGATTGATGATGTTCAGGCCTTATCCAGTACTATTAATGATATTCAAGATCAGATAGACTCCTTAGCGGAGGTAGTCCTCCAGAATAGAAGAGGATTAGATTTATTGACAGCAGAACAGGGAGGGATCTGTTTGGCTCTACAGGAACGCTGCTGCTTTTATGCAAATCGGGCATTGTTCGTGATAAGATAAAGAAGCTACAAGAAGACCTAATAAGAAGAGAACTATTTGACAACCCCTTGTGGATCGGGCTAAATGGAATATTACCCTACCTCCTTCCCTTATTAGGACCTCTGCTTGGCATACTAATAATCCTATCGCTAGGACCTTTTCTTTTTAATAAATTGATGGCTTTTATTAAGCAACAAGTGGATGCCGTTAAGATGCAATCTATACAGGTCCCTTATCATAAACTTGAGATGGCCAAAAAGGAAAGTTGCAAACTCCTTGAAAAGGAGAAATATAACATTCTATAGAGTAATTGAGGTAATTACTCTAATATTCAAGGAATATGATGACATTCATAGAGTAATTGAGGAATTACTCTAATAGCAAACTTTCCACCTTGGTGCGCTGGGCTGGTTAGCCAGAGACGGGCAACTGGAACTTATACGGGACACCGACCACCGCCTAAGCCAGGAACTGGGCCTTATGCCGCCCTGCTTTCCAATGACGGGTAAGGTGGGTTGGTAGCGTATGGTAGTTCCTGACCTAAGACAGGCACAGTCCCCTCAAGGATATTCGGCCTTTCAAAGTTTAAAGAAAAGGGAGACCTGTGGGAAACTTGTTGTGCTTGATAGCCATTTTGTAGTAAGCGCCAGCCACATTAGCACTAACCTCGGGCTAGGTTTCTATTACCCCAAACCCTGTCTCTTTCCCTATCTCCCAAAAGCCAGGCGTTTCGCCTTAGGGCTAGGAATTTTCGCTAACTTCCTCATTTCTCCTCCCCATAAATATCCCGATCTATTGTTGAATAAACGAGACTTGATCAGAACTTTGTCTTGTCTCCATTCCTTGTGTCTCTTGTCCCTTTCATCCCCACTCCCCCTCTAGGGTCCTCGTTGACTTAACCCGCGGGTCGGGACAGTCACTAAGACTTTCAAGTTAAAAATCAAATCACTTGATTTGCTTATAAAATATTTGAATGTCTAAACTTTTCATTAATTTTTGTATTTGGTTGGGAACTAAGATATGTGTTTACAATTCAAGGCACAGAGGACATTGGTGTGGGCAAAGTTGTAGTGGAGTGAAGAATGACTACAAATGGTAGAGAAATGTATACCCTTTTTCAACCAAAACTGCCATCTTCTAGTAATTTGCCAAAATGACTAACACAAAGGACAAGAGGAGAGGCACTGGCTGTATGTTCTCCAGGTCTTTGACAAAACATGGAATTGTTTCTTTGGCCACATACATGCGAATCTACCAGAAAGGTGATATTGTGGACATAAAGAGAATGGGCGCTGTTTAAAAAGGAATGCCCAGCCCTTGCTGGTTTGTCTCAGTGGATAGAGCACTGGCCTGCAGACTGAAGGGTCCCAGGTTCGATTCTGACCAAGGACACATGCCTGGGTTTCAGCTTGATCCCCCAGTAGGTGGCATGTCGAAGGCAGCCAATCAATGATTCTCTCTCATCATTGATGTTTCTATCACTCTCTCCCTCTTCCTTCCTCTCTAAAAAAAAATGCCCACAAATGTTATCATGGGCAAAACTGAATGAGTTGACAGTGTCACCCAGAGTATGGTGGGCATTATTGTAAACAAACAAGTTAAAGGCAAGATTCTTGCCAAGAGAATTAATGTAACATGAACTTTTTGGACCAGAAAGTTTGTCCGTTAAACCTGAAGTTCATTAAATCTTTAAGAATTCTTTAAAAAGATATTAGCTGGTAAGAGCATGTAATTAATAACTTCAAAATGCAGTGGGTATTTAATTTAATTTAATTTTAATTTAATTTAATTTTATCTTTTTGGTATTAATTTTAAAACTTGCCTTTAACATTTATGTAAAATGTTTTTCATACTCATTCAATAGAAATTTATGTGGCCAGTGGGTAAAGCTAGCAATAAGACCAATGGTCCACGATGTGTTAAGTATTCTAAGAGTCCAGTTAGCTTCCTGAAACGTGTGAAGGAAAATTATCAGAAAAAGAAGAAAGTCAAAGAGAAAGGTACCTGGGTTCAACTGAAGCACCAACCTGCTCTACCCGGAGAAGCACAGTTTATGAGAACCAACGGAAAGGAGTCTAAGCTACCGGAACCCATTCTCCATAAATTCATGGCCTAGGTGTAAACAAACAAACAAACAAACCAACCTCTGTACTGTTAAGAAAAATAAAGAAGTGTAGCAATATATTGGGTTATATCATTAATAGATACCATCTGCATAACAATACTGCCACCAAAAATGGCAAAAGGCAATAGAACTTGATTAGGAGGAAATGCTGAGATGTCCAAAATTAAATCAGAGTGGCTGGAAAGTGAGAAAGACAGACAGAACTGCTGGCCTATTAATAGCTGTAAGCCCCTCAACAAACACAACAGATCAGAAATTGGCAGGCTCCTGCTCCATCCTTTTTTTTTTTTTTGTTAATTATTTTTTAATTCTCACCAGAGGATATTTTTCCATTGATTTTTAGAGAGCGTTGAAAAGAGAGGGAAAGACTAAGAAACATCGATTGGTTGCTTCCTGACACACACCCAGACCAAATCCTGGACAGGAGGGAGCCTGTAACTGAGCTATGTACCCTTGACTGGAATCGAGCCTGGGACCCTTTGGTCCGCAGGCCGATGCTCTATCCATTGAGCCAAACTGGCTAGGGCTCCTGCTCCTATTCTTGGTGATTGATTGCTGACAGCTTTAGGACCTCATTCTCCCTCTCCTTGCGTCCCTCTCCTCTGTACACGGTGTTAAGAAAGCCTTAGTGTGCCCTCTTGTGGTAGCAAATGATTGAATCCTCACAAGTTTCTGCCCTTGGGTGTGAACTTGCACACTAGCTCACCCTGTAACCTCCTAACACAACATGCCCATGCACCATGTTTTCTCCCACAGGCTACTTAATGCCCTCCTGAAAGGCTGCCCTGCTCTCTGCAGACACTTCCATTGTGACAGTGACAAAGCCTTTCGTGCCCTGCAGGTGGTGTGTGCTGTCATCAGCTGAGGCTTGAGCTATTGTTCCATTACTCCCCTGGGAGCTTGGAAATGACAAAAGAAGGGAGAGCAGTCCCTAGAGAGGCTGGTCAGGAAACACTTCCTCCTGGTTGGAGAATGAATGTCATAAGCTCCTTTGGAAGAAATCACTACTGCAACCTTTACATATGTTATAATCATGAGCAAGTTTGTTATCACACCATTGTGGACGTCTGGACATCAAAGCACTCCCTTGCAATCTAAGCTCTGGCCCTTGCTCTGTGTCAGCAGGGTCCCAGATAGACTGCTATGGTCGTGCTGGAAAGAGCTCTTCTGGTCTATTATTACCTCAGCGTGTGTGCCTATGTGTGTCCAGAAGCAGCCTGAGGCCCATGAGTGTAGGGGTTGGTGGAGTAAGTTGCTATGGCTTCTGTGGATAAAAGAGGCCACATGCTGACTTGACAAACTCAGAGGAGGCCTGCATGGCAATCCTGCAAACTCAGAGACCTAAAGAAACTACAAAGGATAGTCTGAAATTAAACTTTAACTAAACACAGTTATGGTGGGCAGTTATATCGTAGGCCAGTATCTTCAATGACAAGATCAACCTTTATCTTTTTGCATCTATGATAACATACTTTTGAAGTGTCTGGGTAACTTTAACTTCCTTTTTTTCTGGAGCCCCTAAGGCACAACCAAATGTGGTAGGTGCCAGGTCAGATGCCACAAATTCCTTCCTTGTTATCAAGTTAATTGTTCCTGTACCCACCTAAGTATGTGTCCATCATTTCACTTTTTATCCAATCCCAGGGGTTTTCCCACCTTTGCTTTATCCCACCTTCTTAATCTATCAACAATGAATTTCATGTAACCCACCCCTGACCCTCCTTTGATGGCAATGTACAAATACAAATGTAACCCGCCATTCTCCGGAGCATTATCTGAATTCATTGAGGTTCTGCTTCCTGGCATATGTTGACAGTTTGGCTCAAATAAACTCACAAAAATTCTTTACAGGTTTTAGTTTTTTATTTTTACCTTTATACTTCTTTCTTTTCTCTGAGTTTTAAGTTCCCAATAAACTTCTAACCCATCAAATCAGACAAAGAGAAAAGGGCCTTTTCTTCTATAAGCAGAACCCGGAACTGCTGATGTCTGCAATATGCTTATAAGGAAACAGTGGGTTCCTTTGATCAGTTTGTTGGTACATTTTATTCTAATTCCATTTCATGGTTAGTCAGAGTAGTATAAAATTTTTATTCCCTGTTATAATTAGGGATATTATGGCCATTTGTATTTCAAATATAAATTTAAGACAAGTTTAATTAAACTATAATGCAAAAGCTGATTTGAATGAAATTTCCTTTCAGTATAAAACTGTACACTCAAGCCCTAACCAGTTTGGCTCAGTGAATAGAGTGTCGGCCTGCAGACTGAAGGGTCCCAGGTTTGATTCTGGTCAAGGGCATGTACCTTGGTTGGGCACACATCCCCAGTAGGGGGTGTGCAGGAGGCAGCTGATGGATGTTTCTCTCTCATCAATGTTTCTAACTCTCTATCCCTCTCCCTTACTCTCTGTAAAAAAAAAAAAAAAAAAAAAAAAAAAATCAATAAAATATATTAAAAAAAATGTACACTCAAAAATATAATGAACACATCTGACACCTGTAGTTAGACTGAGAAGAGTTTTTGTTCTCAGGCTGGGAATGGGAAGGAGGGGTTTGAATTTCTCATCAGAGGTAAATACTCTGAGATTCTTTCTTTTAAGAACCATTGGAGTGGTGTTGGGAAAGGGATGGGTGGAAAGCTCAATGACTGAAAGTATCAAAGGTTAAAACGTGCACCTGAGACTTGTATAATTTTGTTAACCAGTGTCACACCAAGTATTTCAATAAAAAAAAGGGGGGGGGAGTTTAAATAAAAAACATAAATAAGTAAATAAAAATTATGAAAAAGAAATACAATTAATCCAGACTCTTTTAAAGATAATACCTGACTTTTCAGTGTCTGTGTTTCTAAACAAAGGTCACAACAGTTCCACGAGTGGCCTCACAGCCTCACTCCAAGCCCTTGATCCCTAGAGGACTTAAGACACATTTCTTCCAATAATAGGGCCTGACCCCTCTTGTCTGTTCTGCTCGTCCTGCAACAGGTGCCCTCGAGTTCACAAAGAGCTGGGTGACAACAACTTAGGAAGTCCCAAGTCAGGAAAAAGCTGAATTTATTTAAAAGCACTGGGTGCCCAACAGGGTAGCCTGTTTCCCAGAAGCCTGTATTTGCCCTCAGTTGTCATTCAGGAGCGTAGCCTTGTGAACTGCCCAATCAGGGGCGTGACTGGGGCAGGTGGGTGGGACAACGCACTCGGAAGTCGTGGGCCTTCCTAGTAACCTCAGGAATGCAGAGGGGCTGGGTAGCTCGCGCGCCAAAGTGTTTGGTGGGTGTGCCGCATCCTCTGTTCCCTGTGATCTGCAGCGGAGGTAGCAGTTGTAGGCCGGACTCGGGGAGACCCAGGGCACCTAGAAATGGCGAGTGTGCGCGCGGGTGCAGAGACGCGGTTTCGAGGCCGGACTTTCCCAGGTCACTGGGGAGTCTGCGGATTCCAGTCCCTTAGGAGCACCTCTCGGACCTCAGTCCCTTCTGGCTCGTGACGTGGGGCCTGGGGCAGCCGCGGGTCCCCCGGACGTCCTATTCCGTCACCGCGGTGACTTAGGTCCAGGAGTCTGTCTGGGCGGCTCTGCGCCCCCAGCACCCTTTCCCCGCTAGGTGCAGTGACCCTGGGGAGTCCTCAGGGGACCGCCGTGACTCGGTCTGCAGGGTTTGTGCGAGGAAGCACCTGTGGTCTGAGGGGAGCGGGGCGGGCTCCCCAGTTTTTCCTCTTCCCCCAAGGGGACAGGTTTTCTCCCGAGTTTTCCAAAAGTGTGGGAAGCAGGGTCTCAGATCCAGGACTCTGTGCCCCTAGCCTGTCTCTTTCCGAGACTCGCAGCAAGTCCCTAAATTTTCAGTTCCCTCTTTCTCTCCTCTAGTCATCGCATCGTTGTCAACTATTTGCATTTCAAATAGACCCAATATTTTTATTGTTTATTCTTTTTCCACAGAGTCACTGGTGTTTTTGGGTTTGTCTAAAATTTTGAGTGTGACTATTTTGTAAGAGACGAAAGGCAAGAATAACCACAAGGAACTTCTTTCTATGAAATCCCCGGCCGCTCCCCCTGCATCTTCCCGGGGCACAGGCATCCTTTGGGAATTCCCTTGGGAGGAGTTGGCTGTTTGGAAATTTTCCTGGGTGAACTCTGCTGTCAGCAAGGATCTTCCCTGGATTTCTCACCTTGAAAATAACTTGAAAGACCATAAAATACTTCCAAAAGTGCAAAAAAAAAAAAAAAGGCGAATTTTAGGAAAAAAATACTGTGATTACATTTTATTTTTGTATCTTTCACTCTTTCTTCTGCAGGGCATGTGCAGTAAATGCGTGAGATCTGGTTTTTACTCTTGTGGGGTTTCCAATCAAATTGCATGGTTTAGACTTGCAGAGCAGTTGTGTTCAAATATGATCAGTTACTTACAAACCAGTTTCTTTTTCTAGAAATGTAAGTAACTGACATCTTTCTACTGAAAGGAATAGGTATTTGGGTTTTTTTTTAGTTGAACTAGGAAAATACCCTTACAATTTTCTTCTGTTCTTCCCATATAAATGCTGTATTTAAGTGATTTTGCTGGATCATTCAAACTCTGGGTTTGTGTCATTTAGGAATCTTTACACCGAGAGAAGTTACAGTCCTGGAAAGTGGGGATGGGTTCCAAGAATGGAGTTGGGAGTGGAGATATCCTTTCTGAGGTGTGCTTGTGGTCTCTAAGGCCAGGCCATTTTTAGATCTTATGTATGAGCTTTCCATTCACAGTGCAGTTGACCTCAAGTCTAATTTATGCATATTGAGAAAATCTATGTAAAAGTTGGGGTTTCAGCTTCTAGACAGAAGGTTTATGAATCGGGGGTGCATTTGGTCAGAACTTAAACTGACCAAATGTCTGAGTTTCCTCAGTGTGAGAATGGAAGGCTGGGGAGGAAGTACCTCCATGCGTACCGAGAGGGAAGAGGATGTGTGGAGCTTCCAGAATTCAATTCTGGGTCTGCTCAGGTGTCCTTCCCATCCATGCTTAGGGCCTGACCCATCTAGGGGTTCTGTCTCAGTCAGACCCATCTAGATCCCATGTTTGTTTGCGATTATGTTCACCTTACTGAATGTGGGTTTCCTTTTGAACTGTCTTGATTCTATAATTTGTTTTTTCTCTTGTTGTTGGGTTTTTCTCTTCAATGAATATTGCAGTCCTTTGATTCTAGTTTACATTAACACCTAGGCTTTTAATATTTAAGGTGATTGAGAGATACCGTGTAATGCAAGATAATTGTGAAACCAAATTGAATTTTGTCTCCACTCAGGCCAGAGAACTTAAAGATGTCAGATGAATGATTTTAAGTTCTCAGGTGCTCTTTCCAAATTTAGGTCAGTTTTGTATGTGTTTCCCTAAAGTACTTTGACATGTAAAAGGCTATACTATTCTTAAGGTAAATTAACTGCTGTTTTAATAGATGTGAAGGAAAAAGAAAGTAATTTCAATTTTCATATGTTTGAGAAACACATCAAAGCATGTGTAAGCCTATGTAAATACTTGAAACTTACAGGATATTTCAGATTGCAAACACCTAATGTATTATATTGACTAATTTCTTTCATATACCCTTATTATGAAATTAGAGGCCCAGTGCATGAAATTTTGCAACTGGTGGGGGAGGGGAGGAGAAGAAGAAGGACATCTCTCAGCCCAACCTGCGCCCTCTCGCAATCTGGGACCCCTCCTGGGATGTCCGTCCGCTGGCTTAGGCCCAGCAGGGAATGGGCCTAAGCCAGCAGGCAGACATCCCTCTCCTAGTTCAGGAGCCCTCACTCCTTACTGCCCGCCTGCTCTCTGCTCCTTACCGCTCAGCTCCCTGCTCCTTAGCACTGCTGCAGAGGTGGGAAAGGTTCCTGCCACTGCCGCTGCATTAGCCAGCTGTGAACCCAGCTTCTGTCTGAGTGGTGTTCCTCCTGTGGGAGCACACTGACCATCAGGGAGCAGCTTCTGTGTTGAGTGTCTGCCCCATCGTGGTCAGTGTGCATCATAGTGATTGGTAATTCTAGTTGTTCTGTGTAATGGTTGCTTAGGCTTTTATTATATAGATTAGAAGCATGGTGCACAGGAAGGAAGGTGTCCCTCAGCCCAGCCTGCACCCTCTCTAATCTGGGACTCCTCAAGGGATGTCCAACGGCCAGTTTAGGCCTGATCGAGGCAGTTGGACATCTCTTTCACAATCCAGGACTGCTGGCTCCCAACTGCTCGCCTGCCTGCCTTCCTGATTACCTCTAACTGCTTCTGCCTGCCAACTTGATCACCCCCTAACCACTCCCCTACTAGCCTGATTGATGCCTAACTGCTCCCCTGCCAGCCTGTTTGCCCCTAACTGCCTTCCCCTGCAGGCCCATTCGCCCTCAACTTTCCTCCTCTGCAGGCCTGGTCACCCCTAACTGCCCTCCTCTGAAGGCTTGATTGCCTCCTACTGCCCTTCCTTGCAGGCCTGGTCCCTCCCAACTACCCTTCCCTGCTGGCCATCTTCTGGCAACCATCTTGTGTCCACATAGGGGCAGGATCTTTGACCACAGAGGGACAGCCATCTTGTGTGCTGGAGTGACAGTCAATTTGCATATTACTCTTTTATTAGATAGGATAGAGGTCTGGTGCATGGGTGGGGACTAGCTGGTTTGGCCTGAAAAGTATCCTGGATCACAGTGGAGTTCCCTTGGGGCCTGGGCCGGCCTGGGCGAGGGGCCTGTGGAGATTTGCAGCCTGGCCACGCCTCCCAGTGACCCAAGCTGAAGCCCTGGTATCTGGGATTTATTTATCTTCTATAATTGAAACTTTGAAGCCTGGAGTGGAGCTAAGCCTTCTGCTTGCTCAATGGTCACAGCCATTTTGGTTGGGATTTATTTATCTTCTGTTATTGAAACTTTGTAGCCTTGACTGAAGGCCTGGGCCTGCCAGGGTATATGGAAAGCTTGGCTTACTCCATTGCCTGGGAAACCCAAGCCTCCTACTCTCTCCATGGCTGCAGCCATCTTGGTTGGAGTTAATTTTCATACTTGCTCCTGATTGGCTGGTAGGTGTGGCTTGTGGGTATAGTGGAGTGATAGTTAATTTGCATATTACTCTTTTATTAGATAGGATACTAGAGGCCTGGTACTCTCAGCCTAGCCTGCACCCTCTCCAAAATGGACATCCCTCTCACAATCCAGGACTACTGGCTCCTAATCGCTTACCTGCCTGCCTGCCTGGTTGCCCCTAACTGCCCCTCCCCCCTGCCAACCTGATCACCCCTAACTAACCCCCTGCCAGCCTGGTCATCCCTAACTGCCCATCCCTGCTGGCCTGGTCACCCCTAACTGCTTCCCCTGCTGGCCTGGTCACCCTTACTGCCCCCTTGCTCCCCACTGGCCTGGTTGCCTCCAAATGCCCCCTCTGCTGGCCTGGTTGTTCCTAATTGCTCTCCCTGTCGGCCTGGTTGCCTCCAACTGCTCCCTGCTCCCCGCCTCCCCTTCCCTCTCCCCCCTGCCCACTGACCTGGTCACCCCATGCAGCCTGCTGTTAAATTGTTTGGTCTCCCCTCACTAACCCCCTTGCTGGCCTGGTCATAGGCAGCCATTTGTGAGGGTATGAGGATTTATTTGCATATTACCTCTTTATTATATAGAGTAGAGAAAACTGTCATAATGTTTTTTGTCCTTTTATTTGGAAAGGGATTTATAAATTTTTATGTTCTGATTCTTATATAATTTAGTGTTTAAATCTTAGAGTCGTTTGTTATATTGAAAATATTAAGTTAAATTTAAAAAACAGTATTTTGTTAATAATTGATCATAGGTAAATGTGGTATGTATAAATTTCTCTATTTAAAATAAATGATGCATAGGAAGGTGGAAAAAATTAAAAAATATATATTTTATTGATTTTTTACAGAGAGAAAGGGAGAGGGAGTGAGAGAGAGTTAGAAATATTGATGAGAGAGAAATGTCAATCAGCTGCCTCCTGCACACCTTCTACTGGGGATGTTCCTGCAACCAAGGAACATACCCTTGACCGGAGTCAAACTTGTGATCCTTGAGTCCACAGGCCGATGCTCTATCCACTGAGACAAACCAGTCAGGGCAGGAAAAATTTTAAGTGATTGTTAACAGGTAGGTAGTCATCAGGGATGAATTATAATGGGTCTGTCTTCATCTGTTCTTAGTTTTTTTTCTTTTATATATACCAGTTTTTAAAAATTTTTATATATACCAGTTTATAAGTTTACTGAAAAATTGATCAGAGTACAGAGAGTGCCTACATCAGCCCTGTGCAACCATAGAGTTTGCACTATTTTTCCCATGTTGAATTACTGTGGTGCAGTTGTTATAATTGCTTTGCCAATATTCATGCATTAAAATGCATAGTTTACATTACCGTTGACTCTTGTTGTTATGGGATCTATGATTTTGAGGAAATGTAAAATGTGTATTCATAATTTATATGTCATATACTGTAGTTTTATTTACCAGAAATCTTCTGTGTTCCATCTACTTGATCATTTTTCCCTCCAATCTCTAAATTTTTTAAACTCAGAGGCCTTTTAATTGGCTCATGTTTTTTTGTGTGTGTCCCTGATTGTCATTTACTTAGAATTAAAATTTCATAACACACAAGATGACCCCCATGTGGTCAAAAGATCCTGCCCCCATGTGGACACAAGATGGCTGCCACAAGATGGCCAGCAGGGGAGGGCAGTTGTAAGGGACCAGGCCTGCAAGAGAGGGCAGTTGGGGGTGATCAAGCCAGCAGGCAGAAGCAGTTAGGGGCTATCAGTAAGGCGGGCAGGCAAGCAGTTGGGAGCCAACAGTCCTGGATTGTGAGAGGAATGTCCGACTGCCCGTTTAGGCCTAATTCGGAATTAGGCCTAAACGGGCAGTCGGACATTCCTTGAGGGATCCCAGATTGGAGAGGGTGTAGGCTGGGCTGAGGGACACCCCTCCCCTGTGCAAGAATTTTGTGCAATGGGCCTCTAGTTTATAATGAATGATAAGGGGTTGTTGAATGCTCCAGCCAGTTGTGGACTCACGTATTTCTTCACATTCTATCAGCTCTTGCCTTAGGTTATGTGGTTTGACTTATATGGTTCGGCATACAAACCTAAAAGATTGCTATGCCCTCATGGCGACATTATGTAAGGTTCCTCTTTATCTGAGTTTTCCTTGGTTTGAAATATTTATTATCTATAATCCATATATTTGTCCTTTGATTTCTGTTGGCATTTTCTCCCTCCGTTTACCCTTCATCCATCTGTATCTTCATATTTAAAGTATGTTTCTTATGGCCAACATGACAGTGTGGTTTTTAAAAATTTGATATTTCTGTATTGTTCAATTGTATTGAGACCATTGATGATTAAAATGGTTACTGGTGCATTTGGATTATTTATAGCTCTTTTACTGTTTTCTATTTGTTGTTTTTGTTCTTTGTTACTTTTTGTTTTCAACATTTTTCTACCTTCTTTGGTTTTAACTAAGGATTTTACCTCATTGTTTTTTTGTTCTTCCTCTCTAAGCATATCATTCACATGTTAACAAAAAGAAACTCTTTTAGTGGTTTCCCTTTTGTTTTGAGTACATATTTACAATTAACCCATATCTGTCAAATCACACTGTACCACTTCACTGCTTGTGGAGGTACCTCCTATCACAGTATTCCCAGTTCCCCTGTCAATGTTCCTTGTCACATTGTCATTTATTTCCATTATCCATAAGCTTATAATATCAAACACATTATTGCTAATATATTTTTTAAAAAGCATCATGTTTATATGACAAGAAAAAAATTACTTTCATTTCTTTCTTTTCTAACCCTACACCTTCATCCTATCTAATAAAAGAGTAATATGCAAATTGACCATACATCCACTACACCCACAACCGTGCCCACCAGCCAATAAGAGTGATATGCAAATTAACCCAACCAAAATGGCTATGGTCACAGAGAGAGCATGAGGGAGGCTTGGGTTGCCCCTGATGATGGAGGAAGCCAAGCTTTCCCCACACTCTGGCCAGCAGGCCTCCGCTTAAGGCAACAAAGTTTCAATGGCTATGTGAGCAGAAGGCTTGGCTCTGCTCCAGGCTACTAAGTTTCAATTGTAGAAGATAAATAAATCCCAGATACAAGGGCCTCTGCTTGGGTTGCTGGGGTGTGTGGCTGGCCTGCAAACTACCACAGGCCCCTCATCCAGGCCACCTCATGCCCCAAGGGAACACCCACCCTGATCCTGGACAACCTTCCGGGCCAACCAGCTAGCTCCCACCCATGCACCAGGCCTCTATACTATCTAATAAAAGAGTAATATGAAGATTGACCATCACTCCAACACACAAGATGACTGCCCCCATGTGGTCAAAAGATCCTGCCCCCATGTGTACATAAGATGGCCACCACAAGATGGCCAGCAGGGGAGGGCAGTTGGCAGGGGCCAGGCCTTCAAGGGAGGTCAGTGGTGTACAATCAGGCCTGCAGAGGAGGGCAGTTAGGAGTGACCAGGCTGGCAGAGGAGGGAAGTTGAGGGTGACTGGGCCTGCAGGGAAGGGCAGTTGGAGGGGACCCAGGCCTGCAGGAGAGGGAAATTAGAGGTGATGAGGCCCACAAGATAGGGCATTTAGGGGCAAACAGGCTGGCAGAGGAGCAGTTAGATATCAATCAGGACGGCAGGGGAGTGGTTAGGGGGTAATCAAGCTGGCAGGCAGAAGCGGTTAGGGGCAATCAGGAAGGCAGGCAGGGGAGCAGTTGGGAACCAGCAGTCCTGGATTGTGAGAGGGATGTCGGACATCCCTCAAGAGGTCCCAGATTTGAGAGGGAGCAGGCTGGCCTGAAGGATGCCCCCCACTTGTGCATGAATTTTGTGCATCAGGCCTCTAGTTACTTATAGTCTTTTTGATGAACTTTTGAACATTTAATTTAAAGTAGGTATACTAATGACAAATTCTCTCAATTTTTGTGTTTTTTAATTCTCATCCGAGGATGTTTTTCCATTGATTTTTAGAGATAGTGGAAAATAGAGGGAAAGACAGAGAGAAATATAGGCAATCAATCAAACACATTGATTGATTGCCTGCTGCACGAACCCCGACCAGAGCCCAGGCTGGGGAGGAGCTGGCAATCTAGGTACATACCTTTGACTGGAATCAAACCTGGGACCCTTGGGTCTTCATGTTGACACTCTATCCACTGAACCAAATTGACTAGGGGAAATTCCCTCAATTTTTGTCTTAGAAAGTCCTTATTTATTTATTTTTTATGAAAGATCATTTTCCTTGATACAAAATTCTACATATGTTATTTTTTATTTCAAAATGTTTGATATTTTACTATAGGCCCTTATATCTGGGATTTATTTATCTTTCTTTGCACAGTTCTGAAAACAAGTTGAATTTAATTTATCTTTGTTTTTCTATATCTAAGGTCTGTTTTACCCTCTAGTTTCTTTCACTATGTTCTCTTTTTTCTTTGATTTTTTTGGTCTAATTTGAATAGAGTACACTTTTGCATGCATTTTTGGTATTTTTCATGTTTAGTGATTTAGAAATTTCTGTATCTACAGTGTGTTATCTGTCATTAATTTTAGGAAAGTTTGGTGATTATTACTTCAATTTTTTTTCTGTCTTTCCTTTTTTCAGGTATTTTAATCCTCATGTTAAGGAAGTTTGTTATAGTTTTTATGGATATTGTGTTCTGTCATTTTTGTTTTCTATTGTCTTTACATTGGATCTTGTGAAATGGATGTTTTTAGTTCAGGCCTTGTTAAGAACAGAATACTTGGAGCATATCTCAAGATACCATCTGTTCTCTTTCCTGACTTTGGAGATACCATTTTCCCTGTAACCTCAAAGGTCTGTTGGATTTAAGAACAGTAGTTTATTTTACCTTTTTTTTTTTTTTAATGAGATTGAGATTGGCAGCTCTGAAGTTCCTTAAGCATCACACCAGAAGATGGCAGGGCAGTGTCTAGAGTGACTCGTCAGGAAGATTTTTCTCCTGAAATTGGAGAACAGAAATTATGTGTTCTTTTAGGCGGAAGTAGTGTTGAATCTTTGATGTGTTCTGTAGTCATGGCCAAATTCACCATCAGACCATATGGACTTCAATGAACTTCCTTGAATCTGCAGCTCTTAACCTGTTCCTCAAGGGCAATGAGGCCCAGGGTGTCCTGTTAGGATTTAACTGGGAAGAGCTTGCCTGGCCAATTAAAATTTGGTTGGAAGCAACTCTGAGCACACATGTACAGAGATTTATAGAGTAATTTGTTAGGCCTCCTTCTTGTTTCTGACTTTTAAGTTCCAAATAACTCTCCAGCCCCTATAAACTGAACAGAGAGAAGGAAGTACTGAGTCTGTGATAAATATTACACAAGTTACAATGCTTTTCCACAAGCATATTTACACTGAGCCAGCTGCCCCTGATTAGGGTAAAGGCCTGGAGGACTGGAGGACACATGGTTAGCTGGCTTTGTTGGAAGTAATTTTCACAGGCCTCCTGGACTCTCATGTTTGGTGATGGGATGAGAAGGAAAAGCTTTCAATGTTTCACTGTTTTTTTTATTTTTTAAAAATATATTTTATTGATTTTTTACAAAGAGGAAGGGAGAGAGATAGAAAGTCAGAAACATTGATGAGATAGAGACATTGGCCAGCCGCCTCCTGCATGCCCCACAGTGGAGATGTGCCCGCAAGCAAGGTACATGCCCCTGACCGGAATCGAACCTGGGACCTTTCAGTCCGCAAGCCGACACTTTATTCACTGAGCCAAACCGGTTTCCGCTCAGTATGTTTTATTAATTAAAACTCCATGCAGGTTTAACCCTCTGCCTTGTGGATTGCTGCAGATAGTGGGTAATAATAAAACAGATGAAATAATTAATTTTGCAAATTTTAATTCTTAAAGTGATAATATATATTTCATATGTATGGTATTCTTGTTATTACCCAACATGGTCAAGACCCTGTTGTTACAGAAAAATAAGATGTATTGTAACTACAGTAAAATACATAAGTAATTTCCATGTGTTCAAGGTGGTATGAGATGTTTGTAGATGAGAGAATTGTATGTTACCTTCCTATAAATGGAGTCTAGGTGTCCAGTGCTATCAGTTTCACATATCCTACTCTACCTATATTTGGGGTGTTTTAGGACTCAGTGGCCTTTGAGGATGTGGCTCTGAAGTTCACTCTGGAGGAGTGGGCCTTACTGGATTCTTCACAGAAGAAACTCTACAGAGATGTGATGAGGGAAACCTTCAGGAATCTGGCCTCTATAGGTAAGAATGATGACATTCTTTCATTTGTCAATTAGAGAACAAGTGTTTCTTGCTCACCAATATTGTTCTAAGATCTGTAATGTAGAGATGGATAATGGTGGTAAATAATCTAGGCATGGGCATAGCTCATCATGGATCTAGGATGTAAAATAAGTTTTTAAATCATTTTAATTCTTTGGAAACATTTTTCTGGGTCTGCATTTTAGGTAAAAGATGGGAAGAACATGACATTGAAGATCAGTACAAAAACCAGAGGAGAAAATTAAGGTGAGTCACACTCACAATAGAAAGCAGTGTCTTATGTGAGAATTCTAGTGTGTTATGAAATTTTAAAAATAG
Source organism: Lasiurus cinereus (assembly GCA_011751065.1). Lineage (NCBI taxonomy): Eukaryota > Metazoa > Chordata > Mammalia > Chiroptera > Vespertilionidae > Lasiurus > Lasiurus cinereus. The sequence goes on along the minus strand of JAAGEH010000343.1, from coordinate 3,424,041 downwards.
CAAACAAAACAAATAAACCCTGCTTCAAATATATTTCTTTTTAGAAACAAATTTAAAAATACAGTGGTACCTCGAGATATGAGTTTAATTTGTTCCGTAACCTTGAGGCGTGGGAAACTATGAGACGCTCAAGTCGCGGTAAACTGGTGGGTCGTGTGCAGCCGGCTGATCCTCTCAAATGTTGCTCGTATTTCAAAGCAAAAATCGCTCGCTCGATGGATCGTATCTCAAAAATCTCGTATGTCAGGGCACTCGTATCTCAAGGTACCACTGTACTCTCTTTGATGTAATATACATGCTCAAGTGTTTGTAAAATATTCACTTAAAAACAGTATTAATAAATTCTATATATAAATATTATAGTCTGATTATTGTAAGGATGAAGTTTTCTTGGAGAGTATTACATAATTTATTTTCAGACAAGGCAGACTACCTATGCTTAACCTATAAATCAGAATAAATATCATTAATATACTATCATTAATAAAGATATCATTAATAATGTGCTTCTCATTTTTTACAGAAATCCAATGGTAGAGAAACTCTGTGAAAGTAAAGAGGTTAGTCAATATGGAGAAAACTTCAGCCTCATTTCAAATCTCAATCTGAACAAAAAAACCACCACAGTGAAACATGAATGCAGAGTTTGTGGAAAAGTCTTTGTATTTCAGTTATTGCTTAGTAAGCACAACAGATGTCACACTGGACAAAAAACATATGAATTTCAAAAAGATGCAGAGAAGTCATATAAGTATAAAGAATGTGATAAAGCCTTTAGTTATCTAAACTGGTTGGAAAAACATGAAAGAACCCACAATGGAGGTAATTCTTATGAATGTAAAATATGTGGTAAAGTCTTCAGATCTTCCAGAAATGTTAAAGTACACAGAATAACTCATACTGGAGAGAAACCCTGTGAATGTAAAATATGCAGTATAGCATTTAGGTATCTCAGTAATCTTTGAAGACATGGTAGAACTCACACTGGAGAGAAACCCTATGAATGTAAAATATGTGCTAAAGTCTACAGAGACCACTGGTCTTTTCAAATACATGAAAGAGTTCATACTGGAGAGAAGCCCTATGAATGTAAGAAATGTGGTAAAGCCTACATATCTTACAGGTCCTTAAAGAGACACAAAAGTTCTCACACTTCAGAGAAATCTCATAAGTGTAAAATTTGTAGTACAGCATTTTGGTATCCGAGTGAACTTCGAAGACATGAAAGAAGTTACACTGGAGAGAAACCTTATGAATGTAAAATATGTAGCATAGCATTTAGGTATCTCAGTGATCTCCGAATACATGCAAGAACTCACACTGGAAAGAAACCCTATAAATGCAAAATATGTAGCAAAGCATTCACTTATTCCAGTTCACTTCCAAAACATAAAAAAGTACATGCTGGAGAGAAACTCTGTGAATGTAAAAGTGCGGTAAAGCCTATAAACATCACTGTTCCCTAAGACGCCCAGGAAAGTCCTCACACTGGAGAGAAACCCTATGAATGTAAACAATATGGTAAAGTCTATAGATATCACTGTTCCTGAAAAACTCATGAAAGCATTCACACCACAGGGAAGCCCCATAAATGTAAAATACGTAGTGAAGTATTTAGGTATCTCATTTATCTTCGAAGATAGGAAACAACTCACCCTGGAAAGAAACACTTTGAATATAAAGAGTGTGGCATAGCCACAGATATCAAAGTTTTTTATCAGGACACAAAAGGACTCGTACTGGAGAGAAACCCTGTGAATATATGCAATGTGATAAAGCCTATACAGATTCTAGTTCCTTACAAAGGCACCAAAGAGCTCATAGTGGAGAGAGAGAGAGACCCTGTGAATGTAAACAATATGGAAAGGTCTACAGAGATCCCAGTTTGTTTCAAAGACCTGAAAGAGCTCATACTGGTGAGAAACCCTGAGAATATAAGAAAGGTGGAAAACCTTTATTGAGATCACACAACCTTTGAAGACATATAATAGTGCACACTGAAGAAAAATTATAGAAATGTGCAGACTTTGGGAAAGGCCTCAGTTATATTAGATTCTATCAAAAGCATGAAAGGACTCACTAAATAAATATTCTTGAATATATACAGTTTAGGAAAGACTTGAATTGGTCCACATTCTTACATGTGAAAACTCTCATACAAAAATAAACATGTTAACGTGAGAAAGCTTGATACAAATTAATTTATGTATAATGTGCCAGAAAACTTTAAACCTAAGTTATAATTAAGGGTGCAAATATATTGTATTTATTGAACCTCTTTTTGTAGTGTGTCATTGGACTGTGGATTTCTACTAATTACTTTCAGAAATGTATCACGTGAGATAATGAGTTTTCTTTAAACAATAATACATAAGATTGAATGATATAATGTTTTAAAAATTTTCTAAATTTAAACCTTTAAATAAAAAATATTTTTTTGGAGTGGTAAGTGCACAATACAATTTATAGATGATATTTGTAGTACAGTGTACCTGAAACCCATATAATTTTATTAACCACTGTCATCCCAATAAATTCAATAAAAAAAAAGCTGTGTTACATTTACACAATGGAATATTACTCAGACAAAAAAGAAGGAAATCTTATTCTTTGTGACAGCAAGGATGGACCTTGAGAGTATTATAAGTGAAATAAGCCAGTCAGAGAAAGATAATTATCATATGATTTCACTTATATGTGGGAGGTAATGAATAATCTACACTAATAAAAGAGAAACATGTAAATTGACCATCACTCTGCTACACCCACCAGCCAATCAGGAGCAAGTATGCAAATTAGCCCAACAAAGATGGAGGTGGTTGCCCTAACCGGTTTGGCTCAGTGGATAGGCCTGTGGACTAAGGGTCCCAGGTTTGATTCAGGTCAAGGGCTTCTACCTTGGTTGCGGGCACATACCCAGTAGGGAGTGTGCAGGAGGCAGCTGATTGATTTTTTTTTCTCATTGATGTTTATGACTGTCTATCCCGCTCCTTTCCTCTCTGTAAAAAATCAATAAAATATATATTTTTAAAAAGATGGAGGCAGTCATGGGGCTGGAGCTAGCAGGAGGCTTGGGTTGCCCTCAGCAATGGAGGAAGCCAAGCTTCCTGCCTGTCCTGGCCAGCCCTGGCCTCCACTCAAGGCTATAAAGTTTCAATTATAGAGGATAAATAAATTCCAGGCACCTGCTTCCAGCTGGCCCTGGCCTCTGCTCAAGGAGGTGCTGAAAAAAAAAAAAAAAGAAAAAGAAAAAAAGGGGCTGGGAGCCTGGATTGCTGGGGAGTGTGGCCCGCCTGAAAACAGCCATCAACCCCTCACCCAGACTGGCCAGGCACCCCAGTGGGATTCCCATCCTGAAGGGGCTGTGGCTAGCTTGAAAATAGCCTTCAGCCCCTCACCTAGGCTGGGCACGAGTGGGGACTCTCACCCTATGGGGGTATAGCTGACCTACAAACCAACCACAGGCCCCTCGTCCAGGCTGCCCCATGCCCCAAGGGAATCTCCACTCTGATCTGGGACACCCTTAAGGGCAAACCAGCTGGCCCCCACCTGTGAACCAGGCCTCTGTCTATACTAATAAAAGGGTAATATTCTCATTAGACTGTGAGACCTTCCAGGAGACCTTCAGGATGTTCCAGACAAAGCCATGGTGGTGGGGCTGAGGTAGAGGTGGTTAGAGGCCAAAAGGGGAGGGAAGTTGTGGGTGATCAGGCTGGTGGGGGATGGGGCCATTGGGGGTAAGTAGACCAGCAGGGGGGCCAGTTGGGGGCAAGCAGGCCCTCAGTGAGAGTCAGTTGGAGGTGATTAGGACAGTAGGGGGGCAGTTTGGAGTGAGCAGGCCAGTGGGGAGGGAAGGTGGAGGCAAGCAGGCCAGCAGGGAGGGGCAGTTAGAGGTGATCAGGCTGGCAGAGGAGGTAGTTGGGGGTTAGCACACTAGCATGGGGGGCAGTTGGGGGTGATCAGGCTGGGGGCATTTGGGGGTGAGCAGGCCAGCTGGCAGAGTGGTTAGGGGCAATCAGGCAAGCAGGTGAGCTGTTAGGAGCCAGCAGTACTGGATTGCTAGGAATGTCCGACTGCCTGTTTAGGCCCAATCCCTGTAAACTGGCTGTAGGATATCCTTCGAGGGGTCCCAGATTGGAGAGGGTGCAGGCCAGGCTGAGGTACACCTCCCCTCATGCATGAATTTAGTTAATCTAAACTAACAAAATAGGTGGAGACAGACTCATAGATATAGAGAGCACACTGATGGGTGTTGGAGAGGAAGTTATTGCGAGTGGGTGAGAAGGGTGAAGGAATTAAGCAAAGAAAAAAAAAGACTCATGAACACAGAAAACAGTATGGTGATTGCCAGAAGGAAGAGGAATGGGGGAGGTAGAAGAGGTTAAATGAGGAAAAAATGGTGATGGAAGGAGACTTGACTTGGGGTGATAAACACAAAATACAATATACAGATGCTTTATTGTAGAAATGTGTATTTCAAACCTGTATAATTTTATTAATGTCCCCCAATAAATTTGATAAAATAATTCATTTTTATTTTTTATTTAATTTATTTAATTTTGAAATAAATCATTATTGTTCAGATTATTACAATTGTTCTTCTTTTCCCCCCCATAGGTCTCCTCCAGGTGGGTGCCACCCCCCTGCCCTTACCTCCCCCACATTGTCCTCATCCATAGGTATATGATTTTTGTCCAGTCTCTCCCTGCACCCCCCCTCACCTCTTTCCCTATGAGAAATATCAGTCCACTCTCTTTCTATGCCCTTAATTCTATTATATTTACCAGTTTATTCTGTTCATCAGATTTTTAATTCACTTGATTTTTAGATTCACTTGTTGATAGATATGTATTTGTTGTTCATAATTTTTACCCTTACCATTTTCTTCTTCCTCTTAAAGAATACCTTTCAGCATTTCATATAATACTGGTTTGGTTCTGATGAACTCCTTTAGTTTTTTCTTATATGTGAAGCTCTTTAACTTACCTTCAATTCTGAATGATAGCTTTGCTGGGTAGAGTAATCTTGGTTGTAGGTTCTTGCTATTCATCACTTTGAATATTTCTTGCCACTCCCTCTGGCCAGCATAGTTTTTGTTGAGAAATCAGCTGACAATTGAATGGGTGCTTCCTTGCAGGTAATTAACTGTTTTTCTCTTGATGCTTTTAATATTCTCTCTTTGTCTTTTGCTCTTGGTATTTTAATTATGATGTGTCTTGGTGTGGTTCTCTTTATCTCTTTTGTTTGTGGTTCTTGTAAGTCTATTTCTTTCACCAGATGTGGGAAGTGTTCAGTCATTATTTCTTCAAATAGGTTTTCAGTATCTTGCTCTCTCTTCTTCTGGCACGCCCATAATTCTGATATTGGTACGCTTGAAGTTGCCCAAGAGGCTTCTTACACTATCTTCACATCTTTGGATTCTTTTTACTTTTCCAGTTGAGTGTTTTCTGCTTCTTTGTATTTCAAATCTTTGGCTTGATTTCTTTTTCTTTCTTTTTTTTTTTTAACTTTTATTTAGATTTATTTTATGCTGAATTTACTCCTGGTCCATAAGTTTTTGTTTCTTCATTTTCTTCTGAGATATCTTTTTCTTTTGCGCCACCTCCTTTTCTGATTTAGGAACAATCTGCTCCTTTTCAATGAGGATCATCTCAATGTGGCAGGGAGAGCTCATGTATGGGCTAATCCTCCCATGAACTCTGTAGGTTCTATGTCGCATTTTGGGGGCTTTGTTCACCTGAATGTGCTCGATGACCAGAGTCTACATCTAAACTCTTAAGTTCAGCATTGCTCTTGGCATTTTTCAGCATGTGCAGCAAAAATTCAGCACTCCTTTTGGGCCACCGACCCTGTGTCCAGCCCCACTGTTTTGCCTGGGCGCACCTACCAACGCCACCATTATAATGACAGAATGGCATGCACTGCTTCCTTAAGGTGATGTCCTTCAGATACTTGGTGGCTTTTCAAATATGCATGCCCTTGATGGTCTGGGTGGTTTTATGCATGTTCTTGAAGTGAACCCGGAGATTGGAGCCTCTTGATTTGCATGATTTTGTGGGGTTTTCTGGGTCTAGCGAATAGCGAACCATCTTCAGAGGTCTCCTATGGCTGCTTTGGGAAAGAGGAAGAGCCTGACTTGATTCTTGCATTCATGTAGTCTTCTGTTAGGTCTCTGTATAGTATTTTTTATTTCAGTCAGTGTATGTTTAATTTCTAGCTAGTCCTTTTACATCTCCTCTTGGGTCTCACTAAATTTATCCATTTTTTTCTAGGAAATTCTTGAAAAACCTTATAACTGTGATTTTGAACTCTATATCCAGTCATTTGTTTTCCTCCATTTCTTTCGTTTGTGATCTGTTCTTTTGTCTCTGCATATTTCACTGCTTCCCTAAGTTGGTAGAGTAGCTTTGTGTGCTAGGTGTCCTATATGTCCTAGTAACTATGCCTCCCCAGTTACCTGAGGTGGACACTCTTGTTGCATCCCTTTGTGGACTGGGTGTACAGTCTTGTTGTAGTTAATTCTTTAAAAAAATATATTTTATTGATTTTTCACAGAGAGGATGGGAGAGGGATAGAGTTAGAAACATTGATGGGAGAGAAATATCCATCAGCTGCCTCCTGCACAACCCCTACTGGGGTTGTGCCCGCAACCAAGGTACTTGCCCTTGACCGAAATCAAACCCAGGACCCTTGAGTCTGCAGGCCAATGATCTATCCACTGAACCAAATTGGTTAGGGCTGTTGTAGTTAATTCTTGATTGTTGTTGGTATTACTTGGGGGAATTGATCTCCAAGCCAATTGGTTGTGAGGATCAGCTGTGTCTGTGCCCAGAGAACTTCTGTGCTGGACTCGGCCTTAAGACTTGCAACAGCCTCTGTGCTGGGCTTGGATGTGGTGGAGTCTCAGGGCTGAGCAGACAGTCTTGGCTTCCTGTCGGCCCTGCCCTACATGGCAGCCCCTGGGTCTCAGTGCCTCTGAGCAATCACTGCAGCCCTCTTTGTGCGCACATGCGTGTGCCTCCAGACCTCTGCCTTTGGGCTCCCCTGAGTTTCCATGCGCTCTAGGGACCCGTATGAGTCTGGGTTCCCAGGGTCTCGCCTGAAACTGGGGTTCAGTGTAATCAGACCTGAATTTCAGTGCTGTTGGGAGGTTCCGTTTTACTCCCGCTAGAGGAAGCCAACAGCACAATCAGCAGTCAGCGCTCTGTGTGTGCACTTTCGTATGCACTTTCGCACAACGCCTGACAGACCTCTGTCCTTTGTAGCTCCCTTAAGTTTTCCTGCACTCCTTTCTTTTCACAACAGTCCAGACTCCCCCATATGGGTCTCACTCGAAACTGGGGTTCAATGCAGTCAGAACTGGGATTCCGTGCAGTCAGGATTTTCTGTCTCATTTTCGCTAGAGGAAATCTGCCAGACCCTTCGCCGCCTGTCCTCTCCAGAACCGTACCTCAGCTTTTTACAGCTCCTCTGAGTCTTTGTGAGTTCCTCTCTTTACTTCTAGTTGTAGAATTTTCACTCAACCAGCTTCCCTGTGGTTCTGGATGGTGTCTGTTCTGTCTTTTAGTTGTAATTTTGAAATTGTTGTGTGAGGAAGCAGTTTAGGTGTTCACCTATGCCACCATCTTGGTTTCTCTCCAATAATTCTTGTTTTTAGAGCATTGACTATTTATTTATTATTTACTTATTTTAATCCACAGCTGAGAATATGTTTTTATTGATTTTTAGAGAGAGAAAGGGAGATAAACATTGATGTGAAAAACACCAATTGGTTGCCTCCTGTATGCAACCTAGGTATGTGCCCTGACTAGGAATGAAACCTGCATCCCTTTGGTGTACAGTACAATGCTCCAACCAACCTAGCCACCAGGGCTAAATAAATATATTTAAAGATATTTTCTCTTGATTTTGAAGCTTGTTAGATGCATGTTTGTATTAAAGTGTATTTTTTTATATTGTACAGTTACATTAAATGTATTTAAAATGTTTTACTTGTTCTTTGTTAAGAGTCTATTGAAAAGGACAGTTTGGTATTCGAATTTTCCGAGTGGCCAGTGGAAGTTCTTTATCTCTCCAGTTCATTATACATTTTCGTCAATGTAAATGTTACTGGACAAGGGACCTTGCCCTGAGCAGGGCATTTAGGAGATACATGCCTTTGGGGGTGCACCTTGGAGTGATAGCACACAGGCTAAGTCCTTTGACCTGAAAGCTTTATCTCTTTTGCAGGTGGGATCCTTGGGGGAGGTGTCAGGGCTGGTTTCTTATCAGTTTTCCAGGTATTCCTTTCAGGGTCCATGGTCTTCATTGATTGGTCAGTGTCAGTGCAAGGGGTCATTAGTCATCAAAGCTGATCTTGGTGTTAACCACCTGGAGCTGAAATACAAAGGAAACCTAGATGTTATCTCTAGGTGTTAGCATAGGTAGCTATCTATAAACTGTATATAAAAGGCTAATATGCTAAGTGTCCCTCCCTCTGTCTGACCAGTTGCTATGATGCTCACTGACCACCAGGGGGCAGACAAAAAAGGAGCTGCTGAATGGGTAGTGACTTGGCAGTGGCAGTTCTCAGGTGATGCACCTGAAAGCAGAGAGGAGGGAGCCTGATTCTTTGTGAGGCCACATGATTCCAAGTTCAGCTGTGGGTTATGTTATTGCTGGGGCACTGTTGGCCAAGAGTCTGGTTTACTGCACACTTTCATTTGTGTTCCACACCCTGTACCACCCTGCACAACAGCAAGTTTGTAGAGTGCCCTCTTGCACTCTGTGACCTCTTGGGGGATGTTGGAGAGCTAGTTTCGGCCTGATCGCCACAGGCCAGGCCAAGGGACCCCACCTGCCCAAGGGACCCTGCTTACTCCACAGATGACTTTTGATCCACAGAACCACTACCGGTGTGACCGGCTGGGGAGGGCCGTGGGAGGTTCATTCCAGGGTGTGTCCAGCCTATCCTACCCTGCTGGCCACCTTCTAATTAATTTCCTTTCAATGTGCATGAATCTGTGCACTGGGTCACTAGTATATTAATAAAGGAAGGAAGCAAAAGGAGTCAGACATTGTTAAGCATGGTTAGCTGGGGAGCATGGGCCTGCTTGTTTCACCAGGAAGTCATAGCTTTACACACTCCCCAGGAAAGCACCAATCTCTTCCCCTCAAGTCACTGGGGGAAGGAATAAAACAATAAAAGGAGAGGTAAGCACATGAGCAGCAGAAGTCAAAATGGCACAGGGGAAGGTGCTTCTATGAGGCATGCAGATAGGGGCCAAGATGGTCACTATAGAGGCCTGTCAGTCTAACTTGGGAGAGGAGTCAATTGGTTAGGGGTGGACTCATCAAAAGCCCACGAAAGCTTGGAAAGTTGATGAGTTATTTTGAAAAAGCACCTGGTCCTGCCAAGCCTGAGATCATATCATCCCAGGGAACGAAGAGCTCTCTCTCTAACACCGGGTAATAGGCACTGGCCCTGTTTGCTCAGGAGTTCTCTCTGTAGTGACAACTTGGGTCCAGCAGCCACTGGGGCCTGCAGCAGATTGCATGGCTCTAAAGGATTAAGCTTTAACATAGCACAGAATTTCTGGACATTGGCCCTATTTCTTTCTTTCTTTCTTTCTTTCTTTCTTTCTTTCTTTCTTTCTTTCTTTCTTTCTTTCTTCCTTCCTTCCTTCCTTCCTTCCTTCCTTCCTTCCTCCCTCCCTCCCTCCCTCCCTCCTTCCCTCCCTCCCTCCCTTCCTTCCTTTCTTTTAAAATATATTTTATTGATTTTTTACAGAGAGGAAGGGAGAGGGATAGAGAGAAACATCGATGAGAGAGAGAGACATCGATCAGCCGCCTCCTGCACGCCCCTTACTGGGGATGTGCCCGCAACCAACATACATGCCCTTGACCAGAATCAAAACTGGGACCTTTCAGTCTGCAGGCTGACACTATCCACTGAACCAACGTGTTTCGGCGATTGGCCCTATTTCTGACTCAGGTTTTCCATGGCAGGATGGGAAAAGATGGAAGTTTGGGAACCCAGAAGGGGCATTATTTGTTTGTTTGTTTGTTTATTTATTTATTTTTCCATTGATTTTTAGAGAGAGTGGAAGAGAGAAGGAAAGATAGAAATATCTATGTGAGAAAAAACATCCATTGGTTGCCTCCTGCAGGAGCCCCAACCAGGATGGGGGAGAAGCTTGCAACCAAGGTACTTGCCCTTGACTGGAACTGAACATGGGACCCTTCAGTCTGCAGGCTGATGTTCTATCCACTCAGCAAAACAGGCTAGGGCCAGAAGGGGCACTCTTGATTTTGCATCTGATACTACAAATAAATGTCATCACCAGACCTCATTCTCCCTTGTGGTTCTCTTGGAAGGCTTTCCTTGTGACACTGTAAGAAGCCCACTTCCACTGGCACCATGGGGAGAAGGCTATTTGCAACTGGCTATAAATTGATCAGCTGGTTTGTTTAGTCATCTTTCTCAGTCACCCCATTCCTACTTGCCAAGGGATTTTTCTAGCTTCTTAACTATCCTACCTCATAAGAAATGTCCAAATTTGTAAGAATTTTTATTAGTTTATTTGAACCAAATTGACAATAGGTAGGAGGCAAAAACTCAACAGATTGAGACAATGCTCCAGGGAATGGCAGTTTGCACTTTATTTTATACATCAGAATCAAATGAGGAAGTGTAAGAGGTTACATGAAATTAACTGGTGATAGATTAGGGAGGCTGGAGAAAGCAAAGCTGGGAAATCTCTGGGATGAGATAAAAAGCAAAGTGGTGCGGGAGAGACACATACTTCTTTAACATAGGTGGGTATAGGATAGTAAACAGTTAACATGATAGTAACATTGAGGGGATTTGTGGTCTCTGGTCTGGTTTAGCTGTTGTGCTTTGAGGGTTCAGAAAAAAAGAAATGACTTTGATATTCCAAAAGTACAGTTATCAGGCCTGATAGATGCAAAAAGACAACAGATAGGCCCAGTTAAGATAAAGATTGACATTTGTTAGGAAAAAACACTGGCCTAGAACATGACTACCCACCATGTACTGCTTTTAGTTAGAAAGATTTTTTTTGTTTCTTTGAAAATATATTTTTATTGATTTCAGAGAGGAAGAGAAAGGGAGAGAGGGATAGAAACATCTATGATGAAAGAGAATCATTGATTGGCTGCCTCCTGCACATCCCCCACTGGGGATTGAGCCCGCAACCCAGGCACGTGCCCTAACTCAGAATGAAACTGTGACCTCCTAGTTCATATGTTCAACACTCAACCACTGAGCCACGCCGGTCGGGCAAGTTAGAAAATTTTAATTTCAGACCATCCTATGTGGTTACTTTCAGTTTCTGAGTTTGTAAGGCCATCATGCAGGCTTTCCCTAAGTTTGTCAGGTTTAATATGTGGCCCCTTATTGTCCATACATTGTATTTTTTTTCTCTGACAAAGCTCCTTTTGAGGTGATAGGAATCAGAGTTTTTTTTTTTTCTTTCTATTTTCCATATTGATAAATGGCTGTAATAAATTTGATATATATCAATTTTAGGCTAGAGTATAGTCATGTGATTTGTTAAAATTGATTTCACATAGAGGAGTGGAGAGGGAGAGAGAGATTGAAGCACCAATGCTAGAGAAACATCAATGGGCTACCTCCTGCATGACCCCCTCTGGGGATTGAGCCCATAACTAGGGCATGTGCCTTGACTGGGAATCGAACTGGTAATCTCCCTGCCTCTCCAAATAATTCAATAGGCCTTGACAGAAGTGAAATTAGTATCTTGATGAGATATCTGCATATCCATGTTTATTGCAGCATTATTCACAATAACTAGGAAACAACTTGGATGGCCTGTGGGTGAATGTATAAGGAAAATGTAGTATATTTACTACATTTTCCTTATACATACACATACATATGTATATATATGTGTGGGTATATATATATTAGCCACAAAATGAAGGAAATCCTGCCATTTATAACAACATGAATGAATTTAGAGAGCATTATGCTAAGTGAAATAGCCAGACAGAGGACAAATATTGTATGATATCAATTAAATGTGGAATCTTTAGAGGAAACAACTTTTGGTGGTTGCTCCGGGAGGGAGAAATGGAGTAATGTAGGCCAAAAGGTACAAATAAAGAAAAATAAATTCTGAGGATCTAATATACAGCATGGTGACTGTAGTTAATAATGTTACTGTATACTTGGAATTTGCTGACAGTAGATCTTAAGCATTCCCACTATAAAAGAAGAATTAACTATGTGTAATAATAGATGAGTAATTTCTTGATCTTGGTAACCTTTCCACATGTATATGTATATATCAAATTGTCACATTATACAATTTATATATATATAAATTATGTTTGTCAATTATTCTTCAAAGAAAAATAAAATGAAATGATTAAAATAAAAAGGTCTTAATAAAATAGTCACTCCATGATAGAGAATAGATATCTAATATCTCTCCCAATTTTAACAAATGTTTTTAATATACCATGGAGTTTGACCCCATTACCTTTCACATTACCCAGAATATTTTTTAAATATATATTTTTTATTGATTTCAGAGAGGAAGGAAGAGGGAGAGAGAGATAGAAACATTAATGATGAGAGAGAATCATTGATTGGCCGCCTCCTGCGTGCTCCCTACTTGGGATCGACCCTGTAACCCAGACATGTGCCCTTGACTGGAATCGAGCTTGGGACTCTTCAGTCCACAGGCCAATGCTCTATTCACTGAGCCAAAAACAAGTAGGGCTACATTATTCAGAATTTGATGGTCACTGATGTTTCTTGGTCCAAATACCCAACACATGCAAACATATAACCCATTGCAGTCATCAACTGCTCAACAGTGAATAAAGCACAGTTGTTTAAAGAACTATCTTTACCAATAGAAAACCCTGGGTGTATCTACCAGTTGACACTTGGCCACATGCCAATCAAGAGCTTCCCACTAACTCTTGTAGTCCAGATTTTGAGGTCATAGTCAAGGACAGTAACATGGCCCTAGTAAACATGGCCACTTCCCCATGTGCAACCATTGGTGAGTTACTCTTTCTCTTTAAACACTCATTCCCTCTACCTCATACACATAAAAAAAAAAATCACAGTTTCTCCATCACAAAGCTGCTGAGAGGACAAAATGACAAACAACTGTCAAATCAAATAGTCAACAAATGTTAGGTTTACTAATACAATTATTTTTACCAACATCCCCTTATTATAATTACTTAACATTTATAATTATTATAGTTTATATATTATTTATAAAAATATCTTATTTTAATTATTATAACTAATAATTATTAATAATCATAATTATTAATTCGCTATTGGGGACTGAATGTTTGTGTCCTCCTCCAAATTCATATAATGAAACCCTAACCATGAATGTGAATGTATTTGAGATAGGGCCTGTGAGGAGGTGATAAAGGTTAAATGAGATCATAATGGCAGAGCCCCAATCACATAGGCCCACTATACTTATAAGAAGAGAAAGAGACATCAGAGCACTCTCTCTCTGCCACCTGAGTATACAGTGAAAGGCAGCTGTCTACAAGCTAGGAGGAGAGCCCTCACCAGGAATAGAATAAGTCAGTACCTTGATCTTAGGCATCCCAGCCTCCAGAACTGTGAGAAAGGAAATTCCTGTGGTTTAAGCCACACAGTTTGTTGTGTTTTATCAAGACAGTGTGGGAAGATGAAAACATTTATTAGTAGGAAGATCTTAACTTTACAAAGTAGGGCCTTTCATGCATGTAAATAGTACTAAAAATTAGGGGAAGAATATACTAAAAGTGATTGGGACTGCTATCATTGATTTCCACTAGCCCATAGGAGAAAACATGAACCCAGCTAGTCATGGGATGAGAAGAAACTGGACACTTAGCCTTTAACATAAAGTCTTCATGGCTGCATCACAAGTGGGTGTTTTGAAGTAATGTAATGGATGGGATGGAAGACTGTTGAGATCACACCAGCAGCCTCCTAGTTGGTCATCACTTTGGCCTGAGCCCAGATCTGCTGATCAACTTGACCAAAGCCATTCGTACTTCCCGGTTCCTCAGACTGTAGATGAGAGGGTTAAGCGTGGGGGTGATAACACTGTAGAAGAGAGAGGTCACATTGTCCTGTTGTGGGCTATGGTAGGCCCCTGGTACCATGTACATGAACACCGCTGCACCATAAAATAGCCCCACGACTGTGATATGCGAGGAGCAGGTGGTGAAAGCCTTGTGTCGGGCCTCCTCTGAGCGCATGCGTAGAACGGCTCTCAACACATGAACATAAGAGATGGCGATGAGGGAAAGGGGAAGCACAAGGATCAGCACCCCTGAGATGGACAGCGCCAACTCATAGGCAGAGGTGTCTGCACAGGAGAGCTGTAGGAGGGCTGGCACCTCACAGAAGAAGTGGTTCACGGTGTGGGAGGCACAGTAGAGAAAGTGTAGAGTGATGGAAGTCTGGATAGAGGCGTTGAGCACACCTGCCACCCAGGAGCAGCCCACCATGAGCAGGCACACCCGGTGCCTCATAAGCACAGGATATCGCAAGGGTTGGCACACAGCAACATAGCGGTCATAGGACATGAGAGCCAACAGGGTGCCCTCAGCCACACCCAGAAGTGTAAGGAAGAATATTTGAGCAGCACAACCCCCAAAGGTGATGGAACTTTCTACCTGCAGGAAGTCTGATGCCATCTTGGGGATGGTGACCAGAGGGAAACCAACATCAAAGAGGGAAAGTTGACTGAGCAGAAAGTACATGGGTGTGTGGAGCTGGGGGTCCATGCAGATCAGGAAGAGCAGAACAGTGTTTCCCAGAAGGCCCACGATAAACATGGCAGCCACCAGGAAGAAGAGTAGTAGACATGACCTTGAGTGACTGCAGAGGCCCATCAGAAGGAAGTCAGAGGTCACTGACTGATTCACACCCCCCATTTTTACGTAATGGCAAGAAGGCTAAGTGGGATGATAAATAATTTTCATCCCACCTGCCAATGGCCATCAGTTGGTAGTGGATGCTTAATGTGCCTTCTTGAGAAGAGTTATGAGGTTGCAGCTAGAATCAGTAGGGAGGAAAGGCATACTCAGTTAATGATATTTGTCATAGCCATGGGATGAGAGAGCAGTGACTCACATCTCTGAATAAGACACTTGGCCACACACCAACCAAGAGCTTCCCACCAACGCTTGTAGTCCAGATTTTGAGGTCCTAGTCAAAGGCAGCAACATGACCCCAGTAGAATATTTCTATATTACTCATCTCAGTGGTCCTGGATCCAAAGCAGAGGTGAGATTCTGAAAAGGCCAAGAGGTGAAAGAGGGGATGATGGAGCCAAAGCAACAATCCAAGCCAGAAAACAGGGAGATGGGCCTGGGCCCAAATACCTGGATGAGAATCTAGGGCAAAGAGAAATGTATTGTGAACCACCACTGGGGTCAAATTGAAGGTGTAAATCTAGGGACTCCGAGCCACAGAGACACTTGAGTGACAGCATGTTGGGGGTCAAATGGTCTGGGGTAAGTTGTCAATGAGTTCACATATTATTGGCAACTTTGTTCCATTGGATGTGAGAGTAGAAACATGTGGGCAGCCTGACTTAATTTCAAGGACTAGAGTAAGGCACCAGGCCTGGGAGATTGTGAGTATCTAATAAATATTGCCTAACTGGATAAGAAAAATGGCCATGGACAAGAAGGTACCTCATACCTAAATTAGGGATATTTAATTCTCTTGGCAACCTCCAAGCACCCAGATAAACTCAGATTGCCCTGGAGTACTATTCACTATTCACAATTCCAGCAGTGAACAATGCAGGACCAGAGGAATGTTTATTCCTAACTGCAGGTGGGTAGAGAGGTAGCAAGACAGAACATTTAAAGGCAAGTGGATTGTATTGAAGCTCTTTGTCTTAAGGCTGCCATCCTCACTCAGATGGCCTTAATTTAAGGCAATGCTTTATTATCCACCAACCCAATTTTTCTGTTACCTTCAAAGCCCCCAACTTACCATTCACACATGCATTCAACAAAAATTTGTCACATGCTAAGCTGGGTATAAGACATTCAAAGTTGAATCACCCAGGCAAGTTCCCCACTTCCCTGGACCCTACAGTCTCCATCAGGATACCAATGACAAACAAGGAAATAGATGGACAAGACCTAGTGATAGATGGAAGCATAGTAAAGGAAGTGAGTAGAATGTTCTGTAGGAAATGGCTGGGGACACAAAAGGCCATGGTCAGGGAAGCCTCTTAGGAGAGATGATGGTTGCCCTCAGTGTCAGAAGTGATTCAATGAGAGGGATGGGGATGTGGTAGAACCAACTGGTTCCTGCTACTGGGATGCGAGTGAGGTGGATGTTAGTGAGACCAGCTGTGTGGTTCACCCCAATAAAGAACTTTCCAACAGTGAAATCCAACCAAAAATAGAACGAGCAGCCTTATTGGCATTTTTCAAAGTCAATGACATAAGAGAGTAAGATAACTTAGTTCTGTGATTATAAAATATAGAGTTTGAGGGAAACTGAGCATTGCTCACATCACTTCAGAATAGTCTGATCAGTAATAGAGTAGAGACACATGCACAATGTCTTGGGTGCCCAGAAGATGGAACTCTGCCTGGGATCAAATCAGGGAAGGCTTCACAGAGGAGGCAACAGTGTAGCTGCATTTTGAAGGTCTAGTAAGAGTTCGAAGCAGAAGGAATGTAGCACATGGGCTATATGGACTGGTGGTTAGGAGGGTGTACCCAGGAGTAAGATTAAAATGAACTTGGATCCCAGTTTAAGTACTTTATATATGACCTTGGATAGCTTAAGTACATGACTTTGGGTAGCTACTCAACCTCAGTTTCTTCATCCATAAAATGGGTGGCAGTAACTTGGGTCACAGGCATTGTTGTGAAGATTAAATGAAGGGATAAATGTTAAGTGCCTGTCATGTGTCAAGTGCTTAATAAATATAAATCATTATACATATGATTATTAAATATATTAAATATTTATAACTTTTATAATTATAAAATTATGACTAATTATCTTGAGGAGAATTAAATATTGCTGGCTGGATGATCAGTGCTTAGCACAGTGCCAGACACATAGGACATTCTCATCAATGTTGGTTCTTATTGTTATTACAGTAGTGCCCTCTTATCTTCAGTTGCCTGCAGTCAACCATGGCACAGAAATATTAAATGAAAAATTTCAGAAATAAATAATTCATAAGTTTTAAATTGTACATAATTCTGAGAAACATGACTAAATCTCATGCCATCCTGTTCCATCCAGCCTAGGACAAATCAACCCTTTGTCCAGAGTAGCCACACTGTAGTGCTACCCACCATTGATCACTTAGTAACAGACTTGGTTATTAGATCCACTGTCATGGCATCACAGTGCTTTTGTTCAAGTAATACTTATTTTACCTAATAATGGACCCAAATTGCAAGAGTAGTGATGCTGGCAATTTGGATATGCCAAAGAGAAGTTGTAATGTGTTTTCTTTAAGTGAAAGTATGTGTGTATAGGAGCAAAACAACACACATAAGATTTGACACTATTTGCAGTTTCAGGTTTCCCTTGGGGATCTAGGAACATATCCCTCATGGATAATGGGGGGGTGGGTACTGTGTTGAACATTATGGCCTCTTCTATGGTCAAACCTGACCCAGTCTAGATCATTCTCTTTAATGCTATTCTGATGTCCTTGTACTTCCTGAGTAGAAACCCCTTTTCTGGCCTCTGTGATCCCTTAGCAAAGTCACTAAAAGTTCATTCACTTCCAACACCATTAGTTTACAACAAGGGTTTCCCATCCTAGCATTATTTGAGGACAGGTAATTCTTTGTTGTGAGGAACGGCCTTGTAGGCAGTTTAGCAGCATCCCTCCCCTCAACCCATTTAATGCCAGTTGCATTCTCCTCTACCCCTACTCATGAAAACCAAAAAGCACTCCACATCTGGTCACATGTCCCCGGAGAGCCAGAATCGCCCCCAGCTGAGAACCTGAAAAAAAGAGACTGTAACCTGCAGGGACGTCACTCAGCAAGTCTTCTTCCGATGTTTATTCTAAAATTTTAGTAAGCTCAAACCCAGCAAAAATCCTGGAAATATCTTACTTATTTTTATGGTCTTCATATTGGAACAAAACCCTAAACTAGTCCTCACAATTTTCTTCCAACTTATAACCAATCAGTTTCCAAATCACCAACTCTCCCAGCTGGTAAAATAGCTTTTGCTGCACACTCCTATCAGGGGCCATTTAAGTGTCCAAATGAATCTGATCTCTCTCTGTCCATTCACATATCCTCACCCTGAAAGCAGCTGATGCCAAATGGGTGCTGACTGTGTGGGAGGCATGGAGTGTTTCACATGCTTAACACGTCAATCCTCAAGTCCTGGAGGTGGATGGTGGTCATGTTTGCATAATAATGTGAATAATCTTAATGGCATCAACAATACATTGAAAAGTTATTAATATGGTAAACTTTTATTTCATTTTTATTGTGTATATTTTATCATATATATATTATGATAAAATATGATTAGAAGACAGAGGTTCAGAGAAGTGTAGTGACTTTTCCAGCATCACCCAGAAGGAAGTAACAGAGCCAAGATTTGAACAAGAGAGGGGTCTGATTCTAAAGTCCCTGTTTTCCCTTTGCATAAGAGATATGTTAGGATTTGTTACACACACACACACACACACACACACACACACACACACACACACTGTGTACATCCAGTCCTGCATGCTTCCAAACTTACCTTTCATTTCAGGGTGCTCAAGTGGTCCCACTGCTATTGATCTGTCTTTTTAAAAAGGCACGCCTCTGGGTGTTTGTAATATCTCCACCAGCAGTTCCCTTGTGGCTAGAGATTCTGGCTGTGATCCCCTTGTACCCTGAGTTTTTAATAAACTATTTCCTTCCAAGATATCTTTTTTGGGGAAAATATTTCCAGCCATCCAACTTCTTCCCTCTCACTCAGGCAGGCAGAGCTGGGCAGAGCTAGCCAGGACTCACTATAATCTGGGCTGGATCCTCTCACTGTGATTCCTAAATCAAGACTTCTTATGTGGGATGAAGAGGAGCCCCTCAGCAAGTTTTCAAGTTGTGGTTTCACCTCTTCCTTTCCCCATTTACCTGAGTGATGTCAAAATTTGGGTCTAGGGGTTACGCTGGTGATGCTACATGACTAGGGGAAAGACACTAGCATTACTCTCCTTCTTGTAGCTAATAAAACTTTTACATCTCTCTACTATGACCAGGCATGATCTGGACCCTTGGTTACCTAATTAAATAAATGGCAATTTGCCGGACACTGTCATTGACTCTATTTAATCATCACATCCGATTACCCCCACTCAAAAAATCCACAACAGAGCTTGCTAAATAAACTGTGCTCAATGAAGACATCCTGCAAGGAAACAATATTTTTGTTGGAACTAATATTATTGACAAATGGACTGAGGGTAAGTGACTAATCTAAAGTCACACAGCTACTAAGAGGGCAGGCTATAATTCGAAGCCCCATCTGATTCCAAATCCTGAGCATTCTCAACTCTGAATGTTGCATGTTTCTTGAAGTTAATGCTCACCTCTTCTGCCCAGGAGTTCAGAACTGAGAACTCCTCTGGGGGGATGGAAGTGAGGGGAGGATGGCCAGTCCTCAGAAGATGAGCTGGAGAAGACCCCAAACCATTCCAGATACATTGTTTTTGTCAGGTGCTCATGCTCAACAGCGTCCAACAGCTTTTATGGAAGTCAACGTGAATTGACCTTCAACATATCAACAGAGATGACTTCCTCCTATCTAGAGGTCTGACTTTCTTGAGTTTATAGCAATGAAGACAATTATGGAAAGACTAAGCATTCAGCATAACAATACATCTATTTGTGGCTTGGTAAATATCAAAGAAGTAGACTAAAGTCCATCTTTCTATCTAAATACTTGTATACACCCAACTTATCATATCTATGAAAAACAACATCAGCTATCCTTCCACTAAGGTCTAATGTTTAAATCATGCCTGGACTCCCAAGATTCCCACAAGTTGGATTTCAAGTTCTCATCCTCCCACTCACCAGGGTCTGTGTGCAGAGTGAGGGACCTTTCTCAACACCACATGAGCATGTCAACCACCCTCATTCCAAGATATACTCTAATTAAACCTCCCTGGATTCTATCACTTTGGGTTTAACCAGTACTGCCTTTGTTTATGCAGAAATAGATGTCATTATCTGGATATAGAGGCTCCAGGGAGAGCTGTTGCATCAGAAACCCCTCTGGGTCTCTTATTTCTGCTAGAGAGGCAATTAGTTATAGTGGAAGCCTAAAGCCCTTGGTATTTGGATTGTCCCTGGAAGACTGTGGAAAAACATGTACTCATCTCTCAACCACAGGAAGAATGGGAAGCATTGATGTGGATAACTTAATGTGACAGATGTCCAAGTCTTTCTGTTTAGATATAATCAAGAGGAAGAGATGTGGGAATCCATTACAGCAAATGAATCCTATGCCTCACCCCTCCCCAACAATTCTGTTGTCCAGGAGACTTATTCTGAGGTAAATAATGAGACAGTGATAGTGGTGGGGAACAGGGTCAGCTTCCCTGGGTCAGGACATTTCTTCTTCTTTTTTTTAAAAAAATATTCTTATTTATTTCAGAGTGGGAGAGAGAGGTAGAGAGAGATAGAAACATCAATGATGAGAGAGAATCATTGATCAGATGTCTCCTGCACGTCCCCTACTGGGGATCAAGTCCACAACCCAGGCATGTGCTCTTGACTGGAATAGAACCTGGGACCTTTCAATTCGCAGGCCAATGCTCTATCCACTGAGCGAAACTGGCTAGACAGAACATTTCTTTTTTAAACTCCATTCTTAAGGGGCCTCCAAGACTAGGAGATGATGAAATGCTTTATAGATAAATTATTCTAGTGCCCGTGAGTTTGTTGTATGTTCATGGCCAGGACAGAGACCAGAGAGCCAGGCTACCATAAACAGTAATAGCCCACTGCAGTAAGTCACAGGCAGAGTTACCAATAGTGATGTTCAGGCCAAAGCTGAGAAACATAGGTGGCAATAAGGTGGAACCAGGGTGGAAACAATAATAAAAGTGACATATGTTAAGGACCTGACCTATAATAGGTAACTATCAACAAATTCTTTGTATCATACCACCACTCTTTAGTTCCAAGCCCATGGCAGAAATTAGTAATCAGTCTCATTGCTTTCTACTTCTGAGCTTGGATAGAGCTTCTCAAATCAGCATACCTGACAGATAGACCTTTCATTTGTCATGAAATCTACTTTGCAAGAAGACTCTAGAGTCTAGACCAACTACTCAGAGCAGTGGTGATAGTCTGCATAGAGAATAGGAGCTTGCATCAGAAAGTTACACAACACACTGCTTCCTTTATTGATAAAATCTTGTTATGGAATAAATGTCAGTTGAACTAAAGCTTAAAGATGTTGTTGATTTTACAGTCTACTGCAAGATTCTTTTTTCCTCAAGGGCCAATACCAGTTCATGCACCACATTTTGGGTAACACTGCCATGACTATGAGTGCCGTAATGGCAAGAAACCTGCTATATTCATTTTTGTGTAACTGGTAGCCAAGGCACATGGGCAAAGAAATGTTTATTGTACAGGAAAGGCTGCAGCAGGCAGAAATTTGGGAAAAAATTAAGATATGCAGAAGTGGGCCATGGTGATTATCACACCTGGCATGTTGACTTGCTGCAAAGATGAATGGGTAGATGGATGGACAGATGGACAAGCCACGATTAAAGCTATTTGTAACTGAGTCATGTTGTTCTAAAGGACAGGGTAAGAGAAAAAGATGGCAAAGAAACTGTTAATATTCTAGATGTGTGCCTCAATTATTAATTCTTTTCATACACCTTCATATTTTTGCCATTTCCATATACTACCCATACTAACATTTTCTTAATTCAGGTACCTATTGCTTAATGTCAGTAATTCCTAAAAAGCAGATGCACACAAAGTGTCCATTTTGATCCTATAGTCATTATTTTTTAATTTTTTATATATTTTTTTAAGGAACAAAAAAAGTAACACATAAAGGTAAAATCCACTTATATGCCATCCCATCATCATTCTTTTTATAGTGAATTTATCTAAATGAAACTTATTTTATAATTAAGAATCTATTTCATGGCCAGTAAATTACTTTTAAGATTTTCCCTGTAACTAGTCAATTATTTTAAATGGGAGAGATGTATTATAACTCTTCACCAATTTCCTGAAATATAGATAAAACCACTTAAAGATTTATGTGTCAGTAATAAAATATCATGTTAGGATATAAAGTACTTAAAACATCACTTGCTATTGACTACCAAATGAACATAGTTGTTGACAGTTGTTTGGTAAGAAATCTATTCCATTGCTTATATTTCCAAGATTTTCTTTTTACTCCCTCAACTTTTGGAGGACTGACTCATTCATTGTAGAAAAGAACCTTTGCTTTTGGCAAAATGTAGAAGATATGGAGGAAACAAGTTCAGGAGGAGCATACAATACTAAGGGATGGCTGACATTGAGTGTGATGTTATGATGACCTCTCTTAGCACCAGCAATATCTGAGACACACACTTTCCTTTGTTTTCACTTGGGGCACTTTTTCTATTCCTTGTTTTATTTGAAATAGTGTATTTAGCTCAAGGTCTAAACTTTTCCTGTATAATCATGGGCCAGAAAATATTATTTTGAGAGCTACTTACATTTTGAAAAGTTTAAACATTATCACCAACCTCCCCCTGTCCTCACTTCATTTTACTAGGAAAAGTTTAACCAGAGAGCTAGTTTGTGAAATATAGTCCTTCCTCCCTTCCTCTCCCCATCCCTTTCTTCCTTTCACCCATCCTTCCTTCCTTCCTTCTTTCCTTCCTTCCTTCCTTCCTTCCTTCCTTCCTTCCTTCCTTCCTTCCTTCCTTCCTTCCTTCTTTATTGAAGTAGCATTGGGTAACAACATTATATGTTATAATGTTACCATTATATATAACTAGAGGCCTGGTGCACAAAATTTGTGCATGGGGTGTGTGTCCCTCAATCTAGCCTGCACCCTCTCCAATTTGGGACCTACTAGGATTGGGCCTAAATGGGCCATCGGGCATCCCTCTTACAATTCAGGACTGTTGGCTCCCAACTGCTCACCAGCCTGCCTTGCTGATTACCCCTAACCACTTCTGCCTGCTAGCCTCATTACCCGCTAACCACTCCCCTGACATCCTGATTGATGCCTAACTACTCCCCTGCCAGCCTGTTTGCCCCATAACTGCCCTCCCCTGCCAGCCTGTTTGCCCCATAACTGCCCTCCCCTGCAGGTCTAGTCATCCCTAACTGTCCTCCCCTGCAGGCCTGTGTCACCCCTAACTGCCCTCCCCTGCAGGCTTGATCACCCCCAACTGCCTTCCCTTGCAGGCTTGGTCCCTCCCAACTGCCCTCCCCTGCTGGCCTGATTGTCCACAACTGCCCTCCCCTGCTGGCCATCTTGTGTGTTGAGGTGATGGTCAATTTGCATATTACTCTTTTATTAGATAGAGACCTGGTGCACGGGTGGGGGCCAGCTGGTTTGCCTTGAAGTGTGTCCTGGATCAGGGTAAGGGTTCCCTTGGGGTGTGGGGCAGCCTGGGTGAGGGGCCTGAAACTTTGTAGCCTTGAGTGGAGCCAAGCCTCCTGCTTGCTCCATGGCCACAGCCATTTTTGTTGGGATTTATTTCTGTTCTATAATAAATAATTATTATTTATTATAGCCTCCTGCTTTCTCCAGCTTTGTGGCTGCTGCCATTTTTATTGGGATTTATTTATCTTCTATAATTGAAACTTTGTAGCCTTGAGTGGAGGTCTAGGTCAGCCAGGGTGTGCAGAAAGCTTGGCTTCTTCCATTAGTGGGGAAACCCAAGCCTCCTGCTCACTCTGTCGCTGTAGCCATCTTGGTTGGGTTAATTTTCATACTTGTTCTTGATTGGTTGGTGGACTTGACTTGTGGGTGTAGCGGAGGTCATTTTGAATAATACTCTTTTATTAGATAGGATTCGATGTAATTTAGCAATTTTTCTTCTGAGTATCTATCTGAAGAGTATAAAAAACAAATAAAAAATGATATGTGTACCTCTATGTTCATTGCAGTACTAATTACAATAGTCAAGATATGTAAATAACCTATGTGTTTATTGATGGATGAAGTGATAAAGAAGATGTGGTACATATATGTAATGGAATACTATTCAGTCATAGAAAAGATTAAATATTGCCGTTTGCAACATCAATCCTGAGAGTATTAGGATATAAGTAAAATAAGTCTGACAGAAAAGGATAAAAATCGTATGATTTTACCTGTTTTCTTTCAATTACTCACCTTTAGTTTTCTTATAATTGACTTAATTGTCTCTTTTTTGCTGTTAATCCATCATCTTTTACCTGGAGAAGAGATAAAACTAAAATGATGGAAATAGCTAATAAATAAATATTCAAGTCTTTTCTCATTTTTTTTTCTGGAAAATTTAAAGGAACATTCATGTACCTTTAACCAATTATTTTTTTTATCATATTGTTTTATCTCTTTATGCACACATAAACACACTAACACACTTTCACTTAATATTAAATTTACAAACTTATATAACATATAAAATTCACATAACATAAATCAAATCATTTGAAAGTGTATGATTCAGTGGCATTTAGTACATTTTCTTTTTTTAAAAATTAAATCTTTATTATTCAGATTACATTTGTTTCTCTTTTTTCCCCTCCATAGCACCCCTCCACCCAGATCCCACCCTTCCCTCTGCCCTTACCTCCCTCCCATTGACCTCATCCATAGGTGTATGATTTTTGTCCAGTCTCTCCCTGTACACCCCTCACCCCTTTCCCCTGATAAATATCAGTCCACTCCCTTTCTGTGCTCCTGATTCTATTATATTAACTAGTTTATTCTGTTGATCAAATTTTTAATTCACTTATTGATAGATATGTATTTGTTGTTCATAATTTTTTGGCTTTTACCTTTTTCTTCTTCCTTTTCTAAAAGTGTACCTTTCAACATTTCATATAATACTGGTTTGGAGTTTATGAACTCCTTTAGCTTTTTCTTATCTGTGAAGCTCTTTATCTGCCCTTCAATTCTGAATGATAGCTTTGCTGGATAGATTATTCTTGGTTGTAGGTTCTTGCTATTCATCACATTGAATTTCTTGCCACACCCGTCTGGCCTGCATCGTTTCTGTTGAGAAATCAGCTGACAGTTGTATGGGTGCTCCCTTTTAAGTAATGAACTGTTTTTCTCTTGCTGCTTTTAATATTCTCTCTTTGTCTTTTGCTCTTGGTATTTTAATTATGATGTGTCTTGGTGTAGTCCTCTTTGGATTCTTTTTATATGGGGTTCTGTGTGCTTCCTGGACTTGTAAGTCTATTTCTTTTACCAGATGTGGGAAGTTTT